>OY720442.1:600000-1152500 GCA_963082915.1 Dolichopus griseipennis
AAAATGTTTTTAGCTCTGGCCTGGATTGACACATCCACAAAATGTTTTGAAATCACGCGAAAACTACTTTTAATTAAAAAAGTTAATAAGAACCTTGTTTTACAAATTGAACAACAGTTTAAACTTAAGATATATAATAATTTAAGCCAGAATATAGTTAATAAAGAAAAATTAAGGAATATTAAAAAAAATATTTGAAAAAATCAACGGTTTAGAAATTTTTTTTCTGACATATTGCTTCTGACAATTGCAGAATCAAATTTTTATATAATTTTCGAAATTAATACGAAAAAAATTTTATCGATTCTGCATTTTGGTTTTGACTTCGGTTTCATCTTTCATACAATATCGAATTTAAGCATTTGAAATTTTGACAATTATTTATTTAAAATTGTCACCACTCTCAGCACTATACTTTAAAAGAAATTTTATTTTGCAAGGGTCATTTTTTAAGGCATAAAAAAAAGAATTCTTTTTAAAATATTTTTAATTAAGTTTAAGGCAAAGTTATTCTATTATGTGTAATGTGTGTATAACACAAAGTGTTTATTAATTTAATAAATTGTAATTACTTTGCTGCTGTGAAGAAGAAAATATGGCTGACGACATGTCAAAACAACCAAGTACATAATTAAATATAATTATTAAAAAATTTTAATTTATTTTTCAATATTAAGGTAGCAGATCTCGTCCTCCTCCAAATGATTTAGGATTTAACAGTTTGAATTTATCTTCCCCAACTAGAAGTAAAAGGTTACTGGCCTTAAGTCTGCAAGATGGCACAGGTGAGTCAGCGCTAATACCACAAGCTGCCATATCTGCACCTGCTGTTGTACAATTAAGTGAAAGAACCAGAGAACGAATTAAAATTCAAGCAAGTGGGAAGCTACAGCTTGGTGATAATCCAAAAGAGATATATCATTTCACATCTGATGATATGGAGGATTTGGGAGAAATTGGTCGTGGTGGTTTTGGTGCAGTAAATAAAATGGTTTTCCGTACAACTGGAACTGTGATGGCAGTTAAGAGAATACGTTCAACAGTTGACGAAAAGGAGCAAAAACAACTATTAATGGACTTAGAAGTTGTAATGAAATCAAACGATTGTAATTATATAGTTCAATTTTACGGAGCTTTGTTCAAGGAAGGCGATTGTTGGATTTGTATGGAATTAATGGATACATCTTTGGATAAGTTTTACAAATACATTTATGAAAGAAAACAGCAGCGCATACCAGAATCAATTTTAGCAAAAATTACTGTTGCAACAGTTAACGCGTTAAATTATTTGAAAGAAAAACTCAATATAATACACAGGGATGTTAAACCAAGCAATATTTTATTACATAAGAGAGGAGATATTAAATTATGTGATTTTGGCATTTCAGGGCAGTTAGTTGATTCTATTGCAAAAACAAAAGATGCCGGTTGTCGACCTTATATGGCCGTAAGTTCAAACTCTTATTTTCATTGTACATGTGTGCAAATATTATAAAATGTTTAAAATACTTTATTAATTTAGCCGGAACGTATTGACCCAGAAAGAGCAAAAGGATATGATGTTCGAAGTGATGTTTGGTCATTGGGAATAACCTTAATGGAAGTTGCTACAGGAACTTTTCCCTATAAAAAGTGGGATTCCGTTTTTGAACAATTATGCCAAGTTAGAGTTTCGGACTATGATGTATTTATATTGAAACTAATTCTAAAAAATTATTTTAGGTTGTACAGGGCGATCCACCAAGACTAACAGCTTCATATAACGACACTATGCAGTTTTCTGAAGAATTTGTTGAATTTGTAAATACTTGGTAAGTAAATTTTAAAAACTATATAGATAATGAAAAAAAAAATACTTTCCCATATCGGTAATCGAAAACGGCTCTGCTGGGTCAAAGCCAGATATCCTAGACCGATCATATTCGATAATTATTATACAATGTTTAAAATAATGTTTTTTATAGCAGATGATGATCGGCACTTATTTTTGTATCTTTTTCGTTAATCAATAAATGATTAATAAATTAACCATTAAAAATACTAAAATTTTCTATTTTATTTAATTTAAGTCTAATTAAAGACGAAAGTGAGCGTCCTAAATATAGTAAACTATTGCAAATGCCATTTATTCAGCGCGGTGAACGGAGCCATACTGACGTATCTGCATACGTCACGGATGTATTAGAGTCAATGGAAATGGATGGAATCACTCAATTCACAACAAATCAACCAGCTGAAAGTTAATAACATATTTTTTATATTATTAAAAAATACATTTAATTGATAATCAAAACTTTATTTTATGTTAAAGAAAGGAAACACTTTTAAAGATGATTACAATATTTATTCTGGCAATCAAAGTAAAATTAATTTCAAACTTGACCTCTTGGTATTTTAATATTGTAAATTAATATTTGCAAATTTCTGTTAGTTCTGTTAGCTTAAAGTATATAAATAATGAAAAAAATGACATTGTCAAACCGTAAATGCAATTGCTTAATATCTGTGATCTACTTAAAAAATGATAAACCGTCTGCTTTTGTACTAAATTTTCCAAATTAATAAGATACCCTTATTTTGAAAATAACTCAATATTCACAGTTTTGCATCGCGTATTTTAAGAAAAAGAAATTGTAGTATAAACTAATAACTAAAATTATGCAAAACAAGTTATTAAAGAGTTTTTACAAAAATTTATATTAAAGGATCCATAAATTTGTAAAATTATACTCAAAGCTATAGTCTAAGAATTCTTACTTTGATTACTGATAAATGTTTAAACCATCTATAAAACATCTATAACGAACTTTAAAAAATTATGCTACATTTATTTTAACTTGCCTTAGGTATCCATTGTCTGGAAGGAAGAAATTATATTATTATTATGGCTTAAGTAACTAATTAAATAAACCATTACTCTATTTTAATTTACGACAACTATTATTAATTTTAAAAAGTGAAAAAAAAAATTATTTCTTTTTCGATCAAGTGATATTTTTTAAATATTCATTCACGAAAACATTCGTTTTCATAAATGTTGAAATTTATATGGTGCATATTTAATAGCAATCATATAAAAATATTTTGAGAGAAAGATATTCAAAGAATAAAGAATAAAATTATACTTAAAATAAAATAAAAATTTGATTGTAGCATTTTAAGAACCATTATATTGTTAATTAAAATTAAGACTTAAAAAAAATATATTTTAGAATTTATTTAAATAATTTGAATAAAAATTTTTAAATTAGTAAAATATTATGTTTACAGTAAAAAAAAATTAAGCTTTTAACTGTATTTTAATTTGTTCCTTTGTTAGTAGTAAATTTTTACAAAAATATTATATACAAAAATTTAATATTTCTTAATTTTTTTTTTAAATTCATAACAAATTAACACCTTAAACTTGTATTAGTTTAACTAAATTAAATTTATTTCAACTATAAAGGAACATATAAACATATAAATGTATTAGTTATATTGTTTTTTGTTTCAACTTTATTTCATTTTATTTTTTAATCATTTTTATTTTGTACAACTTATTTTATAAAATGCTTAGTAGAAAATATACGATATTTTAAAACATTTCGTTTTCGTTTGTTTTTTTTTTACAAAAATTATTATTTTTTATTAAAGTTAAAAGGTATGCTATTTAATAAAGGACAACACCAATAAAATTTTCAAAAAAAAAATTCAGTTAAAAAATATATACAATTAAATAAATTTTATATGTTATGAAATAATGAAGTAAAATATTGAATTTCTTAACGTTAACATTTTCAAAATTATATTAATGATATAACATTTTAAAAACAAATATTTTTTTCAACTCTTAAAGATTTAATACTGCCTTATTAAATAATAAAAACGTATTTAATTTTGCATAATGTTTTAAAATTTTATTTTAAATTACTTTAAATGGAACATTTAAATCTTTTGAAAACTTTATATGTACACTAAAATATATACTCCAAATTGCGTCCAATATTTATAATTATTAGATTTACTTTAAAAATTAAATTTTTAAACTGCATTTATTTAAATCATTTACTTTTTAAAAATTTAATACAAAAATCGCTTTTATTTCAATATTTTATTATTTAAGTTTTCAAAAGATTTTATTTTAATCCGGTTTTTTATATGTACAATAAAATTATAAAAGTTAGAGTTATTTGTTAATAAAAATTTATACCAATATAGTATATAGGGCATTTTCATAAATTAAGTATTGGAAATGTAAAATATGCGGATATAGAAGTACTATAGTTTTTTAAAATTGTAATTTTATTTTCGAGCTAACATACATATTAATTATTTTAGATAATATTTACGAATTTAAATCAAAAACCACTAACACCATTTAATAAAACACCATAAAAGTGCAGTTTAATATCACGTAAAACAGAAAAATACGTAATTTTAATTATTAAAAAACTAAAAACCTCTAATTGAAAATGGAAACAATGATGTACGCAATAAACAAAAAAAAAAGAATAAAACCGCTAAAATATTAATTTTAAAAAAATAAAGACAAGTTGTACCTTATTTTATCAATTTCTAAAATTTTATAATATGAACTAAAACAAGAAAAAAAAATGTTTCGTCCAAAATTTAAAATTTTTAATAAATTAATTAAAATTTTTAAAGCAAAAAAAAACAGCAATATTTCACACAAATAAATTAACATAAAGATTAATATATTAATAGAAAAACACACATTTAATATACTCTTAGTAATATAATACAAATAATGAAGCGAAAAAAATTGCTATAAAAAATAATTAGCTAAAAGTAAAATTCAAATAATTTTATATATTCATTCTTAAAAAAAAAAACAAAAAACATTTAATTTTATTCTTAATGAACAGATTAAGTTATTTATATTTATGGAAAAATTACTTTTCAAGTACTATCTTAAATAACGTACTATAAATTTAAATAACTTTCATACAATGAACTTTGGCTTCTGTAAATTTAATAAATGTAATAATTTGTTTACAAAAAAAATTTATATATGTAACTGAAAAATATTTAAAATTAGTAGAATTGGAAAAAAGTTTTATAATTATGTAAAATAACGTAATACATTCCTTATCTATATTGAAATATGTTTTTTTTTAAATATTTTATTCACAAAAACACATTCTTTTATTATAAGTTTTGAATTTGTTCATAATTTAATATTTTGTTATAATAAAAAATAAATAAACTGGTTTTAAAAACTCAATTAAATGAATTTTATATTTACATAACCAAAAAAAAAGAGTGAGTTATTAAAATAAAATATATAAATAAAAATACAATTAGATAAAACTTTGCAAAATATATATAAATATATATAAATATAACTAAACAAATTTAAGAAATTAAAAAATAGTTTAAAGTATAAAACCCATTATATTATGACAATTTTAATTATTAATTTTTTTCAAAAGAATTTAAAGCTAACATTGTTTGTTATAACAGCTTTTTATCTAAAATTAAAAAAAAATATTAATTATCATTTTTTAATTATAAAAAAAAGACCGAAATTTGTTATTAATATATAACTAATAGAATATTTTCAACATTTTAGAATTTTTTAACTTTTGCAATTTGTCATACATACCTTGTAAATACATATTTTTAAACACATATAAGTTTTTCTAATTAAAATGGATATAAACTACAATAATAAGAACTAAATGTTTGAAAATTAATTATTATTAAATAAATTAATATAAATTAATTAATCATCAATTCCTACACAAAAATATAAGATTTGAAGAGAAACTATTTTTTAACTACAAAAATTACTTTTATTTGTTTAATATAACTTACTTCAATAAATTATAATATAGAAGAGATCCTACGATAAGCAATGGTCTTATCTTTTTTATTTCCACATCAACTCTAAATTTAATTTTTTTTTTTTGACGTTTTTTATCTTAGTGATGTAATATAAATAAATAAAGTAATTTTCACAATGCCCTCATATCTAAATTAAGTAAATTTGATAATTCGAATTTTGTAAAATTATACAGGAAATAGAAAAAATCTATAAAAAAATTTAAAAACTTATTCAAAGTCTGAAACCAATTATGTATTTGGAAGACTAGTATCCAGACCAGTTAGATTGCAATCTAATAAAATATTTTGAAAAAAATTGGTCTAGATTTAATGAAAATATTTATAGATTTTTATAAATGTACAAAATACAAAAACTCAAGTTAAAATGAAACAAACATTTATATAAAATGTGTAAGTTTAGAGATGACAGCACTATAATAAAATTTATTTTACACTTTTAAATTTTTTTTTAAATAATGATATATTTCTGATTATGCTAAGAATAATAAACAAAAATAAAAATAAAAGCAACTTATTTAATAAGATATAAAAATATTAAATTGAATTTGCAAACAAAAAAAAGCCATATTTTTTCAGGAACACTACAAAAATTCCTACTAAATTTTTTTAATAGAAAGTTAAGAAGTTTTAGAAAAATGAATTAAAAAATTGAAAAAAAACTAAATATTTGTTTAAAAAAGATCAGCTTATAAGAATAAAATAACAAAAAAAAAACAAATGAAAAGTCATGTATGTATTTATATAATTATATTTAAATAAATAAAAAAGATATAAAACGTGACTAAAGTGTAAACCGAAGCGTTGAGGAAATTGTTCTCTACTCGTGATTAATATAGCGTTTAATTATCCCTACAAATTTTAGTTAAGGCTATATAACATCATATGATTCAAACAAAATAGCTTTAGAGCTTTATAGTTTACAGATATTTGAACTCAATTGATACTTTGTCATTCAATTATTTTTTACGACATGGACTTTCATTTGATAATATAATATAGATTGTGTATTTGTTACATAAATATACATATACATAATTAATAATTATATGAATTAATGAATAATATAAAATTAACCAAATTTAGAAGAGAAAAAGAAATTTTTTTAAAGAAAATCCATTAAAAAAATAATTAAGAATAAATTAGTTACATGTGAAAAACATTTAGCAAATTAAAAAGAAAAAACGTTAATAAAAAAATAAATATTGAAATATTATAAATTAAATGTCATCCAGACAATAAATCAAATGTTAAAAAATAATAATTATTATTATTATAATTATATAAAAAATATTTCCATAAATAAAAATTATATAAATTTATTTAAATGTTTTTTAAATTATTAAAATCCAAGAAAATCCTATTCCATATTGTACCATCCTTAGAACTTAAACCATCTAATAAATTATTACAATTTATGTAAAACAACGGATAAGTTTACCCTTATTAAGTTAAAACTAAAATAATAATATCTATCGTTAGTCGTGCAATAAATTCAACTGTGGACATTAAAGTACTTTACATATTGATGATAAATGCTATTAAAAGTAATAAATTTAGATTTTAGTTATATATGCAGAGTAGTTGGGTGGTACTTTATTAAAATATAAAAAATATTATGGAAACTTCAATTTTTTATAATAATTTGTTTAAACCCAGTTAGAATTAAGAAATAAATAAATAGGTATAACAACTAAATAAAAATTTTATTTTAGGCCTTTTTAAGCAATGAATTCTAAATAAACTTTCAAAGTCAATGACTTATTTATTTTAAAAATAATGTATAGTGTAGCGTAGTGTAGCAAAAAATAAGTTATAAAGTAATCATTTTTCATCTTATTTTTAATATTTTTTTTTTTTAAATAATGAAATCAAGCCAACAAAGGAAATTAAAATGCACTTAAATAATGTGACGAACATTACTTAATCTTTACGCAAGATTTTTCAAAAAAATATTAAAAATTTTGTAATCATTTTGAATCACAAAATGAAAGATAGTCTTTGTAGTTTCAGTTCTCTGGTAAAATAACGATATTTAAACTATCTGTCAAAATATTTTAAATGATTTTAGATATACTGAAGAAGAATATTACTAAACGTAAATTAAAATGGTTATGTATGACTTATGAATAAAGGTAGAAAAATTTTAATATTATTGAATTAATTTTTTACCTTCAAAACTTAATAGGTAGGTGAATACGGTAAATATAAATATCGTTGGTTATGCTTATATTTATTTATTTTTAAATTTTACATTTTCATATTAAAATTTTTAACAAAAATCAGTAATAGATACTAATTAAAATGGTTATTTTTAAACGATTTATTGAATTTTTAAAATCTTTGAATATTAAAACAAATAAATAGGTAGTACTGCATAATTTTTATTAAGATTAACCTTTAAATAAATGGATCAAAGATAACGTAACAAAGAACATTGGGACATGCTCCTTCTAAACTTTTAAAAATTTTGTTATATTATTATAAAATTGATTTTTTTTTTTTTTGGGAACATAGGACATAGGACAGGAGATGTTACATTTAGCCATTTCTTGATAAAATGTGCTACGCCATGTGATGCTAGGACGGCCGCGTGTTCTAGTCCCTTGAGGGTTCCACTCTAATACCATACGTGTTATGCTTTCACTAGGCTTTCTTAGCGTGTGGCCTATCCACCTCCATTTCTTACGCTTGATTTGTTTGGCTATGGGTTCTTCGTCTGTTAGTATCTAGAGGCTTTCTTTGGATATTGCGTTCGGCCAGAATATGTGGAATATTATCCTAAGAAACCTGATTACAAGCCAGGTTTCGCTGCCATATGTCAGGACTGTTTTCACACATGCCCGGAATATTCTTAATTTCGTTTTCATGGATATCTAGGAGTTCCTCCATAACGGTTGTAGACAACCAAATGCTGCTCTTGCTTTCTTTAGCCTGTGTTCCACGTCTTCACGGGCCCCGCCATTGGTAGTTATTTTAAAGCCCAGATAGCAGAAGCTCTTCACAAATTCTATCTGTTGTTCTTTCAATTGGATGTTTGCCGTATTGGTGTTATTTATTCTTGTCGCTTTCGTTTTTCCCAAGTGATTTATGTAGACCAGCGTGTTGAGCAAGTTGTTCAAAAATGAAATTGAATTATTATTTAATAAATTTAATAAAGATCTTAATGAAGATCAAAGTTTTAATTAAATTGAGAAGCAAAGTTTCGAATTACTTTATAAACAAGCAAGAAGATAAGGAAAAAAATTATTTAAAGTCGATTATACATACTTATAAGATTATAAATTATATAATAATAATAACTGATCACATGGAAGCCTTATCAAGGAAAGTCATTTAATTTTTAAAATTTTAAATCATCAATTTCAAACTGAAATTATTTTTTTTTGATTCCAAGAAAATAAATATTTTATCGAATATTAAAATATTTAAAAAACAAAGTTTTTTCCAATTTCGGTCTATAAAGCTTTATTTCGTGCGCGAGAAAAATTATAAAAAGTTTTATTTTTGGCTAGTAAACTATCATATATATTTCATATATATATATATATGTTTATATATTAACATATGCAAATATATATATAAATATATTTGAAAGCAAATATTGGAATATAAAATTTATTTTATCCATGAAAAAAAATTGCGAATAATAACAGTTTGAAACGTGTTATATTTTTTATTATTAATTTGTTTACAATTTTATTTTTATTTAAACATTCACATTACCGAAATAGGTAAAATACCAAATTATGGAAATATCTCGTTCAAATTGTTCACTTAATAGTGGTGAAGAAGATTTACCGTCTTTAAAACCAATACAGGAGGAACCGCAAGTGACTAAAGTAAATCCATCAACAGATGATCATAGACCAAGTGTTCGAGCAATTATACAAAAATATGAACCAAATCCAACTCCAAGTCCAAAAGGAGTGTATTCACCAAGAACATTTAAAGTAAACTCACCTGCAAAACCATATAATACAAAAACTAACAATGCATATTCAGGGACCAATCAATACATTGCCCCGCAAAATGGTAGAAAGTCTGTTGGGAGTTTTGATTTAAAAGAAACCTTGATGGTCAATGATATTGGAACATATTCAGCGAAACTTGTTAATAAAGAGGTCATTAGTAATCATAGTTTAAGTGATGAACATAATATTGAAGATTTTCAAACCGATTTATCAGGAGATACAACTCCAAAGTAGATTCTTTTTTAAATTTTTATATTTTTTATGTCTTTGAAATATTTATAGAAGTCCTGAATCAACCAAAAGAGAAACATTTAGTAGTTCTTATATTGTATCTTCATACCGCAGTAATAATGACAGTCTTCTATCAGAAAAATCTTCACATACAAATATTTGTCAAAAAAATAGTTCAAAAGATAAATGTGTTGGAACTAATGTTGTTACAGCATCTCAAGAAATTCAACCAAATGGATTAAAGAATGGAAATGTATCAGACACATCATATCAAAGTAAAACTACAATTTCAAAAACTCCAAATGGTAAATTTAACTTATGTAAAATTAAAATAACGAATGAAATTTTGAATTAACTGTTTCTAGGGGTTCGTATTATTACTGATATATTTTTTGATTCACATGTTGATCCAAATTGGAAAGGAAGCCGTATAGAAACTGATATTCCACCTAGTAGAATATTGAAAGAATTTCAAGACAAAAATACTGAACGAAAGTAATTCTTATTACTTTTCCAAATATAAAGAATTTAAGACTTTTTGGAACGAAACGTTTAAAGATAAAAATTATTTAGGTTTTCTTTTAACCTTATTATATTTTAATATTACAGTATTTTTTAGTGTCAAATAAATTTACAATTATGTATACCAAGTTTGGCATTTTTCATTATTTAATAAACAATTGCCACTAATAAACTATAATTTAGTACATAAAAATTATTTTATACATAAAGGAAACTATTTGAAATTTTCTCAATAGTAGTTGACAAAAATCGTAATGGCCAACGTCTGAATATAGTCGGTGTAATGGAAGAGGTTCGAAAAGCTGCCTTTCAACTTATATTTTCTTTTGTTCATAACTAAGAACTTAATAAGTTGTGCATTTAAAATTTTTACAAAAGTAATTAACCGCATGATAAAATGTTTATATTACGGTCATATTGGTATGCCAGAGTTGACAATACTACACTCTTTCTCATTTTAATATTATTTAATTATGTGAACGATAAAAATAATTTATAATAGTATATTACATTAATAAATTTAAATTTTGTTAATATGCGAAAAATAATTTAATTAATTTAATTTTGAACTGATATATGTATGAAATAAGTTTAAGCCCCACTTTGAAAACAAAAATTACTTACATATGTACAAAATATTATTATTAAACATTTCATATTTAATAATAACACCCGTATTAGATGACCGATCGAAATTTTGAAATATGATTAATTAGTAATATCATGTATGTATTATATATTATATGTAATTGAACTACTTTAAAATATTAGTTGCCAAAGATTTCAATATATTTTAAGAAAATCTAATAAGCAATTATATATTAATTTACTTATCAAATTTCAAGTTATTAATTAATTGTAAAATTAAAATGAAAATGCTTTAGAGTTTAGAAATTTAATGTTTTTTAAATACATATTTAATTCACGATCAATCAAAAATTTACAGCAATGTGCCAAATTAAAACAAAATATAAATTTTATTTTGATTTAAATTAATCTTGCCTAATAAAAAAAAAATAAAATAAATAATGCCTAAATGCGTAGCAAAAATCTTAAACCATAGAAATAAGATTCCCGCGCTAATGACATACTTATTATTTTTTTTACCCGCATGACTATATAACTAAAAAGGTTATACTAAATTTGCCATTACGTTTATGACGGAAGGTATGGATCGGTTCAGAATCGAAAAGTAAATCAATCTAGCCTATGTATGTCCGTCCGAACGATAACTCAAAAAATAAAGGAGCTAGGATTTTGAAATTTTCGCAAATACGTTTTTATTCCGTCATCGCTGCTATTTAAATCCAGTTAGCTCCACGGCCTCGAGTACCTGCCATAAAACTATTTTTTTCTGTATGAGCATTACTCTATAAACCTATTGAAGCTGGGTGTCTGAAATTTTGCCAAAAATATTTAGTTTTATAGCCAACGCGTGCATAAAATAAAGTTAGTGTAGTGGAAGAAGTTCGAAGAGCTGCCTTTCAACTTATATTTTCTTTAGTATATAACTGAAAGCATTTAAAATTTTTTCAAAAGTAAATAACCAGATGATGATATTATAATGTCGATATTGCAGTCATACGGGTATCCCAGAGTTGATACAGTTTACTCTACTACACTCTTCCTCATTTTTTGTAAGAATTCAAATACGAAATGGCTGACAAATATTAAATTTGTATTTAACGTTATTGGTTATTGGCAACAAATATTTTATGTATATCAGTTTTACTATGGAATTCTGAAGCCAACTTAAAAAAATGACTTAGAATTACGAGTTATTTTACTACCTTTATAATAAAAAAAGTAACCGATTAATTTAAAAATATTAAGTTCTAAATTCATAAACAATAACAAGCCGTAAAAGGTAATTATCGAATATATAATTAGGTAAAAAATCAAGTGATCATTAACAGTTAAAGAAAAAAAACCAAAAAAAATTTGGCTTTAGAAACTTTTTGATATGCCTTTGATTCTTCCATTAGTAATATTTTGATAAAAATAACTTTGACAAAATTGACTATATAATATTTATTTGGAACATCAATTATTTAAATTATCTTTTAGAACAAAGCAAGTTGCATTTCAGTATTATTTTTTAAACAATTTACAGATAGAAGTTGAAAAAAATGGTTATGACCGAAAATTTTTTACAAATACGTTTAAAAGTACATCTTGTTATATAATTTATTTTATTCCTAATATAAATTTTGTGTACCTTATAAGATAATAATGATGACTAACTCACTCACTCAAGTATATATAGTAAGTATATAATATAATTATATAGACTCCGATCTAATGCAGATAAGTACCTATTTCTCCATCTTCTTACTTAAAAATTTAAATATACGAGGTTTTTTATTCTTAAATCTACTTCAAAGATTTTTGTTAATACGCCAAATTTTTAACATAATTTGAAAATAATGTTAAATACATTTTTATCTGAATGAAAACATTAACAAAAGAAAACTACGGGGAAAAAAATACATATATACATAATATATAATGTATTGCTTAGTATTTGAAAATATCTTAAGTAGATTTTTAGGTTAATAAACAAAATGCATTTTCTTTTGCACTTTTAAAACTTTTCTTCTTCCTTGTACCTTATATGGTAACTAGAAGATCAATTTATTTGAATTAATTAAAAACAATGCGATTATTTTTATTAGGTACTTTTTTTCAAATAACTCCTGCATTAGTAATGATGCTATACATATATTATGCATATTTAAAATGAATATAGTAAATTATTTATTGTCTGCTTATTTCCTATTTTCAGCACATCACCACATAATGCAAAAATGAAATCATTAAATCCCTCGAATTCAGTTGTTCAATTAAAAAATTCAATGATGTTGATTTTATCAAAATTCTAAAGTTATTATAGCAGTACACAAAATTTTTTTAAGTATTTTGTAGGGAACCTTGTATTATCTTCAACTTAAACCAAAAATAAAAAAATTGTATTCTCATTATAATTTTAAAAGTTTTAATAACACCAAAAAAAAATAAAATTTAAATATTGTGGTTTAAACGCCCCATGGTCCATCATAATTTCTTCATCTTTTATTTGACTTATGATGACATAATTTCTTATACACAGTTATTTGTTTATTTGGAATTTTATAGACCCCTGGGTTGTTATTTGTTTTCATAATGGCAAGTTACTAGTAACCAAAAACAAAAAAAATATTTCTTATCAGGTTTCCTTTCGTTTTTATTAAGATTTAATTAAAAATAATTAAAAAATTGCTTTTTAATAATTATAATAAAGCAATTTATTAAATTTTTTTTTTTTTTTTGTTTAGCCAAAGGAAATGGATGGGAAAATTTTACTTTTGTATTTTTTTGCATTGTTTTTATTTTATTAGCATAAATATTGAGTAACTTTTACTTCTTCTGTTTTTTTTTATAATATGAAAAATACTGATAATTTCTAACATATTGCAAATTATATCCAAATGATCCAAAAGATTTTATTTATAAAATACAATTTTATTTAAAATTAACAAATCTTAAAGAGTTTTATATTGGAAATTTCTATTTATTTTTATTATATTTAGCAAAACATGAAATTTTAAATAATTTTAATAATATGTAATGAGGTACAAACATTATGAAACAAGGTTTAAAATTAAATTTTAACAAACAGAGGCAAGGCAATCAAAGCAATTCAAAAATAAAATTTACTGTTTGTACGTTACAAGAACTTTTTATCAATAATTACAATATATTTTAATCATCCTTCCATTTTTCAAAATCATTTGTTTTCAAAATAAAATTATAGGAAATGAAAAAGAAAGGAAATACTCGAAGGTTTATATTAATTTTGAAGGAATTCAAAATAAAAACTATTAAATTAAAATTAAATTAATTTATATCATAATTTTTAAACAGTTATTTTCTTAATAACCTAGGACTTTGGATTTCAGATAATTTGAAGGCTTAGAAGTACATATTTACTTTACAATTAATTTAAATAATATTATCATATTAGTATTAGAACTTTAACACATTTATAGAAGACATAAAAAAATTTTGTTTTGAAAGTAAATGAAAATACTTTTAAATATCAAAATTCAAAATAAAAAATATATATTGATTTTTCAAAAATATAATAAAACCATAGTGTTTTTTTTAATTTTCTTTAAAGTAAAGACTTGTTATTATATTTTTATATATATATATATAGATGTATATATATACGGAGAGGGACAAAAATCGTGAAAACAGCTTCTGGTTTAAATCTGTTCTATACACCTACTGATCAACCAAAGAAGGTCATTAAATTGCATTTTAACATTTCAAAGCTATAACTTGAACTTTATTGGGTTAATTACCAGCAATTAAGACCTATACAACTACCTAAAGTAATTAATAGGTTATTAATCTAAATAATTAATATAAAGAATTGTTTTAAATACGAGTAGTAGAGGTGCTTTAATATTTAATTTATTTAACAATTATTTTAAGAGCTTAATAAATACTAATATATTTCTTCTATAGATATTATTTCATTAGAGTAATGTGTAGGTTTTACATATTATTATAAACTACTATTTTATTTCTTCCAGAGTTGACTAATAGATGGATTTTTTTTTTGTGCAATCATATAAACAAGAATACTTCTTCATATTATTATAAAAACATTCCAAAAAGGTAATTTGAAATGACAAGTCCCTAGTAAATTTCTACATACATATGTGGTTTGCATTACTAATTAATAATTATATTTCTTTTAAGCATTTTTCCTATTTTATTTATTATCGAAATAATTTTATTTAAAAGCTTTATTTTTTTAGCATTACGAATATTCTCTTAATACTTTAATGAATATTTATTGAGATTTACCTTTTTTAAATAATAATGTTTAATTCACATTAAGAAATTCTCTTGACAAAATGAATTACATTTCTTTTTAAATACTTTTATAGTCAAAATAATACGCTAAGCAAAGATTGTATTACATATTTCATGCTAAAATATGAATTAAAATTAAAAGCTTACCTTTTCCAAGAAAAAACTCTACATTAGTTTTATATTTAATTTTTATACCCGTGCATACATATATGAACATCGGGTATATTAAAATTGCTCCTCCGTTTGTAACGCATCGATCTAGACGAGCTAGATATAGTGTCAAGGGTACGTATCGGCTCAGAATCGAAAAATTAGTCGATCTAGCTATGTGTGTCTGTCCGTCCGTCCATTTATACGGGGGGCTGCCATACAAAGTTTTCGATTCAATAACTTTGAATCTAATGAAGCTACAAGGTTAAAATGAAAATTGGGCAGGTAAATTAATAGGGCAAGTTAATTGGCAAAGTTGGACATCACTCGGACCATCGGAATTTTAGGGTGGGCCATTTTTTTTTTTTGTTTTTTTTTTTTTTTTTTAAGCTAAAGTTATGGGACAATGAATCAAAATTTTGTTTTTTTTTTTTTGTTAATTTTTTTGTTAATTTTTTTTTTTTTTTTTTTTTTAAGCTAAAGTTATGGGACAATGAATGAAAATTTTGTTTTTTATGTTTTGTGATTTTTTTTTTTTTTTTTTGTTATTTATTTTTTTTTTTTTTTTACGTCAAAATTATGGAGTAATGAGTTAAATGTATAAGTATATTACGGTTTATTTTATACACCATAGTGGGTATGCACGAGTATCTAAAAGTTGACAAGGGCAACTATAATCTTCCTCGTTTTTATTTGTATTTAACTTTTTTGATTGAATCGGGCCGCAATTTTTTTTGAATGTTTATTTAATGATTTAATGTCTAATAACTTTAATTGAAATATTTGTGTTTTCTTATAAATAACTTTATGTAATTAAATTTGATGTTTTAAGAATTCCGAAACTTCTTATGCAGAAATTCATTAGAATATAAATATAAAATTGTATGTTTAAAACTACACAAAATATTGAAAATTTAAATACTTTTAAGAGAAACGAAATTGACATTAGTAAAATAGACAGAATGAAAATCTTTAATATATTCTCTTTCAATATATAACATTAATAAGTATTTTTGGTCGATTAACCTGTCGATTTAAATTTTCAATAACTTCCTATATAGACCACACGCGGTTTTTGAGTTTATTCTAAAATTTTTAGATACTTCACTTTAAGAAAAAATTTCATTTATTCATTGCAAATTTTTCATGTTTATTTTATAAAAAAAAAATTTCTAAAAATTTATAAAGTTAAAAAAACGTTAATAAAACTGAATTATAACCATTAATTATTTAGGGAACTTGAAAGCAACCTTGCCAATTAAATCATACCTCAGTTATTTAAATTATTCATTTTTTTTTTTAAATATTTTCAATCCGAAAGAAGGTGATACATTGAGAGCTTCTGTTCTGCCTATAGTTTTATGTGACCATTAATAAGGTCGTCTGTTAAATGTCATTTTTTATTCCTGTTTTGGATAAAAGGGGTTAAATCTTTTTAGACTCAGTTAAAAAAAAATTGAAACTATAATTTTGATTTAAAATTGTTAAAGAAAATCCTTGATTTTTTTTAAACCGATTATAAAATCCATTACTTGTAACTTACCTTTTAATTAAGTTTGTGAAAAAGTATTATACCTTGGTCATCCTAAATAACACTTAATTTTATTGTTTTACACTATAATTTGTAATTTATAGTATAAAACAAACTTTTGTCATTACATTTGTAATGTATAATTTCTAATACTAGGAAATGTCAATTTGTAAAATTTTAAAAAAAAAATTCAAATTTTTGGATTAGGATTGAAGACTATTTTTTTTTTATTTATCAACAGTCCCCTACCACATATAATTTGATAAGTGAGTGATTCAGCCTTTTCTTTTCAGGAGGCAATTAACCGATAAGGGTTTGACCCGGGACCCTTCGATTAAAAGACCGATATCCTAACTACTATACCACGGATGGATTAAAGAACAAAATACCAAATAAATTTTTAAATAAAATTCAATTTATTAAAAATAAAAATGTCAAAAATTAATTGATTAATAAAATACGAGTAAGTAGTTGGCAATATATTTTATAAGAAATTTAAAGTTTGACTAAAATATGATATATAGGATTTATTTGATTATAGGGTTTGATTTAAAAAACCATAACGATATCATTTTTAGATAGAAATGTATGTTAATTAATTTTAATTAAAAATACAAATTTATTAAAAAATAATTTAACCAAAATATTTTTCAACCAGTAGTTGCTATAAGTTCAGCGATTACAACATGTAAATTAGAAAAGAAACCTAAACAATATTCTATGAATTCAATAATCAGATTCAATCTTAATTTTCTATATTTAAGTATTGTAAAAATATTTATTTGTTTGTTAAGATCTTGCAGACTTTCATTTCATACTTTTTACGGACAATTTTCTTAAATTTAAAACACTTTCAAACCTACAAAGAAAGATAATAGCAAATTTCACAAGAAGTTTAGGGGTACCCAACCAAAATAATTTGCTACCGAATCTTAACAAGTTAATAAAAATAAAAAATTTGATTCATTAATGAATTAATAAAAAAATTAACATTTAAAAAGGAAATTAAAAAAAAAATCAGTTGCTGAATCAAAAGAAAATTTTTGAAATATTTACAATTGACCACACTAATTACTTAATTTTATGCGATTTATGAAAAAAAAGATTAATCATTAACAGTCATATCTATGATTTCAAATTTCACTATTATTACATTATTTATTTCATCATTGTAATATCACTTTACTTTATTACTAAATGCATTTTTTAATTAAAATTTAATTATTATCAAATGTTTTAAAACGTAATATAACTTCCTGTAAATACTTTTTTGAATTATATATTTTCTTATAATATTACAAAGCGGATTTAATTCTAAATTATAAACCAAATAAAAATAGTTAATTACAAAAGTATTTTAAATTAAGATCTCACGCACAAGCCAATCACTTTTCCCAATAGTTTTGTTTTCAAAACATACCAGAAATAGAAAACAATTAACCTGATAAAAATTTTGTAATTATAATTTTATCTTTTCATCCCACTTTTAAAAGTAAATTATTAAACTGACATTTTTCAGTAGATATGAAGTGTTGTATATAGTCTACTTATATGAATATTGATTTATCTTAAATTCACAATAGCAAATATGAAAGATTTATTTTTCAAAATTCAGTTTAACACAATGAGATAGTTCCCATAAACATAATTTCATATTTTTTGTCTTTTCTATCGTTTTTTTGATTACCTGTAAATGTATCTTCAGTTTTAAAAGAAACAAATTTTTTTAAATGGGAAGTTATTAAGTCAGAATCCAACTGGAAGGTGTAGTTTTTTATAAATTCATTATTTGTTATTTATATGTGAATAAGTAGTAAAGATAAAAAAAAACATCGCTACCAATATTTTAATATATTTTTAACAAGAAAATTTCTCGAAAAAAAAAAACAAAAAATAAAATAGAAATGTAAAATGTTTCTACAATTGAAAATGAACATATAATTCATATAATAATGACTTATTTTTCGATACAATTTATATCTACACATAAAAAATTCACCTGAATCTTCACTTGAATATATAATATGTAGCAATAAGTATAGTATACTTTTACCTTTGATATAAATCCCAAAGGCATATTATAAAATTTAAAACACTTATTGTTGTAGTCATTTTTATTTTTATTTTTATATTTAGATCTCATGCAGTGCGATATGATACAGACAATGTGAATTGTGATATTATGTGATCGAAGTACATATTAACAATTGGAGTGCTCTACAATTGATTTCAGTATCATATTAAGTAATCACTTAGTGGTGTTAATGTATTATTATAGCATCCAATTTTAGATCTTTTTTTTTTATTAAAAGTAAAACTTAATAAATATTTCGAATTGGGAAATAGAGCTACTGGTAGTTATTTATTTTAAATTAGTTTAAAGCTTAAATTTGATTGTAAATTTTTATTTTTAATAGAAATTGGCAATAAACGAAAACGTTCAGTATAATTGTTACTATATAGGTACCGATTATTTTGCATGGAAATGGCTGTTGAACAAAAGTGGAATATAAATTGATTGAAAGAGTATGTGGTTATAAATAATTAGCAAGTTTTTATACCCGTATGACTATAGGTCAAAGGGTATACTAAATTTGATATTATATGGATCGGATCACAATCGAAAAATTAATCGATTTAGCTATGTATGTCCGTCTGTCCGCACAATAACTCCAAAAATAAAAGAACCGGGATTTTACAATTTTCACAAATTCGTTTTTATGCAATAGCAGTCATCGCTATTGAAATCTAGCCATTTTGGTCACCGGGTTCGAGTACCTGCCAAACAACTTATTTTTTTATATAAGCATTACTCTACACCTAATAAAGCTGTGTATTTGCCAAAAGTAATTAACCGGATGATAATATGTCTATATTACGGTCATACGGGTATCCCAGAGTGGACCAGTCTACTCTACCACACTCATCATCATTTTCATATTATTTCAGTTGTTAATAATTTTAGCTTTTCTTCAGTATATATTCTATAGAAGGAAAGGTTATAAGTTCGTCGGTAAAAAAAAAAACAAAAGTTGTTCCACTTTGTCGGAAACCCGTCAATCCGGAAAGATTTTTGTGTGTTCGTGTATGAGTATGCATGTATGTACTTTTGTGTGTCTATGAACATGATCAATCGCATAAATTTCAACTGATTTTGATCAAATTTGGTATAAATGCTTTATAGGCAAAAGTAAGGTTAAATTCGTAGATGGGCAATTTAGATATATTTGGCACATAAATATTTTATTTTTATGTATTGACAAATTTTTTAAATTGAACATGGTTTTTGTTTATAGGATAAAACGATTAGACAAACGTTTTACATCATTGAAATTATGTATATTATTATAAAAGTAAATGGGACAATTCAAAAGAGGTTTGTAAGGCACTGCATAGATTTTTATAAAATTTGTTAAACTTAAGTCCGTTTTCAAAATCAGAAAAATTTTAAGTATTAACTGATATAATCTATATTCTATATAAAGCGAATATAGTATAAAATAACAAATCATTTATGACAGAAAAAATCTTCACAATGATGATATTTTCTTTACACAAAATTTATACCAAAGCACATACAAATATAAATTTTAATAAAACATAATTTTATTATTACTTATAAAGGTAATCACTTTTATAAGTACACTTTTTAAAGATCTTTTTTAAGTATCGAATCATATCATTTGCTTTAACTTAGAATAATCTTTTAATAACTATTTGAAATCTTGAAAATTAATAAAAAACAAAAACATAATAAAATTAATAGTTATATTGCTTTAATACACTTTTGATTTTAGAACTTAATAAAGGAATTTTTAAAATAAATTCAATCACGGAAGTCATGGCGCAAAAAAGGAATATCTACAGCAAGAATTAATTATAAAAATTTAATTTATTTATTATGATATAAATTAAACATTATACTTTTTCAAAACGTTTAAAAACAAATTTTAACGCTTCTTTTATTATGATTCAGTATAAATTCGTAATTCCAGCAATTTAATTTTATTTTGTAAATTACATTATTAAGTGTATAATAATTAAATATTATTAATATTATAAAGTGATTTTAATTACTTGTCTTTATTTATGAACTTTTAATGTAGTATCTGTATTAATTTTTCAAAATGGAAAAAGATTGTAAATAATGTTGTATTTACTTTGATTTATTAGATTATATATTGTTTTTTATAATTATTAATATTAAAATTATTTTAAAAATAAAAATAAAGTAAAGATAGCAAATTATTTATACTTATCAAAACCCAACACGCGATAATCAATAAGTTTACTATTTCTAGATTCATTCTTTTAATTTCTGGATTCTTTCTTAATATAAAAATCAGGTACAGGGCCAGAACTCCCGGGGCCATAAGTCCCTTTTTGAAAAAAGTCATTAAATCTACAAAACGAAAAAAAAAATATGGAATATATAACATAGTTTTAAATAAGTAATTTAAATTTTAATTGTTGTATTAAAAATAAATAATAACCTAAAGACTTACGTTAAAAATTTTATGTAACTTTTCAGATTTATCTCAGCACAAAACAATTTGTATTGAAGTGAAATCGAATGAAATGACGAACTTTTTTCTTTTTTATTACAAGTAATTGTATACTAATTACAACACATAAAAAATTACATTACAAAAAGTATAAATAATGTTTAATTTATGAAAATACTATTCAAAACAAACACCAATGAAAAATTGATTAGCTATAATAAAATTAATGATTATTTGTGACCAATGTTAAAAAAATCAAGGAAGCCTTAAATATCAAAACCTATTTTAAATTTGAATTATGACCAAACGGAAAATTACTTTATATAAAATGTGTTTATTAAAGTGTATTCAAAAATCTCAATCAGGATAACCTTTTTCCTCACTAGATTTAAAATAAAAATAAACATAATTGAAATAATTAATAGTCATACAATTTTAAAATTAGCTTTTTGAAGATAAGTGATGACAGAATTAAAAAAATATATAAATTCTTTATAATATCTTAAGAAGTTATGAAAACCTTGAAAATATTAATATATTTTCATAGTAGGTATCTTTTCATAAAAAATATATATTTAAATATATGTCAATCTGTATGTACAAGTACCTAGAATCGTGTATGAATAAATTTTGTTTTTTTTCTTCTTAAGCATATAGGAATCGAGGGTGGCATAGCAGATCAAGGTTAAAAGATTTAATTCTATTTTTATAAATTTTCTCTAAATTACTTTCAATTTCAAATAAAAAATTTGAATTTTAGTTAAAAATAAAAATTGAAAAACAAGATAATCAATTACAAAACAGTAGTTTAATTAATGTACATTATGCGTAAAAAAAACAAAAGAGTGTGTCGGTAGGAAATTAATAAAATTTAATAGTAATACTTAATTTTAATTAAAAAATTAAAAGTACAGTTAATAAATACATATTGATTACGCAATTTTTTATTTTTAACAAAACTGCGATTGATATAAAACCCTAAATTATGAGACTCCTTATTTGTTCCGTACAAAACTGAGAAGCATAAAAATAATATTATTATACATATGTAAGTATGTAAAATAATAAATAAGATTAATTTAAATAATTTATAATAATCGATATTAAATTTTTTCTGTTTCTAGAGTTGACATTGAGTTGAGTAAATTAAAATTTAGTTGGTAAGTAAATCGCTAAACATCAAAAAAAGTATTTCTCATTTGTGCATAAGTCTATGATAAAATAAAATGTTTAAAGCATATTAAGTAGGTATAGTTAATTTTATGATGAAGTTTTTAAAGCCCTTTAAAAAATTCTCCCATTTCCATACAAATATAAAAAGAAAAATATAAATGACCTTTCTTTTCCTTCCATAAAAGCTGAGATTCAAAACTTTATTTTCGTTTTAAAGATTTTTAATGATAAATGAAATTTGTTTTATCTTTTTTTCCATATTCATACATATATATATATACTAAGTATATATATAATATATGCTATAAATGTATATGTATATTCTATTTCTAGGCACTTTTTTCGAGTCATTCATTTAAAAATATGACGATATACTTACATGGTTATACTATATGGTTATTTTTAATCTTGAAAAAGCCGCATTTGGCAAAAGACGCAGCTGGACGTAAATAAAGTATTTTAATTTTTTTTCTTTTGCTTTAATGCGTGAGGTCGTGAATCCAACTTATTTAGGAATTAATTTTATATAATATTATCTGGAACTTCAATTAATTGCTTAAAATTAAATTTATCCATCGCATTTTTTTATTTATTTATAATAACTATTTTTAATTAAAATTGAAATATGTATTAATTATGTTGAACATGGTTGAACCTATTATAAATAAGTAAAACAAATGATATTTTTGTAATTTTATTTTTTTTATTTAGAAAATTTAAAACTTGTATGCCTATTTTATTTTAAAATAAATTTAAAAAAAATTTGTAATGTTAAAATAGTTAGTTAACAAAAATAGGTACAAATTTAATATTTACGGTAAATATCATTATGAAATAAAAATTACCTATATTACTATAATTAACTCAAGTAGTTATTACGTATGCAATTTCCAAAAAAAACTTTACTTATTTGCATAATCAAAATCATGTTCTACATTAACTTATACAATCTTCTCAATTTCATTCAATTATAACAGTATTATATAATTATATATGAACATATTGGTATTTGGCAATCATTGAAAAAAGCCAAATTACTTTTTTTAGATTGAGTATCCATTTATTTATATTATATTAATTTCTATTAATTATTGAAGCCTATTTTATTATTTATACACATATTCATATAACAAAAGTTTAAAAGATTTACAGAAATTATTATTATCCACCACCAAAAGCAGCAAAACATAACCTTTTGAAATTAAAAAAATATCTACTATCTTTACATCTACTTTTGCTTGTTTTCTAATTCTCTTTTTTTTGTCTTGATGATTCATGTATAGATCACAGTCACACTCTAATTCCAGCTTTTAAATTACCGAGATATTATTTAACTGTTTATTATAAATTTAACAACAACAATTTAATCTTGATAATACAGAGCTAAAAAGATTTATTAAGAGAAAAAAAAAGAGAATTCACAGAAAACGACAATAAACTGCAATCTATAATCATCCTCATAATATTTATAATATAATCTAAGTTATGTATGTATTACGTAGATAATATACCTAATATAACTAATAGGAAAAGGTAGTTAGTTTCATATAAAAGAAAATTTTTAATTACATAGAAATTTGTAAATTCATTATTAAATTATGTTTGATTTTTTTAAGTCATAAACTAAATCCATCTAAAAAATTAGAATTTAAAAAATATGTTTATCGGTGGCAAAGAATATCTATTACAATTATAGATATTCTTTAATCGATGGTAGATATAAAGCAAAAATTTATATTGTTTGCCAGAAAAATTTACATAAAGTAGCGATATGTTAAATTAAAGGAAACCTTGACACTTTGGCTGTAGTAACTTAGAAATACTTTTGTCCCCTGTCTAGTAACCTATCAAATTTTTATACCCGTAACGTTAGTCAAAGGGCATCGTTATTCTTTACAATCGTTCTCTTTACAAATTCTTAACTAGAAAATCAAAAGGCCAAGAAACTTAATTAATATACTGCTAATATATAAGGTACATGTTGTGTTTTTTTTTCAAGCATCGTTTTATATCTAAAAAGTCTACAGCTTAGTATTAATTCAAAAAGGGTGTTTTTCAAAACAATAATTATAGTTAATAAGTATAACCAATAAATCAATAATTACAAACAAACAAACTAAAAATATAATCTTATCAAAAATACCTTATCAGCAATTATACTTAGGATAATATAAATTCAAATCCTCTTCTTATTAGTTAATTAACTAAAATTTTACTTAACAATTTAAATTCATACCGTTTTCTCTTATTATTGTTTTATTTAAAATCTACAAATACTCTTAATTCTATTTCTCAAAACAACTTACATAATAATAATAATGAACTGCAACTGAGTAATAATTTATAAAACTTACCTTAGACAACGAAAAACTAAAAAGAGAACAAATGAAAACAACAAAAATAAAAAAATTAATTTACAATCAACTAAACCTAAAATATAAACACAAAAAAATTTGTACACAAATAAAAAAAGAACAAATAAAAGAAGAAAAACAAAATTATAACACTGGTAACTCTTCACCTTTATTGAATCGTCTTCTTCACACTATCATTTTCAATAAAAAGTTCACAAACTTAATACTATAATAATGCTGGTGCTTACAGTGCGGGCGATCACAACTTATAATACCGTTCGCAAATAACTTGAAAAATAACAACAACAATTTTAAAACTTTTTCTTTTGACTTTTATGTTTTTCTTTTTGTGATTTTTTAAAAAACAAACGTTATATTTAAATTTTTATATATATTTAAGTTAAGTTTGAATTTAAAGACAATACCGTTTTTTAAAATTCAGTACTTAATAGATCGACGAACGAATCAGTCGCATCTTTGTTAAAAACAAAGTTTTTTTTTAAATATTATTTTTTTCGGTGAAAAATTCAGAGGTGATTTTCGTGAATTAAACTTATTTTTGTTTTTTTATTTTTAAATTAAATTTTAGCAAATTGTTTCTGCTAAATTTTAAAATTTAAATAATAATATTTAATTTAAAAAAAGGTTTCAACAATCAGTTTCTTCTTTTTAATAAAAATCAAAATATGAAAATTTACTTTTTTTTTTATTTAAATTTAATTAAAATTTAATTTTAATTCTGTTATTGTTAAAATTTATTTATTGTTTGATTTTTTTACTGTTTTATAATAATAAAAAAGACATATTTTTCAATTAAAGGTTAAATAAAGTGAACAAACAATAATTATAAATTAATTTAAATATTATAAATAATACAATCAAATTAATACATAAAATATCTATTTATTTATGTACATAATATCCGTGAAAAAAAAAATATAAAAAATTATAATAAAAAATATCTAACAGATTTTGAGCCAAAAAAAAAACTGTAAAAAATGTGAATTCACCTGCATTACATGCAGATTTTACTAATATTAATTTAAATTTTTTTTTAATTTGTTTTTGTACCTACATAACTTTAAAAGTTTTACAAAACAAAAAAAAAATTGAATTAAATTCAAATTGTTGTATATCGATAATTGTACTATTCGAATAATTAGTAACTTTTAATAGAGAATTTGAAAACTTTAAACATAAAACAAATCAATAATTTGTAACCAATCATAACTTATATTGAGCGAAAGTAAACTACATTTTGATTTTTAAAGTTTTGAATTATTAGTATGATTTAATTTTATATTGAAAAATTATATAGGTTAAAATTTATTAAAAGTTTTATTTGAAAATAAATAAATAATATAAATTTAAATATGACATCAAAAGGTTATTAGTTATTACCCATTTTTAAAAACATTTTTAATTTCTTAGAATTATTTTGATTATTAATTATTAGATAAGAAAGCTTGGAAATAAACAAAGTTCTACTTCAACTAAAACAGTTTTAATGTTTTTACTCACTGGACAAAATAATTTTATAATATTGATTGATAGTATTTTAGCATAAATCAAATATCTTTTAAAAATTATTAAATCAGATTTCGTATAAAAGTTTTGCAAATGAAAAAAACAGATAGTAGATTAGAAACAGACTCGATCAAAATAATAGGCATTACCTTAATGCATATAAAAAAGTTTCTTTATTTACAACACTATAATAAATATTTCTCAAATTTCAAACATATTTTTGTTTAAAAAACATTTTTACTGTAAAACTAATGGAAGTTGTAGATACAACAAATATATTTTGCATACTTGTTAATATGATGACATTTTTAACAAATCTTAAACTTAAAAGCAGTATAGGTGCATCGTCATTGATTGTTTTCTTGCTTTATGGAATTCATAGTATTTGTAGTTGTACCATTGAATTTGAAGTGGAAATAGAGGAAAAATATTTTTTTTTATCTGCATCTGATGTTAGTAAATTTTAGTGTTGTTTTCCTTTTTTTTTTAACAGTAGATATGTTTTTATTTTTTGGAATTAGTGAAAAAGAGTCAAAAGATAAGATCCGCGCTCGATATATGGGAGCAGCTTTTTTATTCGACAATTTTGTACTGATTTTTTTCTGAAGTAAACTTAGTTTAACATTTTATATTTACTTTGTTTTTTTTCATATTAATTCAGTAGTAATTACATTTTTTGGTGTTTTTTGCTATCACGAAACTTTAATTTTGTGAAAAATTCTTATTTCGTGTTAAGAATCGCAACATAATTACCATCTTAGCACTGAAATCTTTAAAAGATCAAGAACAACTTAAACCCCGAATAAATTAAGAAAGAAATTAAATTTTTACAAAATTAAATACATGTATAACATTTGTATGTATTTATATATTTTAGGTTAAAATTAAACATTAAATTAATGATTGGAGTACAGTGAGAAGATAAATAAATAAAAAAAAATGGTGTTTTATAATATTTAAAGTTACGAAAACGAAAATAAAGAAAAAAAGGAAACCCCGAAAATAAAATTTTTTTGCGAAGGTGTAGACATTTCTTACCAAAATTTTATAATTTTTGTAAACATTCAATAAGAGTTAAGTAGGTATATTATAAAAATACTACATATTAAATAAAATACATTAATCACGAAATTAATAAGCAAAAGAAATAAAAAAAACTTAAAAAAAAATAAACAAAAGCATCAACCTCTCCATTTAAGGATTTTCGTATTCGAAACTAAAACAGAAGAAAATAAATTTTTTTTTGGGTATGTTTTACATTTTTGATTACATTTATCATATTATATAATATCTTTACAGATATTTTATATATATATTCTTTTATTGTTTTATTTATTAAAATATTGTATAACAAAATTTTATGTTCCTCATCATATGTTACGTGCTTTGTTTTTGTAATACTTATCAATTAAGAAAACTCAGATCAGAGCTAAAAATCTCTTATATTTGATTTTTTTTTCGTAAATATGTATTATCTTTATTTATTATATTATTTTTAATGCATATAAATACAAATACTTAACATAGTATGTAAAACAAAGGATCTTAAATTTTCAAAATGATACTAAAGCATTTAAAATTGCAATTTTTTTTTATATATATATTTTTGTTAACTTATAAATAATTTTAGTTTGACATTTAGAATAATTGAAGCTAAATTCCAAAGTTTTATAAAGTCTAGCTCGTTATAGTGTTATTCAGGTTAGAATCGCGTATATATAAACATAAAATTAACAACTTTTCTAATCTTTCCAATTGTTTCAATAGTAAAAAAAGGATATTAGACAAACAATTAAATTAGCAAGTTCAAAATTTTTGAAAATATTTTAAAGTTAGTTATTTTTTAAAAAAAGTTTATTGAAATATAATATTATTAACTAAGATTGTTTACTTAATGTTTTTAAATTATAAAGTTAGTTACAAAATAGTCGACAAATTAATTCTTATAAAAATTCCAACATGAGATGACTTAGGTCTGAAAATTTAATTTAAATTTAATTTATTGAAACTTAAAGGGAACAAATGACATTATATTTCAATATTCCGAATTTTCAGAAAAGCTTTTAAAAACAAAATAAATTAACGTTTCTTTATTCAACATTTTTTGTTTATACATAAGTATAATAAGTTGTAATATAGATTATTATACATACGTCGATTTGAATTATATTTATGCAATTAAAGCTTATCATCATTTTACTTGATGGTTTATGTTGAAACTTGCTGAAAAATATTTAGTGTTAATTATGAAGATTATAAATTTTGCGGATAATCGATCTAATTTTACAAATAAGATTTTGTAGCATTTTGTTTATACTACATGTTGAAAAGTAATAATTAATTTAATAGGTTATATTATTGTAGGTTTCTCAAAGGATTTATAGTATACACCATAATTAGGAAAAAAATTAATTTTAATTTAAAAAAAATTTTCTAGTCCATGTAAAAAATTATAACCATGTAATCTTAATTGTGACCGTATTACATTTAACCTTAACAAACTTTCATATAGACTATTTCCAAACTGATAGACTAAAAATAGACTATTTCCAAATAAAAAAAAAATATTGAGACTTATTTCGGCATTTTAATTAATATTAGCAAACTAATAAACAACAAATTAATTGACCATTATTGATACTGTTATTGTCTTAAAAAAAATGTTTTAAATAAAATTTTTGAGAAAAATAAACCATGCGACTTATTAAAAAATAATGGGAGATCATATTATTATACAATTATAATCCTACATCAGAAATTAAAACAAAATTCCTGATAAACCAGTCAAATAAATAATGACACTTCACGATACTTAATGACGCCTTCAAAAATTTTTCAAAAATATTTAACAAAAGAAAAATAAAAAGTTAAAAAACTTAGAATTAATGTATTTGCAATTCTAAAATAATAGGTCGATTGTATATTTATAAATACCCGTTATTTAAAAATTTCGGCATTTCTCTATTCAAAATATGTTCGAAGTCAATTATATCGAAAAATTTAAACGTTATAGAAAAGAACTTTTACAATAGCATATATTGCCTATTATTAATAGTTAAGAGTAAAAAATATGGACAATTTAAATTAATTAAACAAAAAACTATAACTTAAAGTTTGTATATAGTTTGATGGGCTTTATGCAATTAAAAAACACTGAAAAATTAAAAAAGAGCTTAACACTATAATGAGCTAGCATGTAATCCACCTTTTTAAGTAAACTATTCTAAGTACAATATATAAGAAACCTTGCAACACACATGTAACTCTTATCTCAAAAATGTCTTAACAAAATTTGTAAATTTTATATAGGCTAAGATAGAAAAGAACACTATTTTTAAAGTTTGTTTTAATACTTTAATTTAGTTAAATGTAGTGTTTAATACATTTGCATATATGTTTAACCATCACTTGTAGTTTTATTTCACAATTAATTTTATAAACTTACGCTTAAAACTGGTACAAACGAATAAAAAAACTTCAAACACATATACAACTTACTGAAACATAGTAAACTAGTAATTATGAAATGATAATTTTAAAAGCACATCTTGTAAAGAATTAAAAATATTAATAAAAAATAATTGCTACAAGATGCCGCTGCTGATTTGAAATTATTTTAGTATGTACCGGAGTAATGAAAGTTGAAATTTTTATTGAAAAAAAACGAGTTAAATTAACCAGTAATCGTAAACCTTATTAATCTTTAAAAAAAACTGTGCGTTTTTAAAAATTCAAAAATAAGTAAAAATATACAAAATTTTCAAGCATCATGGAAGTACATTGATTTGATGCTTATTTATGGCTTTCTAAGTTTCGAGCTTCGCCTCTACACTGGAAAAGTAGATTTTAGATAATTTCAATGACAAAATATGGCATTTTCATATAATTTAAAAGCTTAAATTAATGAACTAAGAAAATTGATTCTGATAGAGTAGTGTTGTTAATTATGAAATAAAAAAGTTTATTAAAAATGTATATTGAAAGAAACACAGGATGTTAAGAAGAGTATACGGTTCTCCAACTATTTGTTGCCAACTTCATTTATGGGTAACGTTTTAAACAAATTGTATCTTAAAATGATTATTAAAAATAACTGAATTTGCGCATTCTATACACTGAAAAGTTATAATATAATGTAAATAATAAAACAAACAATTTTATTTCACGATTCAAAATCAAGTTTTTTTCTTTTTTCGCTATTTTTTGAATAAAATTAGAAATGCACGTCAAGTTGTTTTTTCGTTTTTATTGGATTTTGCCTACCTATTTTCCTACTTCTCATACTCTGTAATCTGTGCCAATTAACAATCCGGAAGAACTCACAATTTTTAGATATGTTGTACAATATTTCATATATTTTTCCTTTTTATATTTTTAACTATGAAGAGTGGCCAAACCTTTGATCTTTATGATGCGCTTAAACCAGTTTTTGTATTATAATTTTTGGTTTTTCATTATATTTTATTACATGATTCCTAATTTCCTACTATCTTGTTTGAAAAAAAAAATGTTTTCTTACGAAATGAGTGAATCTGCTCTATAGAAGATATAGTATAGGAAATTTATTTTAATCATGTTATATTTTAAACAATTCATTCACTTTTAAATGCGAATACATAATAAAATTGTATTATATTATTTCAATATCAATTCCGAACTTTCTTATATCAAAAACAATTTATACTTTTTAGACAGATTACAGAAACTTACACTTAAACTCACGAATTACTAAACAGTTTAATTATCTGTTCTAGCAATTGTCATACTTAATATGTATTGTTTAGTTATTATAATTGTTTTGCATACAGAATTTGAAATATCAGACTGATCAGACTTAAACAAAGGTGCTTTCGGTCAACATCATTTTCCGTTGACAAAAATGGATTTTAAGATTTTACTACACATTATATACTCTTAATGTTTTTATACCTTCTTCAACCATCTTTAGGACTTTGAGGTATAACTAATAGCATATTCTTATTTAAAACTAGTAATTCATAGTAGAAATATGTATATTTGATAAATATCCAAGCATTTATTTTAATTCTTCTTAATAAACACAATGACGTATGCATTTCCTTTTTTTATAAAATACAAAATTCTCACCATTTCATTTTCTTCTTGGTATTATGTATTTGATTTTAATTGAAAGTGAAAGTACCAATTAATTCATCTCTTCAATATATATTATGTATTATGTATGTATAATAATGTATACTTAATATACAATTAATGGTTTTATTAATTTTTGTCTTCATTAAGTATATTAAAATTAGTTAATTTCAAAGTTTCTTGTGAGCACTTTTAAACACTTACTAGAAGGAAAACTATAATTTCTTTTTGTAAATTTACATATATATATATATATATATATAATAGCATTATTTTTTACCCCTTCTTTGTTTATATCAGGAGGACGTATGACATATTAAAAAAATTTGTCTTTCTTTAGCACATTTTAACAAAATATTTGAAAAAAAATGTTGCTTTATAGTTTTACGCTCTCCGTTCGTGTTTAAAAAACTGAAGAAAATTTTTAACTACAAGTATTTCACTACTATAACTACTATGGTATTTCAAAAAAATAATTTTTTTTATGGCCTGTCCGTTGAATTTTGAGAAAAGTTAGATCTAAAAAAATAAAGTATAAAACCTTTTAAAAAACTTTTTAGTATGGTCCTCTGTTATTTTAATGATTTCTACAGTTTAAACATGCGAGTGTACTAGGCCTTATAACAAGTAAAAACATTCCAAGAATTCTTAAAGAATTGTATCTATCTATTTTGTTTATATTGCAATAATTTTTTATTTTAGTTATATTTTTCCTCAACATTATATTTTAACGTGTGCTAACAGCTTTTCTTAACTAGGGCTTGATATTTTATAATTTATTTTTATATAATAAATTTTCCAACAAAGTTCTAATTATTATTAACTATTTTTCAATATAAAAATAGTTATCCAAAACTTAATATGGAACATTGTTTAATTTTAAAAATTCGTTTTTTAAAAGCCCTTGATTTTTTTCATTACTTGTTCTTTCTTTAACCGCGATGCTTAATGCAAGCCGTCACTTAAAATAAAAAAAATGAATCAGCAGCATTAAATTAAAAAAAAAATATATATATAATAGAATTTAACAACTGGCAAGCTGAAAATTACCTGTGCAGATAGAGCGCCAAAGAAGTCTTATTGACTTAGTAACAATTGAAAAGTACCTGATGAATTTGTATGATTTTTATTGAATTAATTTCATATTTTAGTTTAAACTTTCAATATGTGTTTTACCAATTTAATACCATTCGATTTGAATTTAAAAGAAATTAGGATCTTTTATTTTTTGATAAAAGTATACTATTACTTTTTTTCTTAGCTTTAATTTCGACATTCATCAATTTTTGACTATACAGATATTTTTTATAATTTGTTAGTTTGTTTAGACTTTAGAAATATTGTAGTTGAATTTGTTAGATTGTTTTTTGTATAAAAAGAAATTATCTAAAAATTTGTAATCCTAATTTTTCAAAATTTTATTTGAAAATAAAACAATAAACATTATTTACATAAAGTGAATAAATATTGAGTATTTAATCATTTATGAAGGTTTGATAGGAATACAATACAATAATCAATCAGCGGTTATATTTTTTATTTTTATTTCATAATTTTAATAAAAATTTTTTTATTTGTTTTTCAAATTATATTGAAAGATAGCATATTAATAATTAAAAGCGAAGGGAAAAAAGTTATTAAAATTGTTTATGTTTTTGAAAAAACATCAATTTTTGAACATTAAAAACTTAAAAACTAAATTAATTTCCAAACTCTGGTGCAAATAAAAATTTTTAAAACGGATTGGGAAAAATTTATAAAATTAGAATTGCAATAAATTATGTTCCTCAAAATGTTAATTGTGATTTTAGATGGGAAATAGCTGAGTATGTTATTTTTGAATCTAGGAGTTTGAACATCACAATTGTCAATGATTTCTATTAATTTAAAAGTAATATTATTTTTTTTGTATCCCGTATTTTATATTTTACGATAGAAATTATTTTTTTATTTAGTATATCATGTAACATCATCGAAGCTTTATTTATTTTATATACAATTCCTTATCACGTATAATGTGACGGGCGAGTAGTCAGCTTTTCTTAACTTAAACTTTTATGATTTAAATAATGAATTTTATTTTATTCTGTTATTTACGATGGGCCGGTGGTTGATCCCGAGACTTTTCGATTGAAAGGCCGACATTTCAGCCACTCCGTCATCGGTCAGATATGTTATATATTTGGTCAAGCTAAGGGGATTTGTAAAGACGAATCAATTATTATTATTACTTTTGTGAACTGTGCTAATTTCTTTTTCACACTCCTTTGTTTAATAAGCCATAAGCTTGTTTATACCTACCACATAATTCTAAATCCCCAAAATAATATAGCATCATAAAAAATTGAAATAATAAAAATATACATATATACACATATATAAAAGTATAATATAAACTGTAGTAAAGACGCATTTCAACAGATTTTCTAGATAGGTAAAATAATTTTGATATCAAGATATAAAAACAATTTTACAAATAAAATCGGCATTTTCGTTATAATAAAAAAAAAGTGTTTTATTTTTTTTAATTAAATACTTATCAAAATCATATAAAAAAAATATTTTTAGCTATTAATTTTAGTAATTTGCATTTACAAATTATAGTCGAATATTTCACACAGGTGTTTTATTTTGAAAGACATTCAATTGATGGCGCCTTCAGTTTTTCTAATTATTAATATGTCAAATTATGAATAAGAAGCTAAAATTTCATGGCTTGATTAATTTTTTTTATTTAAGATTTTAATTAATTTTTTTTTGTTATTAGAAAGTTCGACCCGAATTTTATACGCATTTAAATCTAATCACAGAAATTTAGAAGATATTTATATATTAAAAAGTTATTCAATATTTACTTTTATATTAATTTTAAATTTTAAGTATAGTTTTGAGTTGCAGCTACCGTGGGTTTAAGTTAAAGTCTGTTATGCAAAATTATTATTTGTAAATCTGACCTCTTAGGTTTGCTCATTAACTAAGTAAAAGACCATTCAAAAATGCAACAAGAAGTAATAGGTAACAGGTATTTATATATATGCTTATAAAAAACATATTTTGGCTTCCAAATGAATAACAAATTTAAAATTATACATCGATTAAATACAAATCAAATTGAATTAGATTATAATTTTTTTTTCTTCTTATAAAAACCACAGAGACTTGATTTTTTCGCTTAATTAAGTCTATTAACAACTTTTTTTCTATTTTTTATTTATTTTAACAATTTATTTTGAAGAAGCTCGCCAAAAATGCACATAATTTATATCATAAATTTTTTTTCATTGTCTTGTGGGTTCAACATAATGATTGTTTGAGGTCAGAATTTTAACTTTATTGGATAGTAACCGGCAATTTATATTTGATACCTCAAGGTATCTTTATTTTTTTTTAATTCAAGATTAAACATTAATTTTAAAGTTATTTATAGTAAAATTATCATTTTTTATCTGATAAATTTTACGGAAAATAATAATAAAAAATAATGTATTATGAAATTTCACTAAAAAAGAAAACTAAAAATTTACAGTTAGATGTCAATGAAGAAGACTTTTAAAGTGCTATTTCAATTGCGGTAGGTGAATTGTGACCTATATATGTATATATTAATAAAAATTGGATAAATAAATATTTTATAATTAAGAAAGTAATAAAAGCCGATTTTATTTAGTATTATTTGCTTAATTATTGGTTATTAATTATTATATAACAGTGTATTTGAATTTACTAAAACATTAAAATTAATTTATCAATATTGTTAATATTCGACATCTGTAGATCGTAACTACTTGGCAGAAGGCTGGCGTCCTTAAGCTACTTACTAAACAAAATATTGAAATTTTAATTTTGTAAGTAACTACAAAATCCTTCTACTGATTTTTTTTGAAATAGATGGATTTTAAGAGTTGGGTACAAAATCAGGGTATTACCCTTTTCCAGAATATTTTGATTCTATTGTAAAGTTTTCGTCTATAGTAAATTAGAAAGAATCTTAAAATTGGACTCAAAATATAGGGTATTTTTTATTTTCCACGATATTTATACTTTTCCGTTTAATTTATTTTTTGAACTAATTTTTGAAATAAAATATAACTACTGGCCGAATTCATGGACAATTTTCAATTTTATTTCATTTTAAATGTCACCTCACCTGCCATATCATTAAACAAACTTCACCCTAAAAACGTTATGCTATCAATTAATTTTTTTAATTGTTTTCGAAGTGTTCTCCTAACTCGAAATTCATCTATTAAAAATTAAATTATCAATTTTCTTTGCATATTTTATTTTATATAAAGTAGACCGCGCTAAGTATGTTAATTAAATGAGATTTTTACACCTAATTCTTATTTGGCAACATATTGTATTTCCATCAATCTGCATTTAATATTATTGAAAATAATTAGAAAGTCAATTCATTTTATTCATTGTCTTTTATTTTTAACGGCCCAAAGTAAAAAATTATTTATTTCCAAATAAGTCCTGCGTGTAATATTTTATTTATTATTAAAATTTTCAAAATCTCAAAAACTTAAACTAAATATATAAAAAACAAAACATAAAATAAAAAACTTAAATCATATAAAAACTAAATTTTCAATTTATATTGATAAGTATTTTAAACCATTTGAATTCAATCTAAAATCATAATCTGTACCGTTTAAATTTATCATTTTCTTCAGTTTATTTCATTATAAATTTTAATATCAAAAAATACTTTGAATCTTATACATTTGTAAGTAAATAATTTGAGTAATGACTAAATATTAGGCAAATTGTAGAAAATATAATTTTATATAAACAAGAAAATGAATCCATAAAACTAAAAAAAAAAAATGTGTTACAACTGTATTACCGTAAATGGAGTTTACTATATTGTAGTTAATATACGTTTTTAGCGTTAACAAAGATGTTCTAAATTACTCTAACGATATAGCCACCAAGACCAAATGGTGTGATTAAATTGCTCTCTATAAATAAAGAATATATCATGAATATATGCATATTTATATTCACATAATAAGCAGTTACAATTACAACTAAAACATATTTTGGTATATTAATAGACACTAACTCTACATTTTGTTTTAAACAGTACAATATTAGGTTATGTACTGTAATCTTACTCTTCATCATGATCAGTTCTCTTTAGTAATATTATACGATCTGTGAAAAAAAATAGTATACGATCTATGTGAAGTTTTGATTCATTTGAATTGAACTGTTTAAAACTCATTTCATTATATCTTAGGGCAATTATTATAAGTAAGAGAAGTATTTTTTTCCAAATCAGTTTAAATAGTATTTGTTCGTATCAATTTTGAGTTTTATATTTATAGATACTAGATACTTATATGTAAGTACATACGTACATATTTGTATATTATATGATGAGCTTCTAATAAATATTTAAATATAGAAATCACTTAACTTAAAAATATTTTTTAAATGCATTGTAAATGATCTTTTCTGTAAACTAATTTGATGAGCTCATTTAAGCGCCATTGAAATTTAAAACTAAATTATAAAAAAACAAACCATAGAGCAGTTTATAAGTTTATATATTAATTTTAATTTAATAAAGTAAATTTATTTATTTAATGTTTCATTTAGTACGGTTGACAATATTTTTAAAAAGTATCAAATAATGTTAATGTTATAACTTTGTAAAACCTCATATTCTTCAATACTATATATTTTTTAATTAGAATTCTTATTATAAAAATAGCAATTTTTAATTTTATACTAATTAATGAGGAAGTTTAAGTCATGAGAAACCAAATTATAATATGTATTAAAAATAACAAATTAAAGTTATTTCATCTCTTTTTTTATCTGCTTAATACTGTGGTTATAAAAATATTTTATTACAAACCAATATTATTTTTTCTACTGTTAATATTATCAATCAGTATTTAAATCCTACACAATTTGTCCAATAAATTGCGAATTTTATTATTTCTAGATTGCGTGGTTTTTATATAAAAACTAATAATGACTTTTTATTAGAATGTTAACGATTTTCAATTGGAATTTTTTATTTAATTATTATTATTTTGTTTCTACACTTTTTTTATGTTTTCTTTTTGTTTCTTCCTTTTGCATTAAAGAAGTTAACAAATAACCAAGAATGGAAATTGATTTTACTGCAAAAGTTAACAATTTTAGTTTAATAAGAAAACAATAAATATACATTTTAATTTTAAGTTGTTAAGAATTCACCTTTCATGGAAATGTTTGTTTAATAATTGAAAAAGTATTTATTTAATTTACTATTTATACATATAAATACTATGTATGTATGTATATAACGAAAACAGAATGAAATTCTATTGATTACAAATTCTGTAATAGTTATTAGTTTAAATAACATAATATTTAAAATTTTGTATTACTAATTAAACATTTTAATTTTTATCAAATTTTAAAGATAGTTATTTAAGTATATTAAATATATATTTCTTTTATAACGTTTCAAAAAGATTAACAACTCTTATCATAAAATTTTTAGTATTTTTAGAATTTTTAGTAAATTATTAGTAGATCTAAAATTAGGATTTAAATATAAAAAAAATTCATAATATAAACCGATATAAATAAAAGTTCAATTGCAATTAAGCTAACCAAATAAAATAACTCAAAATCACACTTTATTACTTACGATCCACAATCTTAACGAAAAGACGATATAAAGTTTTGGCAAAAATTAAAAGTATCAAACTTAAAAACTTTTCCTTTAAACTTCCTTGAAATTAATTTCATTTTCATATTTTTCAATGAGAAATATCAATTTAATATAAAAAAACACCAAAATTTTAGACTATAACATACCGAATATTGATATGAAATTAAGCATCAGTAATTTCACTATTTACAATTAATTATTCAACTAAATCATCACAATTTTCAAGAACCATTAATAAATGTTAAAATTTCAAAAAAAAAAAAGGGAATACTGCTGATTTCGATTCCAACTAATAATTTTTAAATATTATAGTTCAAGAAAGTCTTTATATATTCGTACCCGTCACTGATGTTAAATAATTAAAATTACCTTTTTACTAAAACTATATGAAACCATTGTGTTTTTTTCATTTGCTTTATTTCTCATAGAAGTCGTAGTTCAACTTAAAAGAAAAATAAAACTCTGGGCTTAAATAAAAACCTCTGCAAGGCCTTAATTCAGGTCACCGAAAAGAAATCCTATTGAAAAGTATAATATGAAAACTTATATAAATAGCAAGCAAGAGAAGAGTAGACTGTGTCAACTCTAGGATAAACGTTATATTTATATCTTTCCGTTAATGACTTTTTGCAAAATTTCAAATGCACTATAATATAATATAATTTTGCACAAACGTTGGCCATAAAACTAGACTACTTTTAATACCCACACATCCAGCTTTATACCTAATAAAAATGTAATTCTATATTAAAAAAAAGAAATTGTTGTATGGGAGCTACTCGAATCCGTTGAGCAGATTAACTGGATTTCAATATCAACGACAGCTTTTACATAAAAACGAATTTGTAAAACTAAGTCCTAATCCTAACTCTTTTAATTTTTGAGTTACCAAAGCTTACATACAAAGCTTATTTGATTTATTTTTCAATTCTGATCTGATTCATATTTTTGAGTCTATATCTAAAAGGGCGGTACTTCACTGCGTTACAAACATAATAGCAAATTATGTATACTTTTTGATCATAAGTTCGCACGGGTATAAAAAAAAATAATGTGTAAATACGGAATTTTAAACCAAAAATTATAATTTATATTGTATGGTACAAATATGCCAAAATACGTTAATGATAGGGGCAAAAGTTTTTACATTTAATTTAACTTCATTTTTTCATTGATAGAAATCGTTATAAAATTTATTTATTGATTTATGGGGATCGAAACGACGTGTTTATTAAATTAAATTAATAAAGCTATGCAAATTCTTTTTGAAACAAGTTCAAATTAATTAATTTATAGAGATCCTTAATCCTTATTTCTATATATTATGTGAATCACATAAAGACGTTTGGATTTTCTAATAATGGGATTGTATTTCAATTAAATTTCCAAATTTCCTCCCTTCGTTCCGTTAGAGATATATATTATGAATCTTAAGTAAGGTACTTAGGAATCTTAAATAAATTTTTTAATTGGTTTGAATCCATGGATAATGCTAACATATACCAAAAGAGTCCGATAAATATAGATTTATAATTCTATTAAAAAATTTTTAAATTATCTTATTTCGGAAAATATAACAATATTGAATCATCGTATAAAGTATATGAAACTTTTATAAATTCTTAGTTATTTTCAATTTCAAATATTTTTAAATGCATCTAGGAAAATATGAAATGTTAATTAATTAAATTATAGTAAACATAATAATATTTTCATATTAAGATGTTAATTAATAATTATTTTATTACATTTTGAATAATCTAAAAAATTCATCTAAATAATTGATCTAGAGGTGAAGAAATTTATTATATGCATTAAAAAATTTATAAAAAATAACTAATAAGTTTATAGTTTACGAAATAAAAACTAAATAAATATAAATCATTATAATAATCATTAAAATTTTTATAAAAATAAAATGAAATAAAATATGTAAATACAAAACTAATAACATTTTAATCGCTTTCAAAATAGTAGTAAATTATATTATATGTTTTAAAGCACCTTCCTATGTAATTTTTAAAAAAAAAACATTCGAAAATAATTACTATAATTAAATTATAATTGATTTGCAATTTTTATTAAATTTTACTTGAAAAGAAATTTATTATTTATAAATAAATATTTTTAACTGACAGACAGTTTTTTTAACGAAACTAAATTAAACAAAAAGTATATTTATTAATATTTGTACATAGTTTATTAAATATTATGTTAATAATATTTCACCCACAATTCTGAATATTTATTAAATGTCATATCAAATTATGGGAATTTATCATTGACTCATTAATATATTCATGTTCAGTAGATACCAAACTATCTTTGTAATATTATCTGTTTTATGTGATTTTTCGAAATTCTGATTAAAATTTTCGATAAACAGAAATTTTTCAGATTATAAAAAGAATTAAATTTTAATTTATATTTTCAGATTATCCCATCTTTTATTAAAACTTTTTGGATCATCATAAAAAACTTTGATACTTTTCGGTTATCATAAAACTTGGATACAAAATGGAGAAAAACTGGATACATATAATACTACTACTTTTTGCAAGTTCAATAGTTTTAGTAAATATTGCTCAATGCCAGGTAAGTCCAAATGAAAAAAAATATTTTTTCTTTATTAAAAAATTTTTAAAAACTAAAAATCGATTATATTAATTTGAAACGCCTGTATAAAAAATAAAAACATTGCATTAATGTAATTTGTATTTCTACATATAACATGTCTTTTACTTTTTTAAGCGTTATTTTTAATAAATTTTAAAAGAATTGGTTTTTTTTAGATGCTTCACTTTTAATGTTTTTCAAAGATTTCCACAACGGTTTATTTTCTATTTAAAACAAATCTACTTTTCGTTCACTGTTTAGTTTAAACTAAAAGAGTTCGACCCATATAGTCTAAAATATAATTTAAATATTTAAGATATACTCAGGTATACCCTTTTGGTTACTTTGTAACAATTCGGACTATAAATTGTTACATGCACATCCAAAACCAAGTAATTATTGCAGAAGAAAAAAACATAAAATCCAAAATTATGTAAGCCTTGTTGTAGGTGTTTAAAGCTATTATCCAATATATATTTTAAATGTAAAACATTCTTTACATTTGCGTGATGATGTGCATATAAAAAATACGCGTAACTTCGGGAATACAGTTGAACAAATTATTCAACGCTTAAAGAAATCAATTAGGATTTTTGTAAAACGTTTTAAACGTTGTACCGAACGTGGTCATATATGATATAGAATAGTATACTTAAAATAGCATGTCAATGAAAACAAAAAGTAAACACGAGTCGATTTAAATAAATTAATCAACATATTTCTGTGGTAATGGCAGTCTAAAATAAAAATATATAACCATACGATCGTTCATACCATTTTATATGTGATGCATGTATTATATTTCTTGTCAGATTGATGACATATAAAATGAACTTAGGAGCCTTAGTATTAAATTCAAAATATAATTTTTTCTAATAAATTACCAAGTGAAAATTTTGACATCTTGAATTTCGAAGTTGATTTGATAAATAATTAATTATAAAGGTTTTTTTCAACTACATATATAAAGTTAGTTTAATATTAATTTTTTTTAATTTATTTTTTAATTTTTTAAAAATTAAAGACGAAACAATATACTTTTACACAAACATTGCGACTTGCGTTTATACGTAGATAATACATCAACACAATGCATATGTAGGTATTTTGTAGTTTATATACATATGTACATATTTTGATTTTTGATGCCCTTAGAATTTCGCAACAACGAGCGTAAAATCAATTGCTAATTGAAAATGAAGGCTACATAGTTAATTTACCATTTATTAAGACTAGAAAATTTAATTCAAATATTTTAGTTCTAAATATTTTTGATTCAACACTAATTTAATTCTGCAAAAACTGTTCTGAGAAAAAAATGTTCAGTTTATGCAAATTAAACTAAAGTCATGCTAAATAGATTGAATCTATGAAACTTTAGTGTGTAAATAAGAACATGAATTTGCAATATATATATATAACGGTTGAAAAGATCATTTAAAATTCTACTTCAAGCTATACTTGTTTTTTCAGTTTATACAATCTTGTGTGCTCAACAATTTCCAGATAAAATATGAATTTAAACTAAATCTAAATTTTTTATTTCAGCTGAAATTATTTTGAGTATTCTAAAAATATAACAGCTCAACAACAATTTAACTAAAAATGTCTACAAATAAGTTACTTATATTTAATAATTGTATTTCATATTCACATATATAAGTATATACTATTTACTTAAATAGAAAAATTACAAATTTTAACTTTATGAAAAATAAAATGTTAAAAATATATCTAGGAAATATGCTGCAATTGGCATAATATTCAATAACTATTTTGCTATAAGTTAGTAAGTTATCAATTTAAGCTATTCAATAATATCAAATACTAATATTAATATTAAAATATACGGTAAATTTAAAACATCATTAAAAAAAAAACTGCAAACAATAACTACAATGCTATTGTTGAAGAAAATCATTTTCGTTTATTTTTCATTAAATAAAGGCACGTGGCATATTGTTAAATCGCCGGCGTAAACTTTAAGATTTGCATTGAAAAAAACAACTTTTAAAAAATAAAGGAAAAAAAATTATTTAAAAAAAAAATCAATTAAATGAAAAATAATAACAAATCAAAATGATTTAAAGTGATAAACAATCAATAGAACGGAAGATAGGAACAACACGAATTGTTAATTAACAATTTTTGTCGTTTTATTATTCTATTTGACAAATAGAGGTTTCTCACTACCTACCTATTTTAATATTTTTAAATACGCTCAGAACAATAATGAACGCTCAACTAACATAAAAATGTTTATTAAAACGCAAAGGTTATAATTCGAAATAAAAAGAGATAAGAGATTAACTATTTATGTCTTAGAACTAGCCATTAATTATACAATAAAGTCATAAATTATAATTTTAATTACTTGATTAAATTATCGTTTATAAAATTGCATATTGATTGCTATCTCAGAACTAACATTTTGCATATTTACATATATATATATATTATATATATATCTATTGCAAAAGAAAGAAGTCGGCAACCTGTGCAATATGACGAAAATTAATGTAATTATAAATTTATTTCTACATAATTTGAAAAACGATGAAATTTTTGTTTCGATGAATAAATTAATTGAACAATGATTTCAGATTGGCAAAACTATAATACTTAAAACCTTTAATTGCGGGTTTATTTAATCGTGTTTTATTTAAGAATGAAATAGTATAATTTTTCCGTTCACTTCATTTTTAATTAATATAAAATTATATAAAATATATACCTGATATAATATTAATTTTAATACTAAGCAAACCAAAAACTGATAAATAAACAAAATTTAAATAATTATGCTCATAAAAACGTATTTTAAATTTACTATAAATATTTTTAAAAACTGGCCCATTCCGTTGAGTAAATCGCTTTAAAATTATTAAATCGCTAAAAGCAATTCGCTACTGAACGGTTTTCTTTTAAATCGCTTCATAAATTTTGCAGCATAAAAAACCTATACTAGGTATGTGCTTTAAAAAGCACCGAGAATTGGTTTGGCAGAACGCCAGAACACTTTTATTTATTTTAATAATTACTCATTTTTTTTTATTTATTTTTTATAATAAAGTTTTTCAAAATAATACAACTGTAACCATAGATACTAATATAAAATTATTTTTTCAAAAATTAAAAATTTTAAAAAAATTCGCTTGAAAACGTTAAGTATAATTGAATTGAATTATGCAACAATTTTAGGTAATAGGAATAAATTTCGCCACTGCTTCGAACTCATTTCTCAACATTTGCTGCTTCAAACTAATTGTTTGCTAATTTTTAAATTAAAATTTATTTCGAAGTCCTTTGATTACCAAATATATATATATATATATATATATACGTAATACATATATATACAAAAAAAAAACAAAATAAATCATATTTCTTTTAGTATAATCACAATATTTCTTTTAGTCTAGTATTAAAGACTTTTTGTGGCATGCTATACTAGAAAGAGGCATTTAAATGTAGACATAAATTCGATATATATGCATTTAATAAATTAAAACAAAAAATTTAAAAGAAAATGATCTGAATTTAGTAAAAACACAATAAAACCAGGAGGTATACATACATTTTAATCTGTGATATGACAACCATATTATGAAACTACGTACTTAGTCACATTTTTTCAAAGCTTTTTGTTCTAGTGTGCTAAAAAACTATAAAAAATTACTCTAAAATTATCAACAATACCATTTAATTAAAACTTTTAGTCATGTAGTAAACTTTTAATTTTACTCCTACTACTACTACGAGTACATCAAATTTAGTTGATTACAAAACAACTAAATATAGCTAATCTATATTCTTATACAATACTGATTTTGGTTTAGATCTTTTTGTAAAATTTAATAATATAAAAATAAATCACTTTATGTAAAACATTGTTTATCGCTTAATTTATAAATAAAAAATATTTTAAATTTATTACAACCTTTGTAATAAATTTGGACTTCTTATTAAACTATTATAATATACACATAATTTTTTATTAGATGTAATACTACTAAGGTTTGAAACCGAGCCATTTCAAATAACTACGTTAGCAACTGTGATATCGGTCAGATACAACTTTTGTTTAAACATTATTCCATATAATTTATAGTAGATCCATATAATAATAGATAATTTACTTCCATTTGGGATTTAAAAAAATTAAACACTTTCAAATATAAGTTACAGAACAAAATTTTTAAATAAGGCAGATTTAGCTGAAACCAATTTGTTCCGATAAAGTAGTTCTTTACACTTTTAAATGTGTTATGTACTTTCAAATTTTTAAATTTGTACTTTTTCTAAATAATATGTTATAATATTATATATTATAAGTAATAATATATTATATAAGCTCGTAACAAGCTTTAATTGTCAGTTTCCTAATTAATTTTTATTTCATCTAAGATTTCATCATTACAGAAATTAATACACTTATACAGGTTTAGCTGCACATGTTTTGAATTATTTAAGTTGTTAGTTATTCTCAGAGAATCAGCAATAAGAGTTATTAAAATATTTTTTGAGGTTCTTAAGAAATACACATAGTATATACTGTTTGGTGATGGATTAATATTCTCTTTAAAACTTCCACGTCATTAGCATTTTATTTTTATATCAATTTTTGTAATAATGGTGAAGATGTTCCCATTAATCATTATTAAAAGTCAGCTAAGAGAAGATATAAATGAGTGAGTTCTATGAGGAAAAAGAGCTAAACTTTAATGAAATTTATAATAATTATATTTAATACTAAGCATCATAATTCATAAATCATAATAATAAATTGATTGTGGTATAAGGTAGTTCTCAATAAGGAGATGGCGATTCGTAATAATGTAATCGCGCAACAGCACTTTACATCCAACAGTCAATGATAAAGTCTTTTATATGTAGTATAATCAAATCAACTTTTAAAATAAAAACTGTTTTAGAAAAGGGTGATATTGAAAGAAAATTTTTTTTAATATTTTTGAACATCAGAGTTGGGAACTTTTGCACAAATTTTATATTTTTTTTTGATGTAAAACTTACCTAAGTACATATTTGATAAAATTTTTGAAACTGAATCTAATTGAACACTAAATTTTAGCTTTACAAAAATAACAAATATACCAACAATTTCTTCAATTAAAATGGTAAAAAAGGATCAAAAATTAAAAGAAACTATCAACGACTAATAGAAAACTAGATAAAAATTTTATGAAAAGTTATAGTTTATGGAATTTTTCTATGCGATTTTGTGCGTACAATGATTGTTCGATTAAAAAAATAATATCAATCATAGATATGATTAAGTTTTAGTGCCATTTGTAACTATTACAAAAATTTATAATTAATATTAATTAATAAATTACAAAAATTAAAACCAATAAAAGTGAGAGTTTTTTTTTTTAATTATAATATAACTTAAAAAAATATATTAAAAGGTTCTCTGAAATAAAATCAAAAATCAAGAAAATTTTATTTTGATTTTGTGCCATTTTTTAAAAACGAAATAATGCCAAAAATAAAATAAAACCAAAAATCTATTAAGTTATCTTAAATTTTTACAAAAACTAATTTTGTGTGTAAACACATACACATAACATAATTAATATTCTGTAAAAGGCGTATAACGCTGATATATTTTAACAACAATTAACTGAAAATAGTTCGGCGCTTAAGAAATTATTGAAACTCTGATTTTTAAATCAACTCTAATTTCCTCTCTCTCAACTTTATTTCCTTATGTTTATATATATATTATGTATTTGTAAGATTATATATAAGGAGGAAGTTTTTAACCTTTTACAGAACATTTATATGTTTTTATATGTGGAATTCTAAATTTGGAAGTATTTTAGAGTCGGATTCAAAATCTGGCCTACACGCTTTTTCAGGAATACTTAAATTTTATTAATTATTTATTATATTATGTTAACATTCTAAATTAGAGGGATTTCAGAATAGGATTCTAAGTCGGGGTATTCCCATCGGCCGTCGAATTTTGATGAATTATATTTTTTAATTCTATTGTTTAAATAAACCAATTTGATTTTATTTCAAATTGCAAATTGGTTTATTTCAATTTTTCATATTCAAATAAGACCAGAGAATTTCAAAATTCATTTTTTGGCTTAATTTTAAATATATGACAATTAAATAAAGTCAATTGGCTTTATTTCAGGGAAACTATTAAAAAAATTTTAACTTTATATTCAACAATAGATAATTTGATGTACTACATATGTTATCTAATTCTTAACATCGCATAACCTCCTAAGTATATTTTTTTATTTCAGCTTTTTTGTTTTTTATCTTAATAATTTTAAAATGCACAAAAATACATACATTTAAAGTATCGTAAAATAATAAAAAACATATTCTTACTCAATAATTACTCCAACATAACCGTCATGTTTTAAGCGTGAATCCACTTGAAACTTTATAACTATTCACAATGAAGTAAAAACAAAAAAAAAATAAAAAGACTTTCAATAAATGAGTGAAAGAAAAACAAAAATTTGCATACAATACGCGTAAATTTCTCACACACAATATACATGGTAGCAAAAACAACTGTTTCCATACCAGCGTTCAACAGCAAGAAAATGTTCTTTGACATCGTGATATACATTTTTTAATGCTATTTAAATTATATTGTATAATACTGGATCTAATTGAGCGCTAAAGAACTCCAATTTTTTTATATTTTAAGACAATGTGAATGATGATGAGTACATAAAACTAGACATCATTTTTATTATTTCTTTTTCGTTCCATAAAAACCTAAAAAAATTTCTTTCTTTTTTATTTACTAACTCATTTACGTACTTACTTACATACTTTCATATATTACTAACCCTTCTAATTAGAGCAATACGGAAGACAAGTAATATGAAAATTTTTTTAAGTACGATATATGTAAGAAATATAACAAAACTTACACAGATGTTGAATAAAATTAGGACTGAAATTTATTGCAATAAGTATAGCGTTGAAGATAATAATGATGTAACAAAGCTTTAGCTTTCCTTCTTCCTAAAAAAATATTTTATTAATATTGCATAACCAAATAATACACAATTGTATACGAAAAAAAATAGCTGTGATGATGAAATAAGTTAAGATGAATGAAACATAGAAAACATTTCAAAGTGAAGAGATATATTAAATTTATCATTTAATAAACAAAAAAGGATCTAAAATTTTATAATAATATAACAATATTAATCTTTTTAAATTTTTACGAATTTCCTCAGATTATTTTCCTCATTCGAAATTGAAACTGTTGTTCTAATCTATAGGAAACTATTTCTAATTGAAAATACCGTTTGCGTGGTAATATATAGCTAGTAGAAATATAATTCTTTATTAAATAAAATAAAATAATTCAAAACTATAAGTTAGTTATAATAAAGGCGTAAAAATATTTTCATAATTGATAATTTAAAATTCGCCTTTCAATTAGAAAATAAAAAATATTAATAAAGTAGTTTGATTTTACTCCAAACTTTGTAATATGACATGTATATGCATATAAATATATGTCGGATAAACAAAATAATATTTTAAATTTGAAAAATAAAATTTCAAATGATAACTCTCGTTTAAATATTTAAGAAAAATAATAATTTAAGAAATTAATGTGAATGCATCATTGTTTTAAAAACGCAATAGAAAATTAAGCCAAGAACAAAATTATATTTCATCCTTGATATTTACATACCATTTCTACTTTTTTTTATGTGATCAAATTTAATATAAAAACGAGGAAGATTATAGTTGCCCTTGTCAACTTTTAGATACCCGTGCATACTCACTATGGTGTATAAAATAAACCGTAATATACTTCCTTTATACATTTCCTCCATAATTTTGACGTAAAAACAAAAAAATAAAAAATTAACAAAAAAAAAAAAAATTAACAAAAAAAAAAAAATATCACAAAAAAAAAAAACAAAATTTTCATTCATTGTCCCATAACTTTAGCTTTAAAAAAAAAAAAAAAAAAAAAAAAAACAAAAAAAAAAAAATGGTCCACCCTAAAATTCCGATGGTCCGAGTGATGTCCAACTTTGCCAACTAACTTGCCCTATTACTTTACCTGCCCAATTTTAATTTTAACCTTGTAGCTTCATTAGATTCGCAGTTATTGAATCGAAAACTTTGTATGGCAGCCCCCCAAAATGGGGCCCTAACATTTTGAAACTTCATATAAGTGCTCGATTCATTATATAAATAATCGTGTGTAATTTTTATCGTCGTAGTATAATCAGTTTCCAAGAAATTCATATTGGTGCAAATAAGTTGTATGGCAGCCCCCCCGAAAATGGGGCCCTAACATTTTGAAACTTCATATAAGTGCTCGATTCATTATATAACTAACCGTGTGTAATTTTCAGCCTCGTAGTATAATTAGTTTTGAAGAAATTCATATTGGTGCAAAGAAGTTGTATGGCAGCCCTCCAAAAATGGAGCCCTAACATTTTGAATTTTCATATAAGTGCTCGCTTCATTATATAACTAACCGTGTGTAATTTTCATCCGCGTAGTATAATTAGTTTTGAAGAAATTCATATTAGTGCAAAGAAGTTGTATGGCAGCCCCCCGAAAATGGGGCCCTAACATTTTGAAACTTCATATAAGTGCCGGAGTCATTATAAAACTAACCGTGTGTAATTTTTATCCCCGTAGTATAATTAGTTTTGAAGAAATTCATATTGGTGCAAAAAAGTTGTATGGCAGCTCCCCGAAGCCTTGGTCCGATTTTAACCAAAAACAATAGGGAACCTAGAAATTGTTTAAAAATGACTTTGTGTGAATTTCAAGACTCTAGCCCTTTTAGTTTGTGAGTTATCGTGCTGACACACGGACGGACGGACGGACGGACGGACGGACGGACGGACGGACGGACGGACGGACAGACACACATAGCTAGATCGACTAATTTTTCGATTCTGAGCCGATACGTACCCTTGACACTATATCTAGCTCGTCTAGATCGATGCGTTACAAACGGAGGAGCAAATCTAATATACCCGATGTTCATATATATATGCACGGGTATAAAGAATCAAAAGTAAATTATTTTGAAACAATTATTTCAATTTTTTATCAAGGGCAAACAAAACCACTTATAATTTGTTGCGATTTAAGTCTTCTTCAAAAGTTATAAAAAAGCAAATGTTGAGCCAATTACCCATATAACCATGCTTAAAATTTTTTAAAAACAACAAATTAAATCAATTTGTTCTATATAATGATCAACATCAACCTAACCAAAAAAAAACACCAAACAAATTCTTTTAAAACTTCAAAAATTAAAGAAAATTTTTTTACAAATTGTATTAAAACAAACAGTAAGCTAACAGTAAAAAATGTTCATAATTAAATTGGCTGGAAAAAGTTAAGTTTAAATTTTGAGCGACTTAATATGCTTTGAAGCGAAAACAATCAAACTACAATTTTGGTAGTATTTGTTTCTTCTATTACTTTGATAGAATAATTAATTCAAAAATTTGATAAAATCCAGATAGGGCTTAAAGTATTTTTAAGTAAGATGATCTTTTGTTTTCTTTATACAGTATAATATCATTTTTCTTTTTATTATATTCCGAATTTTTATCAAAATGAAGCTTTGATAATAAAAATTTAAACCCTGCAAGGCTTGTATTCATATCATGAACTTTTTAAGTCAAGCGTGAAAAAAAAAACAGAAATTGCACAGTCATACATATATGATTGTTACTGAATACTGATACTTCAAATTTTAAAAAACAAAAACACATTAGATATTATATTTTAAATCTATGAATAGGTACACGATACTTTTATGCATTGTCCAAATTTTTAAATTGCATCAATTGGCAACACTGAAATATTTTTTTAATAATATTAAATGTATGTTAAAAAAATCGTAAATACAGTAAACCCCTACATTCATATAACAATAAATGTAATTCATTTAAAATTTTGTTTTAAACTTATAGTTTTTAAGTGCTATAGAGAAAAAACTTCTAAGATTTTACACCTCTCACATTATTCAATAACGGTTTTTAAATGCTCGTACAAATAAAAGCATTTCTGTATTCAAATATAAATACAAGCATAATTCAAAATTCAGAACAAAAAAAAAAGTTTGAGAATTAACTTATAAAAAAAACGGAAACACCATTTGACCTTTACCTAAATTATTGTGTCTTTAATTTTTTTTTATTCTTACAATTTTTCCATTATCTTAAAATAAGCTTTAATGTTTTGTTTTGATTCTCGTTTTTCATTAAACATTACCATTCGATTTTAACTTGTACATTGTGATGTTCTAAGCATGTTAATAAGTTTTTTAAAATTTGTTAATTTTTAAACTTAAATATATACATATGTACATGCCTCTTATACTTGCACAATATATACGTTCATGTAAAAAAAATGGTTTAGTTTTTTTTATTTTTTCTATGAGATTTATGACTTCAAGATTTATCAGATCAGTTAGATAATAAATCTTTCATTCAATTTCAAACTTTAAGGAATCATGTAATCATATAATCACTTTAAGATAACAAGGTTTTTATAAGTAAAGCAGGTAAGGTAATAGTTTTACAAAGATAGATCCAACTTAAAAATTAATAAAATAATTTTTAATAATTTTTTTTAGAAATGATAATAATTTTCCAAAGTGTTGTGATGACAGTATACATATTCATATTCTCTATTTTATTCAAAAATGGACAAAGTTAGAACCAAATAGGTATATAATTTCAAACGTACTTCTAATTTATTCCAAAATTAGTAAGCTTTAATAATTTTGTAATAATAAGCAGTATAGATATGGGTTAAAGTTTTTGAAATACATAGGATTTCTCCTTTATGCACAAGGATGCAATGAAACAAATATATATTTACTTATCTTTGACCATAAAAACAATAAAATAGTTATTAGATCATAATTCATTTAACTAGGAAGATCGATTCATTTATTTAATAGAATTAGTGATATGTAAACGGTTTATATGAAAAACACTAAATAAGACGGATGTTTTTTGTGTCAAATGTTTTTTCCGTCCTTTAAGGATGATGTGCCTAATGATATCCTGTTTTGGAAAAGGGGACGTCGCAAAGTGCTGTTAGCATACATTTAGCTTTACACTGCGGGATACCGTGTATTTGTATTCTTCTATTTGTTTCTTCTATTACTTTTGATAGAATATTTATTTCAAAAAAGCCAAAAAAATGTTAAAGTCAATTTTTTATTGAAACAACATAAAATTGCAAACTGCTTATTTTTTAATCTTTATATGAGACCTATTATCTATGTACATAATTTAAATTCATTCTTTATTTAATTACTTATAATTAAAACACTGTTACTACTGCATTTATAAAATAAAAAAATAAGATAACAACAAGAAAATATATAGTGAATATATATTAAAAGAGTACAAGAGTACAAGTAATTTTTTTTTTATTAAATCAAACAAAAATCTATTCTTGTTATTAAATATTTTTAATAATTTTTTACAATTTTCGTAATGGAATATCATATAAATAATATTAAGCGTCTTTTATCCTAAAGTTTTACAACGTAATCTTTCTTGGAAATCTACTATTAAAAAATTTTATTTTCGCCTACAATACAAAGATGCACGGCAATCTGAAAATTAAAAAAAAAAAAAAAAAAAGGAAGAAGGAACTCGTAGTACTTACGTTTTTAATGACGATTTCCCACCCAATAGAGCTTTAAACAACAATTACAAATCAACAAATAACTGAAATAATAAAGCACAAAACATTTACTATTATTGTACCAATTTAATTAATCATATCATTTTATCTAATTCAACAATTACACCTAAAGTCTCATAATAACAATAATTATGATAATTTTAAATATTTCAGTTGTGAATAAAATTACATTTATTACAAAGTGGAAGTCAAAATTTTATTGTGCATCAGAATGAAAAGAACAAAACCTTAATTTTGGAATTCAAATAAAAATAACTGTGTAAAATAATTTACTGGGATGATCCAATAATTAATACAACAACGTTTGGCTTATTAATTTATAATAAAAAATAAATCACATCTGAAAAATAAAATGTCAGAGATATAATTAAAATTGAATTAAAAAAAGTAAAATGTTAAATGAAAAGAAAATTCTAATGAAAATTAATGGGTACTAAAGAAAAGCAGAATGCAAAAAATTAATGGATAATGCAAAACTAAACTTGTTAACAATATTAAAAGAGAATTATTTAATTTTAATATCGGTGAGGTTAAAATAATTATACACGGTGGTTAAATCGACCTCAAAATTGAATTAACAAAAATTAATTTTTAATTTTAATTAATTTAATTCTGATGATTTTTTAAGCATGAAAACTATCACTTTAAATATAAAATTATGTATTCCTGTTATCAAGGTGAGTAAGCTGAGGCTTGCGGATCTTCTTGTTTCGGAGATGTAAAGACTTAAATGAAATTTCTATATTTTTCTATATAGTTTTCCAACCTGTTTTTTTATATTGTATTTCACTTTTAACAAAAAGCGATTTAAAAATTAGTCATGCGGTAGAATTTTAAGACCTTTTCAATATACGTCGTCATATAAATGAGCTTTTTTTAAAAACATAAATGTGGAGGGGTCTCGATGGGTTAATGGGTAAGCTTTTAGCTTACTAACAGGAGCTCGATTCCTATACGGGTTATGATTCATTAAAAAAAAATAATTTTTTTTATAAATCCCCATGGTGACCAAATATATATATTGAATAAAAACCAAATAAATAATTTTAATTTAACTAATAAAATTAATAAATAAAATAATCAGCCACATCTGATAAGGAAATATATTCTTCACTCTTTTATCACATTGTATGACGTAAGAGACTGTTTATAGATAAATAAATAAAAATTGTAAAAATGTCACATTCATAACTTTAGGAACTCATGTGAAGGTAGCAAATTAAGGAAAACTTTGGTGCTCAACTAAGTTTCCAATTTCTTTGTCTTCTTTTTTTAAATTTAAATTATATATTTTTTTTTTTAGCTGAAGCTGTTCTTATTTAATTTCTTTACAAAAAAAACCAAAAGTCGTTTAATTCCACACTTATTTTTATTAGTCACTCTTTACCATTTTGAAATTTTCAAAATATCGATAACGCTCCAATATGTCATATAAGAGTTAAGTTCAAAACTAATTTACCGTATATTAATGCATATAAAATCTATTTATTTAAAAAACAAAAACCTATTCACATACATATGTATATTAAATATAAATTAATTAATAAAATTCAAATTATTCAATTTGCAATACGATTAATTAGACGACGTGAACGATAACCTATTATCAAATCGTTTAAAATTACAATTAGAAAATTTAAAATCGTGCAATTCTTTTTTAAATTTATTACAATTCTTATATTTATAATAGAATTCTATTTTTCAATTTTATTATTTTATTAATGTACAATTATTTTACGTTCAAGTACAAATATATTTAAGAATTTTCCAAAAACAAATTTATCAAATTCTGTATATACATTAAATAAACGATTGAAAATATTTACAAATAAATATGTAAATATATAAGAAGATGCATTTAAATGTAATAAACTAATAAGTATTATGAACACAACAATAATAATCAAACTGTCAAACCTTTCTATAAATTTTTATGTATATATATATATATACATATATCAATCAATGCAGAGCTTTTAAAACTATATACATAATATTATATTAATTCAGTAATTTAATTGATTTACTCGTGAACTGATCGATTAAATTCAATTAATTCAGCAATATTTTTTTATTGTTTCAAACTTTTATTTGTTGACCTTTGGGAGTGTTTCACGACATTCAAAGTCATTTTAACCAATTCTTAGTAAGGTACCTATATAGTTTGTTTGATACTACTAAAGTACTTTATATTTTTTCGAATAAAAAAACTTTCGATTAGTAAAATTGTAGCTTTTTTAAAATACTATTTTATTTAATAATTTCTAAAATTTAAAAACTTAAATTTAAAAAGAAGTTTTATAATTTCTAAATTATAAAACTTCCACCAAAATCTATTATAAATCGTTTATTAAAAAAATTATGTTAATTAATTTTGCAATTTAAGTAAAAATTTAAGTTTTAAGAAAAATTTGTATTTGTTCTTCTTTACATACTAAAGCAAAGTCAAACCAAAATTAAAAGCCTTTAAAAAGTTTAAAATGGAACTAACGGAACTAATTCAACTTATAGTTTCTTTGTAACTTAGTTCATTCTTACTTAATTCATAGCTTCTAAAATTATTTATGCAGATTAAACACTACACATAATGAAAATACTAAAATTAAATAATTATTACGAGCATACGAGTTCCTAAAATTTCCCAAACTTAATTAGTTATGATGATATTCATCTCATATCTAAAGTCAAAATATTTTTACCCATAAAAATAATATTTTTTATTATTAAAAGATATTATTTAAAAATTATATACAAAGTACGAGTAGAACTTCAAAATATTTTTAAAACTGAACAAGTGAATATTAACATCAAACGAAATCATATCTTCCTATAATTACGTCTTTTATAAAAATAAAACCTTTAAATTATATGATTTGCTTTAAAATTGTTCAGTTTTTTAATATTTTTAATTATAATTTATTTAAATTATTTTCATAATTTTCGAACGTCGTGAAAAATGAACACCAATAAAAAAAATTTTTTACTTGAAATGAACCAATATAGAGAAGTTGGACAAAAAGTACAAAACTAAAATTAGAAAAGATAAAGTTCATCACAAACCCAAATATACTTATAAATTAAGATTTCTGATATAGTTAAACTCTTCACGCCTTACACGTAAATTAAATTCAATTAATTATTTATATAAGCATTAAATAAATTTTTTTTAAAAAGAACTACCTTTATGTTATAAATTTAAACCTAGCTTTTTTTATTTTAATAAAAACAAATTTCTCTAACTATCAAATGCGTTAAAACTGTAAGACCTACAGCAACGCCAACTATCGAAAAATAAAATATATTTAAAAATTTATTTGATTCATTATATTTTACAAATGTTTTAACAATTTGAATGATTTAACAATGCAGAGAATTTTTTTATTTCAATTGTTTAATATACATATGTTGGCAATTATTATATACATATAATTTTTAGAACTTTTCATTACCATTACAAATTTATCAATGTGAAGGTCGACCACGTTATATTTTATAACAGTTTAAAATATTTTTTTCTAACTGACATCTTAACGTCAGCTTAAATATACAGGAAATTACATATATGTATTCCAATTGAATAAAAATTGCGATTTTAGTGATGATTGTTGAAGAATATTAAGTAAATGAAAAGAATTATACATATTTAATTCGAATTTGATAATGCTGCTGAGAATTAATTGTTAAAAAAATTTAAATTGTTAAAATGTTTCAATTTTTATTTGATTGAAAACATTCATTTGTTCTTGTTAAGCCACTTGTAGTATAAATTATTAAATTTTGTATCTAAAAATGGTTTTTATCTTAAAGATACTTGAGAATAATTACCAAATATATAATTAATTTTGTATTATTTATTCTGTATATAGATATGCTTTCATTATAATACATACATATGTAAAGTTTTATAATCATTGTGAAGGACATTCTTCTTATTTGAAATGCATTTTGTAAAGTACAGATAAACAAATTAATTGAATTAAATTTTGTTTTGTATGAGATTTAAATTAAATTGAATCCGCATAAAGAGATCTCACACAAAAATAGTATTTCAAAATTATTATAAATTATTTTGAAAATCATTTTATATTTTTATAATTCAATGCATATAAAATAAAATAAATAAATTGTTAACGTACATTTATTTATACATAAAATGAAGTGTAAAGTAATGTAATTTACTGCCCTCGTAATTGGTATAAAAGTAAAGTTTAAACTTTTGTCCATTGCTTATGAACTATCGATGGTCATAGTCGTTGTATATTAACATGCTTTTTATTTTATTTGATTATCTTGTTATATTAATAGATACTTGGGCCCAAATTTAAATATTTTTTTTAACTTTAATAAAAAAAATTACTTTAAAACCTATTACTTTAAATTTGATTATCTTGTAATATTAATAGATACTTGGGCCCAAATTTAAATATTTTTTTTAACTTTAATAAAAAAAATTACTTTAAAACCGCTGTGAAGTTGAAAAATATAACAAATTTTAAAAAGTTTACTATCAAACATTTTACTAAACACGTAAACAAAAACTTGCCAAACTATCATCGATTAGTTAGTTTTTAATTTATACAAACATTAATTCGAAATCTTTTTTGATTCATGTTTTATTTAAATAAATTTTTTTAGAATTTTTCTATGGCACTTACTTTTAAAAAATTCAACGCCAAAGTAAAGTTTTATGCATGTTCATAAAATAATTTAATTGACTAAATTAATAGACGTATTAAAAATTAAATTTCAATTAAAGCTTTTAATAAAAAAAAATTAAATATTATAATTATAATTTTTTTAATGAAATCTTTAATAAAATTGATTATCTACTCAGTAATTTAGTTTCTAGTTTAACATAAAAATTAATGTTAATTCATTAACACCAGATTTTTCCAAAATTATTTTTAAACATTGATAAATTTTCAATATTATCAATCACATTTTGAAATATTAAATGAAATACAATTTTTATTAAGCCGCTTAAATTTAAAATTATTTAAAGTAATATTTTAGAACTAAAATAGATAAGATAAGATATTTTTTAAAAATAGATTTTTAAAATTTTTTTGTGTATATGCACTAATTTTTTATAACAATATGTAAGTAGAGTTTTTTTGATACCTTTTAAAAATAAACAAAATTGTAAACAAAGTCAAATCTATTATGATTTCAATTTGTAACCAATGGCATAGATGGGTGCTAAAAAAAACCATAAAGAATGAAGCACAAATACTCTTCTTGGTTTTCTCGTATTCTCGAATGAAAAAAGTGCCTTAACATTTTAAATAAGATTCGCTTTCTAAATCAGAATCATTTAAGAATAAATATTAAGCACGTAGCCATTAAGTTTGTATAAATAATATTTTATTATATTTAATTTTTTAATTATACCTAATACAAATTTTAAAAAAATATTTTAAATTAACAAAAACAGAGAATTCGTTGATGAATTATTGAGTTAAAATTTTCCAAAATGTATTTGTAACGTGTTATCTGATAGTTATTTTATTATTTCTTAATTAATTTCTGTTTTAAAACTTAAGTTTTAAATTTAAAGGTAACTAAAACAAAAATTAAATTTAAGTTTTTCAATTACTTATGAAATTATTATGCTTGTTTTAAAAATCTATTTCATACGATTCAATACGAAAAAATAATGAACTACGATTATTTTTTGATATTAATTTAAATTAATATTGATAATAGGAAAAAAAATATCAGACAGATTGAGGTCAACTTATAGTCATCAATTAAACATAGCTAAAATTTAAAAGTTTTTTATATTATTTTGTACATCTTATATTTATATTATTTCTAACATCAAGTTTGAAGAGTAAATTATATTATATTAAGCTATATAAATATAATGTTTTTATTATACATAAGTATATTACAATATTCCATTAATTTTAGAGTGACATGTTTTTTTTTTTCTTGTTTCGTCTAATTTATAAATTAAAAATTGAATTTAAAAAAAATTGTCAAATAACCTGTCAACCTTGTTCACCAATTTTCATTGTATGTAATAAAAATAATAATTTTAATGCATTTGCACTGACATATTTGTGTCAAAAACAAAATTAGAAAAAAATTTCTTAACTAATTTTTTCACAAAAATTAATTTATAAAAAAAATATTACAAAGAAAAAAACAAAATTCTTTTTTGAAAAACCCATTCTTGTCAAGTTCATTGTTTGTAAATTTTATTCTCTAACTTCAATCTTAATTAATTATATGACTAATAGTGAAATACTTAGAATATAACCCCAATGCACTCAAGAAAACCTTAATAAGTGCAAAATATAATGTTGGAGCTTCAATGTTAACGTTTAATTTTGGAAAAACTTACAATGGTGAATAAGTTATTGTTTTATAAGAACATAAAAGTTTTAATTTTGAAGACCTAGTAGCCCTTCAATTGGGAAGGTTCCCAAATTTTTGCTTAGCAAACTTATGATGGATCTGCCCACCCCCTCCTGTTCTCACCCTTTCATTTTTTTCGGTTCTAGGAAATCAATTTTGAACTCCAACAAAATTTGGAATTTTACCTAGAATATTATTATCAAACCAAAAATGGTTAAGACAAAGAACAATTTCTTCAATTTAAAGAGACCCTTTCAAATTTAAGAAAAACCTTTAACGTATGTTGAAATATGATGCTGCAGCTATAAATTTTGCATATTTGTAAAAAAAAATTTGAACAGGTGTTAAAGTTACAGGTGGTTGAAAATAGAAAAATTTCAATTTTCGAGCCCTTATAGCTCCTAAACAGGGGGCGTGACAAAAAAATTTTGTTAACCGACTCCTACTAATTTTAGAGGACCTAACTTCTCCCAAAATTTCAAGACCCTAGGTTTAACCGTTTAGAAGATATATGGGGCCAAAAATTTTGCAAAAGTTGAGTTTAGCTTAATGGTAAATTTTAGTACCGTATGGTAACCCTATACATTTTAGCCTTATATTTTTGTGAAGCTTATAAAACCAGCTATCTTTTGCCGTTTTCAGATTGAAAATACACTTAACAAAACTCATGTTATAATAATTTAAAAATAGGGCTTTTTCCAACTTTGAAGGGCTGTAGCTCCGTAACGGGTGGGGCTACAGAAAAAAATTCTTCTACGAAATTATTTTTTTTGTAATATCTACCCGTGGTTAAAATTTCTTAACTCTATTTCAAACGGTGTAAAAGTTTTTGTAAACATACGGACGGACGGACAAAGTCAAAATTAAGAAAAACCTTTGACACTTATTGAAACCTTCGTTTTGGAGCTTTCAATTTTGTATACAAATAAAAAAAAATTTTAACTGGTATTCAAGTTATAGGTGTTTAAAAGCTAAATTTTTAGCAAAATTTCAATTTTCGACCCCTTACAGCTCCTAAAGAGGGGGCGTGACAAAAAAAATTTGTTAACTGACTCTTACTTATTTCTAAGGATCTAACTTCTCCCAAAATTTCAAGTTTCTAGATTTAGCCGTTCCGAAGTTATGAGGGACCAAAAATTTTGTAAAACTTAGTTTTGAATAACGGTAAATTTTAGTACCGTATGGTAACCCTATACAATTGGTTTTTAAAATTTTGTAAAGCTTATAAGAACAGCTGTCTGCTACCGTTTTCAGGTTGGAAATATACCTTATAGAACTCTAATTATAACTGTTTAAATATGGGGCTTTTTTCGACTTTGTGGGGCTGTAGCTCCGTAACGGGGGGGGCTACAAAAAAAAGTTTTAACATTAAATTATTTTTATTGCAAAACCTACCCATTTCTGATATTTTTTAGTCAATCGTAGGTAAAAAGGGACGGACGGACGGACGGACGGACGGACGGACAGAGTGAAGCTATATAGGCACATTTTTACAAAATTTTTTGAAAATGTGCTAAAAAGACGTTTGTACCATGAAATATTTTTCTGATTTTTAAAATGCTTTTTTCTCTAAATATACAGTTTGGTACTTACGCTCTTTTTTAATTAGAACAACAGAATCAGTCACGATTATAATCTTATACTCCTATAAATATGATGATCAAAATAAAAAATGTTGATTGGGATGATACTAAAATCGAATTTTTAAACACAAAAAAAACTCCAAATTTAAACTTTTTTATATAACTTGCATCAAATCAAGACTATTGTGGAAAAATAAAAAATATAAATAAATTATTTTAAATTTGGGTCAAGTTCATGTGAACAAAAATTAAAATATAAACAAAAACAATAGAGTTGGACTGGACTAAAGATCGTTGGCGAATAGTTTTTATTATTGACTGACTTTTAAAATTTTTATAATTAAAAGTGAATGAAAAAAATTATTTAAAGTGTATTTTAAATATTTGGAGAAAATCAAAAGTAGCCAAATTTGTTGTGTAATGTGAATTTAGCAGATGGGCATGAAATATAAAAATTAAAAACAACAAAATATTAAAAACTCATTAAAATTTTGATATTATTTCGTTTTTGCTCTTTTATTATTTATATTGTACAGTGTACAATATACACTCGGTTTATACCAAGTTTATGCAAATCAAGCCGGAAATTTTATAGCATTTTTATGTATTCATTTGATTAATAAAAAAATTTGATTGCTTCAAACTATGGTCTATGATTAAAGTTGAACCGAAGATTAAAATTAAAAAGTGCTTACATTTAAAAAAAAAAACTAAATCTAAAATATAAAAACAAAAATATAATATGTTTTTGTTTGTTTCAATTATTATTTTAAATTTCGACGGCTTCCCACACAACTTTTAAAGAAAGCGTGATTAAACTGAGAAAAAATTGTGTTAGTTATGGCTATTTTTTCATTGATAAATTTATTGAATTCAATATAATGATGAGACAGTGGTCAACCACAAAAAAACTTATGAAATTGATGTTTCACTTTAATATTTTGGAAAGATTTTGAACAGCTTTGTTTTTGAAATTTCTTGATTCAAAGTTATGATGAAATTCAGAGTTTATATTTTGTTCTTTGCGAATTTTAAATTTTTATTAATTCACTCATAAAAGGGTTAATTAAAAAAAAACATAAATTAAGTAATAGAAAACTTATTTAAAATTAAAATTAAGAAAAATTTCGTCTACAATTTTTATTCGTAAAAATTACCTTTTAAGAAATTTTATTATACAAATTAGCACATATATATACTTAGCTCAGCTAAATCTATAAACTATTTAATCCATAATATGTTATATATATATGATCTTCGTATGATCTTCGATGGTTTTGATCTTCGGTGAATTTGTTTTTTTTTTGGTATCTCTAAATTTTTTATATCTTGTAAATCGATATCCATCTATCCATATATTATGTGATTTTTATAATAGTTTAAAATTTTGACTTCAAAAATATTTAATTAATAATTAATATGGGGACCTCGGTAGGTTAATTGGTAAGTATATGGCTTACTAAGCGACAGGTGCGGGTTCAATCCAATCAATCTATACAAAGGAGAAAATCTATACAAATCCCCATGTTATAATTATAATTCAAAAGAAGCTGCAACTTCAATATATATAAGTTTATTTAATTACACTTTATCCTCAAACCTTAAATAAATAAACTTATTATGGATTCTAATATTTAACCTTATTATGGCTTCTAAATTTAAAAATAAAAAAAAATTAAATATTAAAATTTAATTTTTTTTACTAAAATTAATATAAATATTATATTTTTTTTTTGTTTTAACTTTTAACAGTAATTTATTATATTGAAAATAAAAGATTTCAATGCTTTTCATAGAACTTTTATATTAGTATTTTTATTATTTAATACAGATTATTTGATAGAATTTATTAAATAACCTTAAAGTTTTAGTGGTAATTTTCTTTTCAATTTTAGTCGCTTTGCATATGACATATTAATTATACCTATTACATACCTACATATTCATTTGATTTATTAAATCCGAAAATGGCCAAAAAACTAAAAAACAGAAGAAAATTAAACCCTTGAGAGACAAAAACTGAACAAAAACCTTCGTGAAGAAAAATAAGAAATCGTGATTCATGTCTAAAGATTTGTAGCACATTATTACCAAGGTTTTAATATTTTTTTAACTTATTTTTGGATTTTAGAGACATCTTTTTTTATTCAATTTTTTTTTTTCAATTAATAATTTTATTAAAGAAATAAATTTATGAATTTTATTTGCTTTACACGTATGCTATAAGTATTACTATAATTGTAGGAACATAAAATAATATAAATATATATTACTAAATATGTAAGTACATCACAAATAGCTAAAAACCAATCTTTAAAATTAAATGCAACTATAGGAATATATTTTTTTGCCAATGTATGATTTATGTATAGATGAATATATATATACTTATTTAATAAAAAAATTTTTATTTTTTGGTTCAGAATTTGTAATTATAATTTTGCCAAAGGATTTTTTTCACAATATTCTCATAAATCAAAAAACATAATTGTTTATGTAGAAATTAAAGACTTCGTTGATCTGAAGTTACAAATATGAACTGTAATTGCTATAGGACTGCTAGTTTAATAGTTTTATTTGTAATGAAAATCAAAAAATGGAAAATTTAAAGAACTTAAATTTAATTATATATGTAAAGTACCTTCTCTATGGAAAGCTCTACCAATTAACATAACGGGAGCTCAAAACGAATATTAACCAACATTTTCCTCCATCATAATTGTATAGACCTGTCGTCCATATGAAAAATATATATAAATGAAATGTATCTTATTTCATCTTAAATATTTTGTAAAAAATTCGTTTTAGAAAATGCATGAAAGAGTTTTTTAATTAAAAAGGATTGTGAACTATGTAAAGGTCCGATAGCCCAAAACATTAAAACAATTATTCAAAAAATACAATTTTTACAATTTCGCAAAAAAATACTATCTTAATAATTTTTCGCAACATTTTTTTTTTTTTAAATTAAAAACCATTTACTTCTCACTAATATTACGTTACAATATCTTTTACTAAGCCCTTCTTACTCGTGTTGAAAATAAACAAAAACAAAATTACAATAATTTAAAAGTAATTATATACTCTCAAAATAACAATTTAAAAAAATAAGTCAATATTAACTCAGATAACAAATTTCAAATGAATAAATTAAATTTTAAAAAAGAAATAATAGCAAGTTTGTAATATATAAAGACTAACAGAATGATTTACATGATTTTAGCAAATAATTTAAGTTTTAAATATCTTGAAAATCGTTTGGCCAGATACTTTTAAACTAAATTTTTATCTTAAAATCTTAATGTTTTAAACTTTATAATTCAAATAGAAAAATTATCACAAAGAAAAGAAAAAACATTTGAATTTTTTATTAAACTCTAAGTCTTTATTATATTATTTAGGTTCCTTCAAAAGTAATTTTTAATTTTAATTTCCTGCTATGTATCCTGTATGTATCTATAATGCTATGTATCTATAATTACTTATCGTTTATAAGTCAGTTTTTACAGGAATGAATATAAATTCGTTGGAAACATAATTCATAAAATTTGTTTATTTTTTTTGTTGAGTCTTGAGATTTTAAATAAAATAGAATTTGTGTTTTAACTGTGTACTTAGTACTTAATCTTTATGTATTCAAACTGAAGTACCGTATTAATTTAAAAATTAGAAGGATCACGATTTCGAATAATTATTTGTTTTGTTTTTTGTTAAAGTTTTCTTGTTTTTATTTTTGTGATTGTTTACTGAAATCGGCATTTAATTTTCTACAATTTACTTTTATAATTTTAAAACTTGAATCTTGATTTGTAATGATTTCATTATAAAGTTAAATAAAAATACTATTATAGTGAAGTACAAGAAATTTTGTTATCTGTTAATTTTGAAAAATCTGGTACTGAACTTTCTTTAATATATAACACTTATATACTCTACATCAGGTAATAAATTGCATGCATCTTTGTAATTACAGATTTTGATGAAGAAATGTACTAAAACAATTATTGGATATTATACATTATTATATTAATACATGTATATTTTTTTTTATATTTTCGAAACTTGAGAACTTTTTCCATTATAATTTAATATTATAATTTATCTTTAATTTGTGTTAATTTATTATAAATAATATATTTATTGTTTAGATTCGTTTAAATATTGATTTTAATAGAAACTAAAGTTGTCTGAATAAGTTAAACTAAAAAATTTAAATCACTAGGATTTGTTTTTAATATAATTTATTTCACAATTCTAATATAGATTATTATTATACATAAAGATTTTTTTATTTGCTTCCATATATCAAATTTTGCTTCTATGTGTCAAATTTGCTTTTATTGTGAGGATGGATGCCAAATAAAAAAACGTATTTCAACTTTAACAAATTTTATTTTTAAATCTTTTGCCACACAAGCTTACAAATTTATGTTTTTTTTACCGGTCAATTACAAAAATGATCTGCCACGAAGGCTTACAATTTTATACTGCAATGTACATTGGACTTTGGAACAGAACAAAAAAATGTGGCGAACTGAATTACTATAATATGTGGTGAAGAAGTACTATAATAAAGTAATAACTATTTGTAGTAGTAACAATTTCTAGTACTAACTTCTTCTTTTACATTATAACATATTTTATTGTATACATATTCTTTTTGACCAGACATCATTTCTTAATCTTTAATATATATAGAGCTTTGCTTATTCTAGTTTTTAATAACATTTAAAATCTCTTTATAATCATCAAAGAAGGACTGCTCATTTGAGTGGTTAGTGAACTTAGTTATTGTTTGAGATTGCGTTCATGTCATTTAAAATAGTTGCTAAGAAATGAATACGTCATTGATTATTTTAATTTAAAAAAAACATTATTCCTAGATAATTATTAAAATTCGCCACCCTCACAAGTAAAAAACAGACGAAAATAAAAAATAATATAAAAATTTGTTGAAATTTTTTACTTTATAATAATAATACATAAATAAATATTTGCTTTGCTTATTATACTTATTATGCTGTAATTAAAAGTCCGTTAACAGCATTTAACACGCCATGAAATAAAACCATAATAAATAAAGTCTTTATGGTTTTATTTCGCTTATAAATTATAAATAAAGCCAAATCCGCGACATGTATCTTAAATTCTTCCTAAATGTTTCATCCTCACACATTTCTTCAATATTTTTGTTTTAATGAAATAAAATTCTACCGGAAAAAATATTTTTTTACCATTATTTGCTATTAAATTAAATTATTTGCATCATTATAGCTTTAAACCGTTAAGTTTTAAAAAGAAGATGGCGTTACATATAAAATATAGATTGACTAAATGGCATATTTCCCAATCAATAGGGAAATAAAACCGCAATGACTTTATTTCATTATTTCCCCGAAATAAGCTGTGAACATAGATATAAAGTAATTTTCAAGTAAACCGTCATAAAGTTGTTTAAAAATACACACGTATTTAACAATTTTTTATGTACTTTTAGTAAACAAACTGGTATTATATTTATCACTTAGAACTTGTTGAAAGTGCTAAATGTATATTTTTATAGGGCTAAAATTAAATTTTGCTTTAAACAAAAGTTTCCATTCTTGTCACAAACAAAATTTGAATTTAAATAACTTGTTTTTTTTATCCAATTAATGACGTAGTGGTTAGGACGTCGGCCAATCAAAGTAGTTTCGGGTTCAAACCCTGGTCGGATCATATATAATAAAAAAATATAATATGTATATAATTTATGTCAATAATAGTTTATGTCATAATATAAAATATAAAACTGCCACTCCTGAAAATGAAAGGCTGAATCACTCACTTATCACATTGTATGTGAAAGGAGAATGTTCATAAATAAATAAAAAACCTGTTTTTGACATAACATAAACGCAAGTAGCTCTTAAATATATGTACATTTAAAATTGAATTACATGTAAATATAATTATAATTAAAATACATTAATATATCATCAACAGTTATTATGAATTAATGTTTATAAGTATGTTAACTAATATCTCATTACCTTTTAATTCATCATAAATATTTGGTAAACGCAGTAAAACAAAAAAAAACTTTAATAATCTTTGGTTACACGTATAATTTTAATAATAATGGAAAGCTTCCGAATTCCAGAGAGCTTCCCCGCTTACGAAAAATAATTAATCATTAATTATAAATTTTTCTGCTGTCAAATGTTTATTTCCCATAAGATTAATTATATTTTGATTTAAACCACCAGCCAAATTAATTTTTTTTTCTTTTTGATTTTTGTAATTGTTTTAAATATTTAACGTATTTTTAAGGAACGAACAAACTGAATAACTACTAATTATTATATAGGGATTCTAATACATACTAAAAATTTAGTTATAAATTAAAACTATCTGAAGTGTCATAATAGTTCAGTCGCTGACCTTTCAATAAAAAGTACTGGCTGAGCATCAACCCTTATCAGCGATCTTATTATGTAATATGAGAAGATTTAATCGAAAAAAATATATAGTTTGTTATACAAATATAAATAAATAATTCCTATGTAAAATTAATAAATTATGCATTGATGTATATATAATATATGTACAGTTTGAGTTATGAGCAAAAATTACAACTGAATAATCAGCTAAATATTCAGTTAAATATTACATAGTAAATGGATATTATAGGAAAGTTATCATTAATTTATCATATATACATGTAAAAGAATTATATAATGTAGCTCCTATATTTTTATTTTCAATTATTTTTTTTGATTACGGATTTTTTACCATTGAAAATCAATCGATATCTTGCACTTACGCGACGTAAGTTCGACAACTATAAGATCAAAGACGACGTGCTTCGTTTGCATTTCATACCACTCTTTTTGCACGATAAAACTACAAAAAATTTGTTATTAATCTATGAAAGTTAGCTTAAGGTCAATCATCTTCTTAATTTATTTTTTTTATAATGTATAAACATTAACTCAAAAATTTCCACAGGGTCATAATTATTGTTTATTCATTCTAAAAAGTATAAATAGATATTTATAGATTTAACAGTCAATATAAATTTATTTTGCGTTTAATTGCTTTAAATTTTAAAATATACTTTAGTAATAATATTATTTAATTAAAAAAACTACAAATACAACTTAAAAAAATATTCCTGTGTATATATGTAATTTTTAATTTCCTTTTTTTCAGAAAAATGATGGTCCCATAGGTGCTCATAGAGTCTATAGGAAAACTTCATTTTCATGTCACGGACGTACAAATGGATACTATGCTGATGTTGAAACTGGCTGTCAAGTACTTACTTTCTACAATATTTTAATATTACGTTGATCTAAAGAGTGTTTAATAAATTAATTTATTTTATGATAGGTTTATCATATGTGTGACGGACTTGGTAGACAATTTAGTTATTCTTGCCCGAATACAACTCTTTTTCAACAAAGAATGTTAATTTGTGATCACTGGTATATGGTCAATTGCTCTAGAGCCGAAAGTGATTATGATGCAAATTTATTAATTGGTACATTAATATTTAAAATATTAAAAAAATATTTAAAAATAATAAAAGTGTTTCATTAATTTTTTTTAGGTCAGAGAGATAAGCCTTTTGTTCCAGACGATGAACATCATTTAAGAACACCGCGTCCTGATTTATTAGACAGACCATATGCACCCGATTATTCTGGTGAATCATTTAGAAACCAATTTGAGGTATTTTTTTTTAAATTAACTCGTCGTCTTTTTAATAATGAAATTTTAAAACAGGTGCCTCAAGTTTTAAATCAAATAGATGAGACTAGCCAAGATGAAGAAATAGCCGCTAAACAACAGTTTCAGTTGAATCCACCTCCTTCATCAACACGCTGGAGAATTACAGTTCCTAGTAGAGAAATCCTCCCACCAGCTCCTTCGCCACTTACAGTTTCAATTCGTAGAATGGATGAAATCGATGATGAAAATCCCGATTTAGGAACAAGTTTCAGTTCAAATTATAACACATCAGCTGACGTTTCGAGTGAAGAAGAAAAATCAGTCCCCGTTATACAAACGACATCTACTACTTCATCAACTCCAAGCTCGAAAAACATTTTTACAACAAGGAAACAAAGTTATAAACCTACATTTAGTTCTATATCTTATAAAGCGCCAACTATTTTTACAACGACAACACCAAAATTATCTCCGAAACAACCGAATTCCAATGTCATTTCTGAAACAGAAATTATAAAAGTACCTTCAAAACTTTATGAACCTCCATATTTATATCCAATTTGGAATGAAAACTATACAACTTCTGATGAATATAATTTTAACCAAACCGAAAAACTTACAACTAACACAGCAACAACTAGATCACCGTTTAGAATAATATCTTCTTCCGCTCCATTTTCACCAACATCAACAACAGCAACCACATCGCACCCCATTTCACAACCATTAACAAGACCAACGACATCATCTGGTAAACCATTCACTCGTGTATTTTCATCATCAACAACTCCCACTTACGATGCAGTTACAGATAAATACTCAAATGCATTTGAAACTTTACAACAGTCAGAATCTTCTAATCGCGCACCTACTTCTTTTAATAACTATGATTTTTCCAGATTTATAGTTAAATCCTCGCCAGACATTTATAATTCTAAAACCACTCAACAATTAAATGAACGAAAGAATTCAAATTCAGAACTATTAAAGAAAAAACCAATAGTAGTAGCATCACAACCCGGAGATGATTCTTTATCTTCTAATGAAAATGAAGGTTTTCATCAAGGATCCATTTTGGATTATAATATTCCGACTGATGGCGAAAAATTTAATAGTTCTTCATCCTTTTCAAAACCAATTAGAAATTCAAGTGAAAGTGATAACGATGGCCAATTTGAAACAAGAAAGTCAAATGGAGTACCAATCCCAGCACTTGAATTAGTTCCACCGTTTCCTGACTATATTCAACATGATGTAGCTACAACTCAAGGTCCACCAATATATTTCGAATGGAAAATTCCATCAAATGCTTTAGAACCACCTAAACTAGACCCACCAATTGGAGTGGATGGTCGTCTACCTGACTATGAAATTGAATATCAAAAGACTCAAAAAAAATACAGCAATGATCAGTCACAATTTCAAGAACAAGAATATCCATCAGAACAACAACAATTGCCTTTAAAAGAACCATCTCCAACCTTCTTACCAGATGATTCACATTTACTGCAAGCTTCTCAATTAGAAAAAGGTTCTTTTGGTAAAAAAATTCAATCATCAGTTTTTTCATCAGAAATACCTAGCACAGAACTTCAACCGCCATATACAGAACATCAAAATTTTTCAACAAATACAAATAACTCAACAAACAATATTAATAAAAATTTTCAATTTTCTCATAATCCATTCTTATCAACATTGGCAACAAAAAGTCAAAGGTCTGTAAATACATCGACAAAAATTCCAAGCTCATCACCACGACCATTTTCAACAAGTAATAAAAGAGAACTAGTTTCCGGTAGTCAAAATAAGAAAGCCCAGCCATCTGAAATACAAATTCAACAACTGAAACGACAATTGTCAATACCAGACTTTTTATTTCCATTGGAAAGTGGAAGAACTGGATATGATTTTAATGAATCAAAAAATTCTTTTCAATTAAAAATTCCAAAACGAAGAAGTGATGATAAATCAAAATGGTACGGTGAAAATCCAAATTGTCCTGAATGCCATCCGTCATTTGCTAAGCCAGGTTCATGTGAACCATGTATTAAACGGCGGTAAATTTTACATACCCCTGTAGTTTATATTATTATTCTATATACATACAAATATTAAAGATAATCTTTTCTATTAAGTTAAAAAATATTTTTAGAATTAAAATAGTAAAATGATTATATTACACGATATTAACTAAATCATTACAAACATGCAAATTACATAACATTCGTAAACAAACTTTTATACATATTTAGAGAATTTTATTTTTATTTTTTATTTATGGTGTGGAAGAATGTGTTTGTTTTTTAAATCGCAAAATTGTTATGGAAATTCGAGCCCGAAAAAGATCACGTTTTTTAATTATACTTAGAGATCCTAAATTTATTAAAGTAGAAAACTAAAAAGATTTATTTAGTATATAATGAGAATAAGCTAACACAACAGTTCAATACAATCAGTTCAATTTTTAAGCTATTTAAGTAAAAGTTTTAAAATTTTTTGTGTATCGAAATTGGAGCACTTACCAATATTTTTTATTATTGAATATCACATTAATATTATAGTACGTGGTTTTTGTAATTTAATTGTAAATTCTTTTATATGTATGTAATAAGGGATTGTAGAGATTATTACCAGTAAGGTTTCGAATACGAATAATATTTTAATATACCTATAAAATTACTAAAATATAAAGTCACATTATTATTCATCTTTTAGTTTAATTTACTTATAGTTTAGTTATAATGTTTAAAAAAATTATAAATTTATTTAAAAAAACATATAGTGTATATAGAAATCATTCATAAAATATTTATATTTTGGTTGTATAACAAAAATGTTAAAATTTTGCAAAATTTTATATAGCAAATCCATTTACTAAATAAAAAATAATATTATTGAATATAACTCGCAGACGAACTTCTCGTCTAAATTTAATACTTAATGTTTATTCTATTAAATATTTTTGATCATATATACTCTTATTCATTTCTATTACATATACAGACATATAGGAATAAATCAAATTAAATATTAATTTTTAATATTATCAATAAATAATTTTATAATTGTTAATATTCTATAGATATTATAAGAAAAACTGTTAGAATTTATTTTGTATTTATATTAATAAAAAATAACTTTTTTAAATTAACTAATATTTGTTTTAATTGTATTCAAGAGGGAGCACAGTGGTTAGAGTACCGAACTTCTATTCAAAAGACTCAGTTCAATTCCCGGTAAAAATAAAAAAGCTTTTATCTGGACACTATTTCATAAAACTATTAGTCTAACACTAATAAACTAAAAATTATTAGAACTAATAAATATTGAGTAATATTTTTTGTTTTATAAAACTTTTCTGCAACTAATAAAATTTCACTAATAAATCATTACTGCCAAGCCAAATATATTAGTACATATAGTGTAAACTCGTCCTTAATAATTTTTAGTTGATAGTTAAATTATTTTGTATATAATTGCTTATTAACGCTATACTTTCTTTATATCGTATATATATTATTTATAATACATATAAATGCATTTATTTATATATATATTTACAGAACTGTATAGTTTTATTTTTTATAATAAATGTCAAATAAAAAAAATATATTTAAAAATTTAATATATACATAAATTATTTATTAAATAACAATATTTAAATTTGTTTATATAGAGCATTAGTACAAACGAGGAAGAGTGTAGTAGAGTAGACTGTGTCAACTTGGTATCCCAGAGTTGATCGTAATATAGACATTATATCATCCAGTTAATTACTTTGGCAAAATTTGAAATACCCAACTTATTAGGCTTTCATGAACAAAATAAAATATAAGTTCAAAGGCAGGTCTTTGAACCTCTTACACTACACCGCCTATATTTTATTTTGAAAAAATTTTTTGACAAAATTTCAATAATCCAGCTTTATTATGTATAGAATAATGTTCATGTGAAATATGAAGGTGTACCGAACCCACTGCAGGAGACCAACCAAATTTTGCACAAACTTTGGCCATAAACGTAAACTATTTTTGGCAAAATTTCAAACGACTTCATTAGGCGTAGAATAATGCTAATATACCCGTAAAAGAAAGAGTTGCATAAAAGTTACTCGAACTGATTGCAGCAGACCAACCAAATTTCGCAAAAACTTTGGACATAAAACTTAACAACTTTTGGTAAAATTTCAGATACCCAGCTTTATTAGGTATATAGTAGTCCTCATATAAAAGAAGAAATTGTATGGCAACTACTCGAAGTCGTGAAGCAAAATGGCTGATTTTCAATAGTGATGACGACTATTGCATAAAAACGAATTTGTAAAAAATTCAAAACTCTAGCTCTTTTATTTTTAGGGTTATCATGCGGACGGGTGGACAGACAGAAGGACATACATAGCTAGATCGATTAGGACTTTTCGATTCCGATGCGATCCATACCTTTGAGTCTATATCTAATCCCTTCTTAGCGTCACAAACGAAATCGACATTATAGTCATACGGGTAAATTTTTTTTTTTTTTTTAAAAACACCCAAATGGCGATTTTAGCAACTTAAATCTTAAAAGGCTACTTTTTAAAATATAAAGGCTTATCCTACGACAGTTTCTTTATTTTTTGTTCATTTTAGTTTTACTTCACTCTTTTCAATCTGCGTGTTGTATCATCATTGTTCAAGAGTTTTAAAGCCTCGACGTTGATGTGATGTTGTAATCTTTTTTGATGACTTTCTGCATATGTTGTTATGACCTTGTCTACCATTTCTAGACCCAAATCCTTGTGTAGGTTGACATTTCGAATATACCACGCAGCATCTACTATACCACGCAGTACTTTATTTTAGAAACGTTGTATTGTGTTTCTGATGCTTTTACTGGCGTAGCCCCAGAGCTGAATACCATAAGTCCAAACTGGTTTCAGGACTTGTTGATACAGAAGAACCTTATTTTTAACTGATAGTACAGAATGTCTACCAAGTAACCAATACATTTTTCTGAACTTTAAGTTACGGGTAAAATAAATACAATTTAGGCAAAGGGTTTAAAAAATAATTGTTATACATATTTGAAAATTTGGAAGAATAAACATTTACATGCTAGAAATCGCATTCATTTTAATTGATAGTTGATACTCATCAGTCATCCTCATCCATCACTCATGCATTAATGGGCGATAGTGTAGTGTAGTGTATATTCAATTTAAAACATGTTGTGAAAAACACCGTATTATACTACACTAATTTGACATTCGACAACGTAATTGAATTATTTAAGGCGTTTTTTTTGTAATCTGAGCAAAGCATGAACTGTCAAAAATAAAATCGTGTTTTTTTTAACTCTGAGCCATAGAATTACTAGTTCTAGAATGGCAAAAGAATGTTCCCGACTCTTTTCTTCTAATGTGATTTCCTATCCTGAGGTATTTAGACAAAAAAATACATATGCAATTTCGTATGCGTATACAAATGGTACGGCTACTTCATCCGTCATTGCTTAAATTTGAGTAAATGAGAATGTTTATTAGTTTCTCATTAGGATTGGGCAGTTTGTATATTGTAAGTTATTTCGAATAAAGATTTTAACTATTTAATTTAATTTACTTTTATTTTAAATATTTACTTTTTAATATTGAATATATAATTGAACAAAACATCAAGAAAAAAATTTGAATAATATTAGAAGAAATTGCAGTAAATTATTTTTAAAAATAATGGAATCTCTATAAGTATATTTTTAGTTTAATTTTATTTAACTTACATATCTATTTTGATTTATCTTAAGGTATTTATTCATTGTGGAAATGAAAATAAGTAAATCAAAAACAAATCATAATTTTTTGAACAAAACAAAAAGTATTTATAATCTTGTGAATATATAAACATTTTTAGCTATTTTTAAATATGAACGAACCTTTTGCAAATATGAAATCTACATTTATGTTAACCGTAAGGAGAGTTTTGATTTCTGTTTCAAATAACTTAACGTTCCCGAATAAAAAATTAAACGGTTTTTTATTTACCCTTTTTTTATTCAATCAAAATTTTACTTATTATTTAAAAAATTTAGCATTGCAATATGATTTTCAAATTGATTCTATTCGAAAATATACTATGTTTTGGTAAATTTACAGAACGGTCACTTAATAATAATGAAAAATGGAAAGCAAAAACCAAAAGGAAAATACCTTTAAAATAATTTTAAAAAAATTGGCTGATATTTGTATCGTATATTATCAGCTCAAGAAATAAAAAAAATCTTTAAGCAACACTTTCTTCCCATCTTAATAATCCTTTATTTAATTTAATGTTTTTTAAAAAACTTCAAAAAGCACAACAACACACAAATTTTTTGAATATAATATTTTCTAATTTGTTTTCATTTACTTTTAACTTTGAAATCTTACTTAAATCGTACTTAAAAGTTTCTTTTATATTTCACTTTCAAAATGAAATGAATCGCGGAGAAACTAGTAAATACATACAAACGGCACACGTACCAAATTTTGAAATTTGTCTGAAAATTTTTTCTCTACTGCCATTCTAGTACTAGTAATTCTATGCTCTGAGCGCTTAAAGTTTGTGATTCATGTTTTTTTTTAAATCGCTCAGAGTGTGCTCTATGTGTTTGTCCTTATTTTGGATTAAATAGTTTCTCTCGTAAATTTCTAAGCTAAAAGAAACTTTTGCGATTATTTTTTAAGAAATAATAAATAAAATAAAATTTAGAAGAATTGTTAAAGTAAAATAACATTTTGTTTTTATTAATATAAAAAAAATAGATATTATATGTAACAATACAAAATATACAAAAATCATAAAGTGAATGTTGAAGTGAATGCAAGTAATATAATTTTTAAAAATTTTTATGTTTGCTGTTTAAAGAGTTGTTCTAATACACGTAGAAACGTAAGAAAATCATTTTCACTTATCTATGAATCATATATTCAATATTATATTCAAACCACATATATTTTCAATTCCAGGGATAATACAAGATTAGGTTGGCACAACATCTATACACAACAATATTAACGAAAACTATACATGTTTTTTATTAGATTTTAAAATATCAATAGTTTTCAATCATTTTTAATTTATTTCAATAGTTAGAGTTTTTGCCACAATGTACATTATTTATAACTTATTTATTTTAATTTTATTTATTGTAAAATAACTTAATTTATTTTTATTTCACTAAAAAAAAATTGATTTTAAAATCAAACACAAAATTTTTTGGTTCAAAATTTTAATTTTTGTGGCCCTGTTTTCAAAAGAAACTAGGTTTATACAAAAATAAATACAAATAAACAGCTGACTCAAAATTGACTGCAATTTTTATCTAAATAGAATTGTTGTTCAGTTCTTCAAAATCATACCATGCGTTTAGACGGGGCAGCAGTTGTTGTCAACATAATCTTCTTTCTCTTTCCCACTTACTCATTTCTTCTACAAAAAAGCTTTAAAACGAAAAAAAACGACGAAAACACGCTTAACACCCGAAAATCTTGTATACATTTTTGTACATTTTTGTTAACCAAAATTTAGGTGCCTTACGTGTTGACAGTCACCAATACATCTAAAAAAGCAATAAAAAATTTTTCAGGTCAAAATTTTTTTTATGATATACTACACATCATTCTTATATTAAACATTAAAGAGTGATATACTATTGGAAAAAAATCTGATAATATTAACTCACACATATAAAGTTGCGGCAGCACTCTATGTATACAACATGACATCAACGTGTAAGCGGAAAGAGCTTTTAAGCAGATATAACAACAAGATGTGAATACTACAACGTTGACACCGTCTAAATTAGCTCATAGAATTACTAGTTCTAGAATGGCAAAAGAATGTTCCCGACTCTTTTCTTCTAATGTGATTTCCTATCCTGAGGTATTCAGAAAAAAAAATACATATGCAATTTCGTATGCGTATACAAATGGTACGGCTACTTCATCTGTCATTGCTTATATTTGAGTAAATGAGAATGTTTATTAGGCAGTTTCTCATTAGTTTTTTTGTTTACATTTCAACATAGAAATACATTTGGATTGGGCAGTTTGTATATTGTAAGTTATTTCGAATAAAGATTTTACTATTTGATTTAATTTACTTTTATTTTAAATGTGTCCTTTTTAATATTAAATATATAATTGAACAAAGCATCAAGAAAAAAATTTGAATAATATTAGAAGAAATTGCAGTCAATTTTTTTTAAAAATAATGGAGTCCCCAACAAGTAAGTATATTTTTAGTTTAATTTTAATTAACTTACATATCTATTTTGATTTATCTTAAGGTATTTATTCATTGTGGAAATGAAAATAAGTAAATCAAAAACAAATCATAATTTTTTGAACAAAACAAAAAGTATTTATAATCTTGTGAATATATAAACATTTTTAGCTATTTTTAAATATGAACGAACCTTTTGCAAATATGAAATCTACATTTATGTTAACCGTGAGGGTTTGATTTCTGTTTCAAATAACTTAACGGTTCCGAATAAAGAATTAAAAGGTTTTTTCTTTACCCTTTTTTTATTCAATCAAAATTTTACTTATTATTTAAAAATTTTAGCATTACAATATGATTTTCAAATTGATTCTATTCAAAAATAGACAATGTTTTGGTAAATTTACAGAACGGTCACTTAATAATAATGAAAAATGGAAAGCAAAAACCAAAAGGAAAATACTTTTAAAATAATTTGAAAAAAAATCGGCTGAAATTTGTAAAACCTCAAGAAATAAAAATAAAATTCTTTAAGCAACACTTTCTTCCCATCTTAATAGCCCTTTATTTAATTTAATTTTTTTTAAAAAACTTCAAAAACCACAACAACACACAAATTTTTTAAATTTATTTTCTAATTTGTTTTCATTTACTTTTAACTTTGAAATCTTACTTGAATCGTACTTAAAAGTTTCTTTTATATTTCACTTTCAAAATGAAATAAATCGCGGAGAAACTAGTGAATACATACAAACAGTACACGTACCAAATTTTGAAATTTGTCTGAAAATTTTTTCTCTATTGCCATTCTAGTATAGTAATTCTATGTTCAAAATAAACTTTTATAAACGAATTGTCAAAAGTAATTTGTACACACTTACATAACCTCACATTTTTACTGGAAATGTTTACAACTTATTAATTGTAATAAATTTATATATTTTGATGTTTTGATAATAAAAATTATTACATAGCTCGAAAAATGAATATAAACAAAAGTGCAAAGCGATCTTTAGGAAAAAACAGATTTTTACGTTATGGTTTGCCTTTTCTGTTATTGGTTGTAGGGGGATCATTTGGTTTAAAGGAATTCACAACTATACGGTAAAAAGCTTTATTTATTTAGTAATTATAATTTTAAGTTTGCTTGTAGTTTAAATTAACTTTTATACCCACTTTTTTAAGGTACCAATTTTCTAAAAAAAAAATAGTTGATCAAGAAGAGATGAACAAAGTTGGTGTAAAGATGAAAGATGCAAAAGAAGTAACCTTAGATAATGAATATGAAAAAATTAAAAAGTTAGATATTGATAATTGGGAAAACAAACGTGGTCCAAGACCATGGGAAAATGAATCATAAAAAAACTTGTAAAACTTTTTTGAAAATTTAGTTTATAATTCGAAATTTGGAAAATAAATACTTTGTTAAAATACAAATTTTTAGATGGAGAAAAACTTATATGAAGCACCTTAACTTGTATATATTTTTCATATAATTATTTACTGGTTAACAGGAACCTGCAAAATTCAAAGCGACTGAAATTCTTAATCAACAAAAAACTTGCTTTATTTAAATTTTTCTTTTTTTTTTATGAAACATATTTTATTACCATTGGGTATGGTATTAATCTAACATTTAGTTCTACTATTATCATATGTATATTTATTTTTTAAGTTTTATACAATATTTTAATATTTTTTAATTGGTTATAAACAGCTATAGGTGTTATAAAATAAAAAAAAAAATTATAATATTTCACCTAAAACCAAATCAAAAGTTAAAAAGGGCAACATTTTCTTATACTTAAATATAATTGCTGTTTTTAAAAATTTATTTAAAGATCTTCATTATCATCGTCATTTTCTTCATCCCATTCATTGATTATGCTTTTAATTTCTTCTTTTTCCATATCAGTTGTTGGTTTTTTATCTGTTTCTATTTTACTCTGTTTACTATCTGTTGAAAGTTTTCTTATGTTTTTCTCCTCTACTGGTACATCAGATGTTTCACAAGCAGAAGTTTCTCTATTTTCAATTTCAATATCTTTGTTTTCATTGATTTCATTATCTGTAGAATTATTTAAACTTTTACTACCTTTATCTAAATCTTGTACTTCATCTTTTATATTTAAATCATTTGCTTCTATTGCTTTTTCGTTTTCTTTTATACTTGTTTCTTCTTTTTCAGTCTCTTCGTTTTGTTGAAGAGTTGCTGGTTCAGAGGAGCTTACTTCAGAATTGAGCAAATTATTATCCGTTGGTGGGGTGTCCTCTTCTGTTGCACAAATCGGTTGTTCTCTCAAAACTTGTTCCTCATCGTCAGAATCACCAGAATCTTGCTGCACAAGAGAATCTTCTGTGTTATCTATATCTTTTTGTAGTAATCCTTCAGAAATAGACTTATCTTCTGGTTTATTATCTACTTGATCTTTCTGCTCGTCAATTATTTCCCCCATTTCTAACTGTTTTTCATTATCCAAATTATCTTTAAGTATATCTTCAATGTTTTCGTTATCAATTTTATTATCTAGTTTTGATTTTACTTCAATACTTGTTTTTGTTTCACCTTCAGGATCTTCTTCATTTTTATTTTCAACGTCAGTAACATTTTTTATTTTATCTGTTATCAAATTTTCTTCCTCACCTTCTTCTTCATCATCGTCAGTCCAGTCATTTGTTAATATTTTTAATCGTTCATCGAGTTCATCTTTTGATGGTTTTTCTACTTTTTTTAATTCGACCATTGGATGCGCCATCTGAGTCAGCTGAATAAGAAATTAGTTTTCAATTATTTTCATAAAATTTTAATTTAAAATTTATTCATATTTTAATAAAAATTACCTTTTCTAGTTGTTCATCTAAAGTATCTGTTGTTTCTTCTAGTTCATCTTTGTCTTTTAATGAATCGTTATCTTTACTTTTTTCTTTCGTTTGAATCGGTTTCCAGGCGTTCAGTTGTTCTTCTAAGTCTTCACCTATATCATGATGCTCATTTTTTTTTTCCTCTTGTGATTCTTGGACTGTTTCTTCTTCCATTACCTGTTCTTCAACATGATCATCAACTTCATCCGTAAGGCTATTCATAACCATGTGCTGATCAGGTTCTTGTTCAGTCGTTTCGGGACTTACCTCTTCATTAGCGTTTTCTTCCGTTTTAGAAGTTTCTCTTTCACCAAAAGTTTCGTCTAAAACCATAACAACACCATCCCCACCTTGTTCTAATTGAGACATTATTTCAGCTCGTTGTGCCGCTGTTAATTCCATAACATTGCCATCAGCATTTATAAATTTTGGTTCATTGGAAATTGTAGGCGGTATCGAAGTTATTAAATCTGTTGGTTGCATTATTTGAGAATTCCCCCCAAGTATTTCCACTAAATTTTCTGTATCAAACTCCGTATTTGATTCAGATTTATTTATTTGAGTCAAAGAAATACATTTTGGTAGATCAATATTGGATAAAATTTGAATTTTTGATCCACTATTGGTTTCCGTTATTCCTTGAATTTTTTGCTCATATTCCTCATAAGCTTCATCTTCTTCTGAAAAATCAATTACACCATCATCTCGAGCTCTGTCCTTGTGTTGATCTTTCATATGGTTGTAAAGCATTAACTCGGTTGAAAATGTTTTATTGCAATAAATACATTGCTGGTTATCTTCTTTAACTTCTGGGTGCACGTCATCTATATGTTGATCTAACGCTTGCAAATCATAAACAACAGTTCCACAGTGTTCACATTTAGGAAAGCTTATTGACGTACGAACATCATGTTGTGTATACATATGAAAAGCCAATTCTTTTTGATTTATAGAGCGCCAACCACAATGTTCGCAAAGCCTTGGATCTATTTTTTCTTTATGTGTATTAACAAGATGTCGCCTAAATCCTCTATATGATGGAATACTTATAGGACGACCATTCACACCACATCGTAAACATAACCAAGGTCCTAAAATTTAGATATAAATAATAAATTAAGAGAAAAAATTTTGAATTTATTTTACTTACCAGTTGTATTTTCGGCTCCAAGAGCAATTAATTGTTTCATTGTTTTACTATCAATTCTTCGCGGTTGATTAGGAGTAGGTGACGCAGAAACTACAGATGATTTTTGTACAACTCCCTGCAAAACTTTCCCAGTTGGAGATGCCAACTTTTCAGATTTTACAACAGTTGTTGAAACCGTTTGACTTACTTTTCTTGGTGATATGGGTTCCTGCTTAATTGCAGGTGCAATCAAATGTTGTTCTTCAGATTCATGCTTAATAACAACTTTTTGTGTTCCACTTCCACCAGTTGTTGGCATAATTTTTAATTTTATGTTTTTGTTATTTTTTATTAAATGAGGATATTTTCTTAGTACTTCACTTATAATTTTTGCATGATCAACGTTAGTTGAAGAGCATTCTTTCACGACTATAGTTGGTTTATGCTGATTAGACGAATCATTCGATTTTCTTAAACTAGAAGTTTGTTTTTTAGGTGATGTATGTTGGGAGACAGATTGTTTTGATGTTGTTGGTCTTGTATTTTCTTGAAAAGTACTGTATTCCTCATCATCATCATTATTATGAAATTCGTCATCTAAAATACTCTCAAAATCAGGCTCCTCCCCATATTCTTCAGCTATTTGTTTTCTCATTCTTTGTTGTTCAGCGTATTCCTTCACATCTTGTATATTAGGTTTTTTAGCTGGCGGTGATTCTAATATTGATTGTGCAGGTCTTTTATTATTATTATATCCAGTTTGTCTCAATTGTTCAAATGGAGAAGTTTCACTTTGACTACTTTGTTCTTCGTATTCCACTTTAAGTGGTTTACTTTCGTATGAAATATTATCAAAAGTTGGATCAAATGAACCCAAAGTTTCACTTCCTTCATACTCAAAACGAGTGGGACCTTTTACTGGTACTGTTTTTGTTTGAGATTTTGTTAAAGCAGTGCCAGATTTGTAATTTGACGAACCAAATGGTTTTATTTGAACGGTTTTATAAATCGATTCAGAATTACTTATAACTGACCGATTTGAAGTTTTTTGTAAAAGTGATTTGTTACTAGATAAAGATGATTTGTTCGGTGTATAACCAGCAGATTTTGGAGAGGGTTTCTGATTTTTCGGCTAAAAAGAAGAAAAAAATTTTATGAAAATTTCTATATTAAACATTTAACATTTTTTTTAAGAGTTAATATATGAAGTTTTCCAATTGAAAATAAGATTTTTACTATTTAATTAAAGATAATGCATGAAGTAAATTTCACAGGTCGAAAAGTATCGAAAGTTTACTTACTTTAGTTTCCATCGTTCTCCTATGTGCTTCCAGTAACTTTAATAAAACTGTCATATTCATATCTCTAGCTGTCTTTAATAGTTTTCCATAAATTTTAAGTTCAAATTCTAATGTACCCGTGTACATGAAGTTTACAATTGGTACAACTAAATCCGCTTGCAATTCATTAGGCATTATTAGAACGTCATCAATCATTTCACAGGTTTGTTCTAAAACGTTGAAATAATCTGTGCATGCATTTAAAACAAGTCTATGTACTTTTAATTGGGAATTATCATTAAATTGCAAAGTCAAATCACAATAATCTGTTTTATTAAAAAAATTTTGCAATTTTTGGAGAAAAAATACTCCCCAATTATCTACTTTCACTGATTTTATTTCACCCATGTTTTCACCTTTTTTGGATCTCATTTAAATGAAATGTTAATTGAAAGACTAAAATTCAAATAATTGATTACAATTTTTAACATTTCAAAAGACACATTTAATTATATTAAGGCTTCATTAATAATAGTTATAAACACATCACAATATGAATATTTTACATACTCAATTTAAACAATAAGAGTTCACTATGTTTTTGTTGTATATTTTAAAATATATCTGCCAATCCTCCTTTTTAATTTTTAAATAACAGATTAATAAAGTAATTATGCCTTTAAAATTGTCTAAAAATTTTAAAATTTAATTATGCCTTTTTAATATATTATATACAATGTATATATATATGTGTACGTTGCTGTAGCTGAATTATGAATATTAATTTATCAATTAAAGTACCATCAAAACAGTGACCTTTTCAAACACTCTTATACCATATTAAATTTACCCTTTTGCTAATTTTTTTAATTTGCTCGTAAAATTATATAGTTTTTATTATATTTCCTAAGTAGAATATATAAAATTGTTAAATTTATTTAGAAATAATTGAATTTTTTGTAAACACCTTTCCTTAAGGACGCTAACCTAAATAAAATTGCCAACCTTTAAAAAAAAAAGCAAAAATAGACATGGCGTCCATTTCGTGGCGACGATGCGTTCAATTTTATTATGTTGTCAGCCTTTCGGTGGTATAAGCAACCGCCAGGCACATATTCGTAACAATAAAAAATTTTTAAATTGAAAAACTTGTAATTAATTTAACTCTTAATAATTTGAGAACAAAATAAAATTACATATATATATATAAAATTCATAACAAAACAATTTTAAAACTTAAAGATATTGTTTGAATTATTTTTATATATTAAAATTTTTAAAAATTATAATATAATATAGAAATTATTTTTTAATTCGGAAGATATGTATGTAATCATTTTGAAATCTTAAAACTATTTAGGTTCAAATTTTTTTTGAAAAGCAATCATGTGAATACTTCAATAGTCTTCTACTGTTACTGCTATACCCAATAAACCAGCCAAAATTAAAATTAAGGACATCTGGCATGATAGAAACAGAACAATTTTTTGCTTTAAACTGTCAATAATCATAAACTTATCGACGATCGATAAATATAAAACTGAAATTATCCAAAACAATACAAATTTTTTAACTCTTCAAAGTTCAATATGACAGACAAAAAATTTAAATTTGGTGAAGGTAAAATTTTTTAAATGATAAAATTAATGTTAATAGAAAGAATTTTTTTAAGGTGAAAAAGTTTTATGTTTTCATGGTCCTCTTATATATGAAGCCAAGGCATTAAAAGTTAAAGTGCAAGATAAACAAATAAAATATTTGATTCACTATGCTGGATGGAACAAGAATTGGGTAATATATTAAATAAAATATTTAAATAATTTCGCTTTTAACATTTCGTATAAAGGATGAATGGGTTCCTGAAAATCGTGTTCTAAAATATAATGAAGCTAATGTACAAAAGCAACAAGAAGTTTCAAGACAACATAAGTTAGCAGCTAAGAATAAAAAAAGTAAGAAATAAATTTTATTTTAAAAATAGTATTTTATAATTCTTTATCAGGTGCTTCTAAAGGTAAAAAAGATTCCAGTAGCGATTCAAGAGCTTCAACACCTTCTAAAGAAATAACTACAAAAGAAAGTGTAGTTAGCTCTACACCCTCTGGTCCAATACGCGGTAGACCCATAAAATCAACAGGAAATACGGGATCTTCTAATTCATCAAACACTTCCACAAATACAACAACAAAAGAGAAGGATAAAGAGAAAGACTCAAAAAAAGATGATAAAGAGAAAGAAAAGGAAGAAGAGCCAAAGTAAGTATCCGTATATTGTACCATTTTATATTTTAATCATGAAATAAGTATTTATTTTTTAAATCAAAATTTTTAAAACATTTTTAGAAAAAAGCGTGGAAAAATTGAGAACTCCTCTGTTGAAACTGAAGAGCAATTTCTGACGAAAGTTGAAGTAAAAATAAAAATTCCCGAAGAGTTGAAACCATGTCTGGTAGATGATTGGGACGCAATAACGCGACAGCATAAATTAATTGAAATACCTGCAAAAATAACAGTTCAAAAAATTATGGATAGTTATTTAGAATATAAAAAATCTTTAAAATCATCTAGCGCTAGTAAAGATATCGCCGTCAATGATGTTGTTAATGGACTTATCGAATATTTCAATGTTATGTTGGGATCTCAGTTGCTTTATAAATTCGAAAGACCACAATACTCTGAAATCTTAGCACAACATCCGGATACACCAATGTCAAAATTATATGGAGCATTCCATTTACTTAGATTATTTGTAAAGCTTGGTTCAATATTAGCATTTACACATTTAGATGAAAAATCTGTTCAAACATTATTAATTCATTTGAATGATTTTCTTAAATATTTGGTTAAAAATAGTACAACGTATTTTAGTATGTCTAATTTTGTTAATTCAAGTCCAGAATATCAGCGACAAACCCAATAAAAATTACACATATGTATTACAATATATTACAATTTTTAGACAAGTTCTAAGCCTTGTTTTATGTATTCCTAAATATAACATAAATAACTACCTGTAGGCTAGTATAAGATACACAAAATAAAACGTTTTACATTGATATTTTACCATAAATTGTTTCACAATTAATAAATAATGTAGAAAATGTACATTTAGTATTTTTTTTTTAAATTTTTATTTGAAAATAATTTTTACTCCCTAGATTTTTCGCTTTCATCAACATCTTCCAAACAATCTTCAGATGAACTAGAAGGCCAATCTACTTCACGTGGACGAAGTTTTTCTTCTTCTGCTTCTTTTAAATATTTTTCTTGTGCTTCAAGTATTTCTTTACTATCTTTACATAAGGCATATCTTTCAAGTAGTGTTTGGTTTAGTTCTAAAAAAGAGTGGCCCCAAGAAAATTTACTCATATAAAAGTGAGCTTGATCTTTCATTCCTGTTATATACATTGTAGCAGCTATAGCTTCAACACAACTTAATTTGCAAGGTTTTCCGTAGTTAATAGGGTTAGCAGCGACTAAAAAAGGTAATAATCTAGAATGAGGACTTCTCATTCTGTCAAATGGTGTTTCATCTAATTTGGCCCAAGAACCTTTAAAATATTAATTAAATGAAATAAAATATTAAATTAAAGATTAACATTTTTACAATCAACTACAGCAACGCCCTTTTCCACTATTATTGTTTTATCTAAAGGGCTAACACAATTTTTTCCAACTAAAAAACTTGAATATTAAAATAAAAACAAAAAGGTTTTTATAAATCACCTGGAGTTAACAATAGGCCTTGAAATCTTTGACCTAATCTTAAATTATTTATCAAACCCATTCTAGATAACTTTCTACCACTACATTTTTTTGGATCACAATGATTTAAATCCCACATAGCAACAGCAAAATTTGCAGGTTTTCCTACAGTTTGTATACAATTTATTTTAAATTATCTACAAATATTAGAAATTTATCTACCAGTATTAAATTTATTTTCTTCTTCAGAACTTGAACTTGAATCATTTTCATTACTGTCGCTAGATTCATTTTCTTCTTTCTGAGACACAGATAATTCACAAAAAGTTTCTGCCAATTTTCTTTCAGTATGGTGATGCTTTTTATTGCTTTTAAATTTTTGATTTCTTCTTGCTTTACTACTCATCTTTTCACTTTTTCGAACAATTTAATTTTTTAATTAAAATGCATATTTTTTATGTATGTGTGTGTATGAACGTTTAACATATGTTAAGGTGTTAAATAATAAAATTCACGCTTCTCAAAGCAAATTTGCAAGCAAGTTGTAACGTCAAATAATTTCACTGTAATAAAATAGTCTATATAATTTTTTAATATGTTTTTGACTTCAAAATAAATAAATTTTGTTTTCTTTGCATTTAAACGAAATATTTCAATGAACACGATTTTGTCGATTTTAACTTCTAGGATGTTTAGAATTGATGTTACATTAATACATAATTCCTAGTGTGTAAAAGTAAAAAAAATTTGAATTAATATTTATTATTTAAAAAAAAATCAAGAATGTCAGTTAAGGTTTACGATGCACCAACTATATATAGATGTTTGAACGGTATTATTGGAATTTACAAACCAGTAGCAAAAAAAGTTAACCAAGTACGCAATGCTATTCTCCATAACATATGTCAAGGTATTTGATGTAAAATAAATGTTAAGTGAAAATATATTCCAAGACTTTTTTAATAGAACTTAATAAATTGGAGGTTAGAAAGCCAAGGCGATTACTAGCAATATCCCCTGGAGGCGTTCATGAAGAAATATTAAAAAATGTAGCAGACTTGTCAGATAATGTTTTAGCTGTTGGACCTCGTTATCAAATGGAAGATTTTAAATTAAGATCAGTTGCACATTTAGGCCCGAACACTAGTGGGGTTTTGTGTATGTACATATATCATATTTACATGAATTTTTATTTTAAATTTTAAAAAATCATTTTAGTGTTTGGAATAAATAATGGCGTAAAATTAGCACATATAATACAACAAAACCGTGCAGTGCGGTCCTATCATGTCACTGGAAAATTAGGAACTTCTACCGAAAATCATTTTGTTGATTCTATAGTAACCGCTCGAGCTAAATATGAGCATATTAGTACAAATCGCATAAGTTCACTAATAGCTTCGTTGCAAGCATCACATCAAAGAAAATTGTATGAACAACATGGTGTTGATATTCAATCACAAGCTGCATATGAACTTGCTTGTAAAGGATTAATTCGACCTTCTATTAATACTCAACCCGTAATTTACGGAATTCGAGTTATTGAACTAAAAAAACCGTTTTTTACTTTAGAAATACATGCAATTAATGAAACGGAGTCTTATTTAGCGTTGTTAGTTCATGAAATAGGAATAGAATTAAAATCTGTAGCTCATTGTTATTCATTACGATGTACGCGACATGGTATTTTTAAAGTGGAAGATACTTTGCTCAGGAAAGATTGGCTTTTACAAAATATTTTAGATAATATAAATCATTGCAAAAAAATTATTAAAAATAATTCTAATTTTATAAATCAAAACCTAAAAATAAGTGAAGACTTAAAGGATACAAATATGAAACAATTAAATAATTGAAATATGTACTTATGAATTTAAATAACCTATACATTGAAGTTTTTTCTTTATCATTAATTCATTTGATTAGAATATTAAAGTAGAAAAATTGCAAACCAAAATTTATAGATTATTGTTTTAAGCAAAGGAAACCTAGGGATTGTATAGCTTTCAATATCGTAATATATATTTTATTTCAAGAGTGATTCAACATTTAAATCTTTGAATAATTAATTTTAGTACTCGTTTCTTTATTATACATTGTGTTTAAAATTTGTTAAGGTACTGGGTACATATAAGTTACAATTATGTCGAACGTCAATCTATTATAAATCTAGAAATTAAGGGATGGGAACCATTTTTTAAGACCAACATATGTAAATATACATGATACTCGTTCCGTACATATATTCCATAGTTTTTAAAAAATACTTTACCTTTTTTTTTATTTCCTGTTTTGGGCTTTTTGTAATATTTTTCAATTATTTAAATTATAACAAGATGAGACTGATAGAGCTCAGGGCGTGTGCTCAAGTTGACTGGAAATCAAGGTCCCCTGATATAATTTCACTACCCCGGCTTTGCTTGTGTTCTAAAGATTCTGACCAACAATAACAAGATTAAAAAAAAAAGGCTGACATAGATAAAAATAAGTCAATTTTTTAAATTTTCTTGTAATTTGTTTAATATTTTGCAAACATTAATGTGATCTTAATGTGAATGTTAAAAACAAATTTTGCAAATAAAAAAATAACAATATTATTCCGCAGTTAAAATAAAAATGGTTTCAAACTACAGAAAAAAATTCATTTTAATTTGACAAATCTAATTAATTACATATGTAGTATATGAAAATAAAAAATTAATCGAAGGAAATACAAATTTTATAAAAACGGTAACACTTAAACATTCTGGAAAAAAAATCATCATACCAACTTTATAAAATTTAATCTGCCTTGTCGACAAAAAATTATAAATTTATAATACAATGAACGTATGAATCACATTCTTGAAAAGTGTCTCTAAAAGTGAAGTGCTAAAACTGATTATTGATCTAAATTATTTAACAAGTAACCGCATAAATATATCTTTATTTCCAATTTAATAAGAATAAGTCTAAATTTAAAATACAAAATGTAAGTAATATTGTAATATTTTTAAATTTTAATTAATTTAATTTGAAAGTTTAAGAAGGTTAACAAAATTTTACATAAATAAATTAACTTGAAAATTAAAATTAATGATGTAATTAAAATAAATACATGAGTACAATATTTTACATTGATTATTAAAAAAAAAAAAAAATATGAGATTGTTAAAAACAAAGCCCAAATAAATAAGCGTTGGTTAATTTTTTAAATAGAAACTTTTGAAGACCATCTAGAAGGTTCTTTTCCACATGGCTTTAATATATATGTATATATGCAGATAAATATGTGTATTTCATATATTATATTCATAAGAGTAGATAAATAGATGGATGTGTGTGTATTTTATTTCTGCATTGATTTTAAATGTGGAAGGGCGGCTGCCATTTTTTTTCCGCATATGAGTCAAATCCAAATTCCGCAAAATGACATTGCGTCATTTGAAATTAAAAAAAAAAAAATCTCAAGTTGAAAATATCACGACCTTATATTTTATTTTATCATATTTGTTATAAAGTTCTTAATATAATTTATTCTAATTAAATTACAAAAATCGAAACTTCTAGAAACACGTGATTGAAATGTAATAAATTAGTGTGGTTAAAATAAAAAAAATGTGTATATGTATGTTTCCACTTCCACACGATAAAAAAGATTAAAAAATCAGCTTTGTTTAATTGCATACAAAATTTATAATACATTGTAACTTTTCAATTATTTAACAAAAATTATTTTTTATTATAGAGAAAAAATGTCAAAAGCTCCAGCCGTTGGTATTGATTTAGGCACAACTTACTCATGCGTTGGTGTATTCCAACATGGAAAAGTTGAGATTATTGCCAATGATCAAGGTAATCGGACAACACCATCATATGTTGCCTTCACAGAGACTGAACGTCTCATTGGGGATGCCGCTAAAAATCAAGTTGCAATGAACCCAGTTAATACAATTTTTGACGCAAAACGTTTGATCGGCCGTAAATTTGAAGATGCAACTGTACAAGCTGATATGAAACATTGGCCTTTTGAAGTTGTTAGTAATGAAGGAAAACCTAAAATTCAAGTTATGTACAAGGACGAAAAGAAAACCTTCTTCCCGGAAGAAATCAGTTCTATGGTTTTAACTAAAATGAAGGAGACAGCAGAAGCATATTTAGGTAAAACAGTCACAAACGCAGTTATTACTGTACCAGCTTATTTCAATGATTCACAACGTCAAGCTACTAAGGATGCTGGTACCATTGCTGGTTTAAATGTTTTGCGTATTATTAACGAACCAACTGCTGCTGCAATTGCGTATGGCTTAGATAAAAAAACCGCTGGCGAACGTAATGTATTAATTTTCGACTTAGGTGGCGGTACCTTCGATGTATCAATTCTTTCCATTGATGACGGTATATTCGAAGTCAAAGCAACAGCCGGAGACACCCATTTAGGCGGTGAAGATTTTGATAACCGGCTTGTAAATCATTTTGTTCAAGAATTCAAACGTAAACATAAGAAAGATTTGACCTCGAATAAGCGTGCTCTTCGCCGTTTGAGAACAGCATGTGAACGTGCAAAACGTACTCTTTCATCATCAACCCAAGCCAGTATTGAAATTGATTCTTTGTTTGAAGGAACTGATTTTTACACTTCAATTACCCGTGCCCGTTTTGAAGAATTAAATGCCGATTTATTCCGTTCAACCATGGAACCAGTTGAAAAGGCTATTCGTGACGCTAAATTGGATAAAGCTGCAATTCATGATATTGTATTAGTTGGAGGTTCAACTCGTATTCCAAAAGTTCAACGTCTTTTACAAGACTTTTTCAATGGAAAAGAATTAAACAAATCTATTAATCCAGATGAGGCTGTTGCTTATGGTGCTGCTGTTCAAGCTGCCATTCTTCATGGTGATAAGTCACAAGAAGTTCAAGATCTTTTACTTCTTGATGTAACTCCTTTGTCTTTGGGTATTGAAACGGCTGGTGGTGTAATGAGCGTTTTGATTAAACGCAATACAACCATTCCAACTAAACAAACTCAAACATTCACCACATATTCTGATAATCAACCAGGTGTCTTAATTCAAGTATATGAAGGTGAGCGTGCCATGACTAAAGATAATAATCTTTTGGGTAAATTCGAATTATCTGGAATTCCACCAGCACCACGTGGTGTGCCACAAATTGAAGTTACATTTGATATTGACGCCAACGGTATCTTGAATGTAACCGCCTTAGAACGTTCAACAAATAAAGAAAATAAAATTACAATTACAAATGATAAAGGTCGTTTGTCTAAAGAAGAAATTGAACGTATGGTTAATGACGCCGAAAAATATCGTAGTGAAGATGAAAAACAACGTGAAACTATTGCTGCTAAAAATGCTTTAGAGTCATACTGCTTCAATATGAAAGCTACTATGGATGAAGATAACCTTAAAGATAAAATTTCCGAAAGTGATAAAACAACAATTTTAGAAAAATGTAATGAAACCATTAAATGGATGGACGCTAATCAATTAGCTGAAAAAGAAGAATTCGAACATCGTCAGAAAGAATTAGAGTCTGTATGTAATCCTATTATTACTAAATTGTATCAAGCTACTGGTGGCGCTCCAGGAGGTATGCCGGGTGGTATGCCTGGTGGTTTCCCAGGCGCTGGCGGTGCTGCTCCAGGTGCTGGTGGAGCTGGTGCCGGTGCTGGACCAACCATTGAAGAAGTAGATTAAAGAAGCAAGCGAAGAAACTGAAGATGTTAGACCAATGCAGTATTTTTGCATATTAAACATCCAATCTTTGCATTTCATCTTTTGTTGAAACAGTTCTGTTAGCAACTCTTAAAAAAAAAGCTTAAATATGAAGTCTGTTCTCAAAAATAAAACGATACTAAATTAATTACTTTTTTTATTTTTTATATACATAAAAGCTTTCAATATTTTAGGTAAATATGTTTATTGATTAAAAGAAAATCTATTTTTTTTTCATATAGCGAAAGAAATTATAAAACTAAGAGGAAGAGTTTATTATGATTTGTAATTCGTTGAAACAGAAAACAAGTAAGTTTACTTTAGTAGAGCTTAGTAAAAAACTTCATAATTTATTATGTTGTTTTTATTTGAAATTAAAGAATGATTTCAAAAAAACTGTATTCTACCATAAAATGAAGTAGGACAAAGAACAAGATAAGTTAACTAGGAGGGAAAAAATTGTTTTTTCAAACAAATCTAATTTTAGCCCGCTAAAAATTTATTTACTTCATCAATAAATCAAATGTAGTTTACGAGGGCGCAATCAAACATAAATGAATGTTTTTAAAAACATGAATTATGACAACCACTGAATTACGCAACGTACTATACCCCGAATATCTAAAAATAAACGTTATATTTAAAAAAAAATATTAAAATAGCATGATATAATCATTCAATTTTTTAATAAATGGTAGTTGACGTCCGTCGAAATGTCAAATTGTGTACTTTCCTCATTTCTTATGCCGCGGTATGCAATTTAAATTTTTCTATGCTGTGATTCGTAGAATCGAAACGGAAAATTAATCAATACCTATATGATTTGCCATTTGAATACAGTTAAGAATTTTTGCTTAGATACAAAATAAATTTGATTTTTTGAGAAGCATATGTTTGTTTTGTAAGTACATATTTTTTGTATATATTGTTTTTTAAATTAATGTTTTTTTAAGTTTGGGCTAATCATTAAATATTACTTTAGTTTTGAACTATTTTAACCAGCGCGAACAATACTATGTGGCCTATCTACAATGACGCTCTCATTCCGCTCTCATTATGTAGTCAACAAAGGAGTGTCCCCACTCCCCAATTAAATGTATATGACAGCGTTTTTTGACATTGTTTTGTTTACAAATTTCATGAATTAAAAAATATTCAATAGTTTAAAATTTATTGTATAGCTATTTTAAATAATGGTTTTATATTATTTAACCCAAGATAGAAAAAGAATTAATAATTTTATTAATTTTTTATTCTGATATATTTTTTTTTTTGATTTTTCAATAAAAAATATTTATCCAAGTTCAATTATTTGACAATTGAACACGTAAAGAAAGCGAAAAAGTTAAACAACTTTTTTCATGACTGCGACATAGCTACGTCTATTGTAGACACTTTCATTTAATTCAATACATTTAACTCAGTTTGACAAGTAGCTACGTGTAGAGAGCGTTCATTGTAGATAGACTATATACAATAATTTCTTTTTTATAAACTATATCTCCTAAAGTTATCTTAGACATGCTATTCTTAAAAAGTATACGTTATGTTTTGATATTCCAGTAGTTAATACGTCGACGCATCCTAAAATAAATACGTGTTAACATTATTAATTAATCAAAAAGTCTATATTTAAATAGTTTTATACAAAACATTTAAATATTTTGAAAATACACTAGGTATTTTATTAAAAAATAATTAAAAGTATTAAGCAACTTAGAAAAACAAAGGATTTGAAGCAGTGAATTTTGACATGAACATTCAAAGGATGCGATTTTTTTAAATCACAGAATGAAAAAGTAGCAAGTTTTACTAAAATGGTAGTAAAAGTTAAGGAAAAGAAAAAGGTTTTAGAAATATTACTTATGTAGTAAGGGCTTAGGGCACTGATGCATATTGCATTGCATAAAAAGTCTGAATTACTTTGCATTGCACACATTTTTTAGATGTACATATGTTTTTGTCTCAAAGTGTATAGCTACATGGTTCCACGATCCACCATTGTATTTTCTCATAATGCAATGCAAATTGCAAGTATCACTTAACACATAAAATTTATTTAACTTTTTGTTATGCTTTCTGTTATATACTCAAGCCTTTTGCTTAACATTTCAATCTAGCTCAGTGGTGGTAACATATGTAAAAAAAACAATTCCTACATTGTCAATAAAACTTCTTTACATTTCCATATACAAAAAAAAATTCATTACAAAAATCTGATTTTATTATACGCTTAACATTAATGTGCTTCCATATACATATTTATATAGATAAAAAAGCTTAACACAGCATAATTTATTATATTCTATATTTGTTAATAGAACAAAACAAAACACATTACACAACAAAATTAAACATAAATCTTGCATTTAATATTTACCGCAATACATAAAGTTGAATAAGTTTAACTAAATCATAATTTATACTTAACAATGTTGAACATACGTAGAACGAAAAAAAAAACAACAAAATTAAACATCACTTCAAATTTTAAACAGAAAAAGTACTAAAAAATGTCATATTTTCAAATAATATACATATATATAATATAAAAGTGTTCTGTTTTATAAAAGTTTCTTTATTTTTATAAATTTATGCATTTTGATAAGAATCTATATATTTTAATAAAAATCCCTACATTTTGTTAATTTTTAAAATCTGTCTTTTTTTCCTAAAGGTAATTTTGAATTAATTTTATTCTCTTTTTTCGGAATTTTTCCTTACTGTTCCCATCTCTGCGAACTTTATAAATAGTTCCACAAAACAAAAACCAATTTTATATTTCCAAAATATACTTTTTCTATTTTCATTTTTCAAAAATTTCCCAAAAGTAAATTAAACATTTTACTACATCCGTATCGCACACATATTCAAATCCATTTGCTTTTACAATTAACCAACACCCAAACAAAATGATTTATAACATTGTTTTGTTTTAGAAAAAAAGAGATGACTATATTAAATTCCAAATTTTACTCATTTTAAAAATTTCCCCTGTTTTAAAATAATTCTTCTTAAGTAGTAAGTCAGAAATTAAAGGCGACAATTTTACCAACACAATAATATACAGGGTCACATAATTAGTACTACTTTACTTACTTGCTTACTTACTTTATTACCAACACAATTATATACAGGGTACGCTTACACTACATAACTACCACTTACTTACATTATATTACATTTTTACCAACTACAGGCACAGCACTTCTTACCTAAAAGCCTATGGGGCCTTACTTGACGATTAACGCCTAACAGTAGATGTTTAGGTACTTCAGGAAGGCAGTGTTTGTTTACCTAATACGGAGTTTACTCTTCTCTTTTTTTTATTCTGTCATGAGTGCATACATACAACATCATTGATCATACATGTATTGGTGTACAATACCATGCTATGCCACTTAAAATCAAATACAAACCACTATATTGCCGTGTATTTAAGTGTAGTGTATATTTAGGTTTGTGCAGTAGAATAAAAATATATAAGTATTTAATATAGTATATGGATTTGTTGTATATATTGCTATGCTCCAAACAATTCAAAAACATACAGTAACAAACAGTATACAAACTAAACACAGAAGAAAAACTCAAAAGTAAAGTAAGAGGAAACAGTTTATTTAATATTTTTAGTCTGCAGTTGGGCTCGAGTAAAGAAAGAAGAGCTGGTTAGAGCTCAGCGTTTTTTTTTTATTTTTATGAAGAAAAAAAAATTAATTCATTTTAAAATTTTTTTGTGATAAAGAATATTTTGAAAATAAAATAAACTTATCTCATTAATTAGCGAATCAAAAGAAACTTAAAATAAATAATTCAAATTTCGTTAAGTACCATAAAATTAAAATTGTAGTGATAGTAACCGTTCGGGGAAAAATTAAAAAAAAGTTTTTAAGTGCCAAAGAAATAAAAAAAAATTAAGGGATAAAAAACGGATCGACGGTTTATTCGCTATTACATTGTTACATTACATAAATCTACTTTTATACAACTTGCATGTATACATATAAATTCATAAATATATGTAAAATTAAAATCGATGAAAACATCAAAACTGGAATAACCAAATTTTATGGATAAGAATTTTATTTCTATTAACGGGAAAATAAAGACTGAGCTCAAGAACAAATTAAAACGGATTATAAAAAGCGGATAACATTTGTTTTATAAAATTAAAAAAAAAATTTTTTTTTTTTTTTTACAAAGACTGAGTTCTTGTAGCCTATAACATTATATATAATAAAAATAAATATTATAAAAAAAATACATTGTTAAAATTTTAATATCTGTAAATAGATACATAATACCACAAATTACACGCCCTAAATAATAATAAAATAAATTCAAAAGTTATTCAAAAAAAAAAATTATATATACATACTTCTATATAAAATATATAAATAGAAAAATATGATAGATAAAAAATAAAAAGGAAGTATTTATGCTTTTATTTAAAGTGAATAGTGATATTAATTAAAAGTTTCATTGGATTACCATCTAACAAAAAATCATATTCAAATATAAATAAAAATTCAATATAAATACAAAAAATGAAATAATTTAAACAAAAGTTTTAAGTGAAATAATGTTCCTCCTTGTTAACAATTAAAAAAAAAAATATATATTTTTGCAATACATAAAAAAGTTTTTATTTTCTAAAATAAATTTAAATTAGTGCCAACAAAGAATGTAATTTTGTAATAAAGAAAAAAAATTTCAACGTTGCTTAACTTATTATAATATAAATAAAATTTTCTTAATATATAATTAAGAAAAAAATCAATAAAAATGATGATGGCTGCATGCTATGCGAATTATGACATGGCTTTATCACATAGTTTGCCGTCGCAACATGCGCATCACATGCAACAACAGGAACAAGCACAACAACATCAACAAACACATCATCAGCAACAACAGCAACAACAATCTCAACATCAAACTCGAATATCATCAGTCGCAGAATTACTCGCTGCTGCATCTTCATCTATTGTTGCTCAACAAAAAGATTATAGTGTACCTTTGCATGTTGATTGTAGTGTAGAATATGAATTACCAAATCAACCAAAGCCTCCAGCAGGTCAACGTATAGAGCCTTTACTTATGATACATCCCTGTTATTTTAGGAAAATGGAAAGTCAAAGACGAAGTCCTTTCATTAATAATATGCCAAGTTCATCTAGAAATAGTGCTTTACTGCTTTCAAGTTCATCTTCAACATCATCTACTTCAGTATCATCATCAAGACGCTCTACTCGCCAATCACAACAACAAATTATTGCAAATTCATCTTCACTAGTAAATCAAGAATCACAATATCAAAACTTGCATTCCGTTCAAAATCAAAGTCATTTAATCAACCAACAAATTCAACATCAACAACAGCAGTTAACCCAACAAGCTCGTTATCCTCTTATACCTAATATTCAAACTCATCAACCAACAACTTTAACGTCAGCATCTAATAACGATTATTCAGAACGTGCTGTAAGGCGAGCTACTATTATTCAAACAAGGGCAGTTAATCAACAGTATCAACAACAACAACAACAACAACAACTTCAAAAACAACAACAGATACCTCAATGGGATAAAATAGCTTCAACATCTTTAGGAATGATATCTTCAATTTCAACGAATCCTTCAACAACAACCCATTCGTTATCAGCCGTGCCAACAATGAATTTAGTAGGCAAGGCATCAAATTATAGTAAACCAGTTGGTAAAAGAGATGCCATGATATCTGGAGAATGTAGTAACAATAATATTGTAACAAATAATAACAACTGTAATAACACCACTAATAACTTAAATAATAATCGTAATAATTTTAGTAATCAATGTAATAATAATAGTAGTAATAATAATAATAACAATAATAGAATTAATAATAGTAATAATATAACAAAAATTAATAACGGTAATAGTGCAAGTTGTACATCACTAATAGATTCACACTCAACAACAAACTTACGAATGTGGGATGCATCAAATTCTTTAATTGTTCATCGTAGTCCAATGGCTACAGTTCCTAGTAATTATCAAGCTGGACCAGAGACTACATCTACTTCAATTATTAATAATACAGCATATAATAGTTCGTCATCCTCCTCACCATCAACATTATTAAATCGTTGTGGTGTTGATAATGGTGATAAAATTAGTGGAAAATACAGACAGTATTTAAAATCCCATAGAATTCATCCGTATATAATGTCATCTAATTCAAGCAATTTAGGTTCATCATACTCACAGTTATCAGCTGTTTCAAATTTCCCACATCACCATCAACAAATGCAACAAATGTCCTGTTATAACGTATAACATTAAATTTCTTAAAAAAAAAAATTATTAAAATAACAGAAAAATTTTTATTTTAAATATTTCTAAATAGTGATACTGGATATAAAATTAGTGTTAAAAAGTAATGAATTTTTTAAAAGAATTCAAAGAAAATACCAGAAAAGTGATCACACGAAAATAAATTAAAATTATATAAAAATTGTATCCAAAAATTATTTAGATAAAATTTAATTAGAAAATTAATATATTAATATTGTGTATTATATAATATTATAAAAATTACAAATAAAAATTAAAATGCTTTAATAAAATATTACTTATTACAAGTGATTGAAAAAGAAATGATATTTGTTAATATTTATAATCAATTATTAAAATAATAAAAATAAAAAATTTTAAAGAAAAGAATAATGTAAAAAAATTAATTTTATATTTATGTAAAATTTAATATAAAATTATGATTTATTTATTTATTTATTATTTTAAATGTATTATTTTAAAAAGAATCATGTATCTTTAAATAAAACACATTTATTATAACAAATAAATAACAAATTCTTCACATAATATACTTTAAATCTTTTAATTGGATTAATACACAATTACTCATTATTGGATTACATATTATTAACGGAATACCTTAACTTCATAACTACAAATATATCGAGGTAATTTTGTAAAATTTAAATTATTTATACATTATTCCGAATAAACTATAAAACTAATATTTTAAGCAAATAAAATATTATTTATTACGGATCAGTCAGTATTTATTTTAATTAAGTTTTAAGGTTCTCTGCCAAGTTTTTTAGTTATGTGGTAATATCTACCTACCGTTAATTATTTTTTTAAATTTTTTTTAACAATTTTTTTTGGGTTCTGAATTTTTTTTAAAAAAATATAACATTTAATAATTTACAAAAGATAGCAAAACTTATATGGAATGTAGTTGAAGTAAAAAAAAAATATGGCAATATCTTGGAAAAGTTATGATCAAAATACAAAATCTTAAAATATTTTTAAATTTTTAATAGGTAGATTTCCTACTTAACAATATTTTATAAATACGACTAAAAAAATTCATTTTTAATAGGCATTATTAATTTATTTGTGTTCAGATTTTCCCTTTAAATGACACGCTAATCTAATTAATTTTAAATCAAACAATGACGTAAACCGTAGTTTATATCTTATTTATTAAATTTCGATTTTTAGTTGTAGAAGAGAATAAGAAATACCAGGGAGTATAAAATCTCACTCATATATTAAACAACTTACTTATATAGTTTTGACAAATTTTCGTATTTCATACAAAAACATCGCAATGTTTTTATATAAATATTATTAATTTGAATATTCCATATAGGTACCCACATACTTTTAGTTATCTAAAATAGAAATATTTTTTTTGGAAGATTTTGTATTTTAAATTTTTGCAAGATATTTTGATCCAAAAAAAAAAATTAAAACACAATAAATTGTTATATACATATACCTATACGCTTCACTTACAAATAATATAAATTATATAATAAGAATTCATTAAAATGAATAATATTGCAAGAATTAAATTATGAAGAGAAAATTCAACAATGCTATGAATAAATTAAATTGAAATAAAAAAATAAAGTTCCACATAAAAATAATTAACAAATAAAATATGCTTTATTAAACAAAAAATAAAGAAAACAAAAAAAATCAGATTCAAGAAACTATTTAAAACTGGAATAGATTTAAAATTTAAATTATAAAATCTTAAAAAAATATATAAATCTGTACTAAAAATACCTAAATACTAATTAAACAATTTATAAATAAATAAATTCAAATTAAATTGAACCAAATAGCTAGTCTATATATATATATAAATATATTCATATGAAATTTAAATATAAATTTAAAATTTATCATATTTAAAAGAAAAGAAACATAAAAAATATACGAAATGTATTTAAAATGAAAAACTAAATATAAAACATACTTAGCAAGTTTCTGTTAATTACGATATTTAACATTAACTTAGAAAAGAATTAATTCTTTAAACAGGAATAAAAATGTTAAAATTTTTTTAATTATTACCAATGTATAACCTATCCTTCAAAGAAAAAACAGTAATACTTTTATTATTGTATATTAATTAATTAACTAATTAAAGTTCTTACCTTATACATATAATATTATTAACAAAAGGAATCGAAAAACAAAGTTTAAATCAACATATATATATATATAATGCATATAAATAAATTTGACTAAAAAAGGAAAAAAAAATCAAGATAATTAACTATATATATAATTATTAACTAAAATAAATTATATGGAAATAATAGTAATGAAGATAAATTTAGATTTCATAATTTTTTTTCATGACAAAAATTTTAAATATTATATAAATTATATAAGGAAAATTTGCATTTACAAAAGGAATCCATTAAAGTGTTCATACATATGCACATTCGTAATAATAATATAATCTCATAAATCATGCTAATTATACTTTTAATGCCCACATAATTTCAGAATCAATAGCTATTTATGACATGGATATTCTATATGATTTAATAAATTTTTAAATATAATGGAATTAACAAATTATTTCTTTGAAGTATAGCTTAAATCTCAATTACTTTTCTTCTAACTATTCCTTTTTCATTCCTCATAAGTTAATAAATTGTTATTTTTTTAATTTACTAGGTACCCAATTTTTATGACTTTGATACACTTTCTAAAGAATCTACCAACTTTTCATTAAAGTCTAAAAATTATTGAACACATTTCATAATGATGATAAATATAATTAAAACATCAAAAAAAAAATATGATAAATTTTAGAAATGAAAGTAATAAATTTGGTAATAATTACTTATATAATATACTTATATATAGATTTTTAATTTAAAATAATAATTGCAACTTTTCTGTTGCTCGTTTTAATGTGATAGTAGAATTATTGTAAAAAATATTAAATAAAAATGATTTAAAAAGTTTTTATATTAATTAATAAAAAGAAAATATCTTTTCTCATTTTTTTTTATTTTAATATAACCTTTTTGTAATTATTATTTTTTTTCGTATAACTTTAATTACAAATATAAGAATAATATGCTATGTAAATAAATTTTTATTTATATTTTTAAAGTCATCATAGCAAAATTCTAGAATATTGAAAAATTTAAAAAGTTGCAAAATAAAAACATTCCAATTAGGATACATATAAAAGAAAATTACTGGTATTTATGAAAAGTTATTTTCAAATAAAGTATATATAGTATAATAAAAATTGATTTTAATTTAACTATTTTTTTTTTTAATTCAGAATTCAGAATAATTATTACAAGAATATAATTTAATATTGTTTTTATATAAACTATTTTTTCTGTGTTTATTCAAAAACAGTTTATAAAAACTTTTATTTAAACTTGAAGCCATTTTTAAATTTAATTAGCCGTTATAAATCTCAAAAATCGTCTTGAACCGATTTACTGTTTTTGGGTTTAAAACCAACAGCAATACATTTTTAATTAGTAATTGTTTTAAACTTTAATGATGAATAAAGTTTAAACATTGTTCTTTTCAGGGTTTTGTCATATCATAGGTCTGATTTTTTAACAATTTAACTCCTTAAAATTTTTAAGTATCTAAATTTTAAATATCTTTTTTAATTTTTTTAAATTTGCTATATATATTGGCATGTTCTATTAATATTAGTCACCAAACTTAATTAGTAAAACATACCATATTTCATATACATATGGATCTTAATATACATATATATACTATAGTTAATATAGATTAAAAATTTTAAAAGAATTTTGTTATGATGGCACAAATTTTTCGTTTTAGAAAATTTACTTTGAAATTAAAAATTTAATTTGATTTATTGCTTGTTAAGTTACTATCAAACTATTATTTAATATTGTATACATAGGTATTATAATTAATATTCATTATATATGCACAATATTTGCAATGTGTATTCGAATATTTCAAAAAACAATTTTTTTTTTTTTAAATTGAATTAAAATTTTAATAAATAATTTACCTAATTGAAAAATATATTACAAGAGAAACGAAATTGAATTAATTTCGAATTGCAGGCATTTAATCATTTTAATTTGTTTTTCATTTTTGATTACTAATTTTTATTTATTTTCAAAATATTTTAATAATTTTATATACATTACTATGTTTACTTTATAACAATTTTTAATAAATATAAAGTCTCTAGCAAATAAATCACTCTAAATAAACCAAACAAAATCTTCATATATATAGTTGATATGTATACAAATATGTTTAATAACTACTAAAAAAAATAATAAATATAATAATATTACAAAAAAAGGAAAACAATTAAAATATTAAATGACAAAAATATGAAACAAATACTAACCATATACCTACCTATAAAAAAATTAAATAATTTCGATTACATAAAAAATTATAAATATATAACTACAACTTAAAAACAAATTATTCTTAAAAAAAAAAATTAAAAATTTAATATGCCGAAATGAAATAAATTAAAATATTAAATAGAAAGCAAATTATGAGTAGAAATATTACCTAGTTAAAAAAAAAAACAAAACATTAGAAATGAGAAAAGTTCCAAAGAAAAAAAAAACTATAAAGAATTAATAAATATAAATTGTAAAATATTTAATAAATAAATACATATTCATTAAAAAAGATACAATATAAAGAAAAATAAAAAAAAATTATTTAATTATAGTATTTGATTATAGGTTAATACAAAATGAAAATGTATGATACAAGGAAAAAGAAAAATAAAAAACTAAAAAAACAACAAAAAAAGAATTAATAAAAAAATTATAAAAATATTAAAAATTGACTTTTCTTTAATAAGAAAAACAAAAAAAAAATTAAAAATTTAGCAATTAATGAACATAAAACAAAGAAAACTTGAAACAACATTAAAACTGATGGATAATATGACAAGAAAAATTTGTTAAATTAAAAAACATTTTTTTTTTCTTTAAAATAATTGTTTTAGCTTTAGCCTGAAACAATTAGGTCTCTGAATTTAATTTTCAAATGTCTAGGTAGGTACCTACCTATTTCACTTAAAAAATTATTTTTATTATTAAAATTTAATTTTCTTTGTTTTTTATATAATACAGAATACTACACAACATATTTCTTTGTTATTGATTTATTTTCTTTGTTTTTTTTTTATTTTGACGAAATAATATCTACAACAGACAGGACAATAAATTTCACGAAAATAGCATGAATATAGCATAATGAAATAATTAATGTACGCAGGAATTTATATATGTATATGTATGAAATATAAAGCAATTCATTCTATTCAATTTGGAATAGGATTGATTCAATTCAAATTTATTATGTATTTTCTTCTGTACCTACAAGAATCAAAAAAGTTTTCGTACACCTTTGAAATATTTTTGTCATAGTACTTTTTTGGTACTTTTACTCATCCATTTTGACAATGCAAATTATACTTTATTTATTTGATGCACTGGCAGCATTTTTTTGCCAAATTTGAAATTATCAATGCAGAAATTGGTACTTTCCCGATTAGAATAAAATTTTATCTATGAAATTTTAATCAAAAAAGTTTTCGTACAGCTTCATTAGTTTAATACAATTCGAAGCAATAACGTGACTTTTTGTGAGTTTTTAGTTAAAATTTTTTTAGAAATAACCGAAACTGTTCTTTTATAAATTAAAAATATTAAAAAAAAAAAAAAACAAGTGTATAATTACAAAATATGGGAAGGGGTCCAGAAGTGTCTTTAGAAATAAGAACACTGATCATTAGACTATATTTAGAAAAAAAATCTTTAAGGGAAATTGGAGCGGTTGTAGGAAAGAGTCGTTCTACGGTCCAATCTATTATTAAAAATTATGGAGACACTGGTACTTTAGCAAAACAATTTCGATCCGGACGTCCAAAAATTTTTTGTGAGAGAGAAGAACGGGATATTGTGAAAATTGTCAAAACTGAGCCAAAACTTTCTGCCCCAAAAATCACAGACAAAATAAAGCAATCAACTGGTAAAAATTGTAACCCCCAAACCGTCAGAAATATTTTATATAAAGCTGATTACCATGGACGTTCAGCACGGAAAAAGCCTTTTATTTCAAAGGTAAATAAAGAAAAGCGGTTAAAATTTGCAAAAAATTATGTCGGGAAAACAGATGACTTTTGGAGTGATGTAGTTTTCTGTGATGAATCCAAATATAATCTGTTCGGCTCTGATGGTCACACAAGAGTATGGAGAAAAGCCAATAAAGAATATAATAAAGAAAACATTATACCGACGATTAAACATGGTGGTGGTAATGTAATGGTTTGGGGGTGTATGAGTACTGCTGGAATTGGTTCATTGTGCTTTATTGAAAATATAATGGACAAATATGGATATTTGCAAGTTTTGCGAGAAAATTTAGTTCACAGTGTAGAAATAATGGGTCTGAACAAAACATCTTTCAAATTTTGGCAAGATAATGACCCCAAACATTGTGCAAAAATTGTGAAGGAATGGTGTATTTGGAACATACCGAAGCAATTAAACCCACCGCCACAATCTCCTGACCTAAATCCAATTGAAAATCTATGGGATTTATTAGATCGCAGAATTAGAACACACCAAATAACATCAGTGCAATCGTTAAAATCTGCGTTATTAGATGAGTGGGAAAAAATATCGCCCCAAGATTGTTCAAAACTAGTATCTAGCATGAAAAACCGGTTAGAAGCAGTTATAAAATCGAAAGGCTATCAAACGAAATATTAATTTATTTATTTTTTGTTGAAAAAACTATATATTTTAAGGATATTAAATTTCTGTACGAATACTTTTTTGATATTAATTTTGTTACTTTTTTTTGTTTTTCTTAATTTTTTTTATTTTATGTTTAAAAATGAATAATTTTTTTTTTTAATTTTTGTGATATTATATAATTCTAAGCAACTAAGCTAAAAAAATATAAAAAAATGTAATAGTTTTTATTTTATAATAAGAAATATAATCAAAGCATAAAGTGTACGAAAACTTTTTTGATTCTCTGTACGTATACTTAGTATAGATTGAAAATTATATTTATGTTTACAAAATATATATATATATACATATATAATATGAAAATGTATATTTTATATATATACTTATGTGTAAAAGTACATATGGTCAATATAGTAAAGAAAACGAGATGGCAGGTTGTAATTTTGTAAATATGAGTACATATAGTATAAAAAATATATTAAATACAGTAAAGAAAATTAAAAAGAAATAGAGATACCTAGTCCGTAGAAAAAGATATTTTGGCCAATCAGCTGATTTTTAACAAACAAGGCGCAGCAACAAATTTGCCGGTCCATTAAAATTTTTTTTTCACAGTTTCTTTTGATTGTGTAATTGTATGCTTGGTCGGTACTTTAATCTTATGTTGCTATTTGATAATACAGTATTTTACGAACACAAATACTTCTCTACAGCAGAAAAGAGATATATAGATATGTCATGTCATATTTATTATAAAGAAGTATTTCAATCGTTTTTACTAAACCAAATACATTTTTAATACAACCAAATAGACTATTTTCTAGAAAGACGTACAACACGATATATTTTTTTATTTGTTACATCAACTGTATGTAGGGCAAACATATAAACAACCTATATGTTTATATATGATATATTTTTATTAGTCGAGGCTTTATTTTTTTTTATGTAATTTAGGCTGTGGCACCTAGATGAATTTGTTGGTTTGCGAGCATAGTGAATTAGGTATAGGTGGTTCGGTATTGCAATCAGTTCTATTTCTATCTAATGTATGATATTCTTAGTTCTATTTCTATCTAATTTTTTTTTTTTGGTACATGCATACTTTGGCTCTTGTCCACCAAGCAAATTTTGTAATTAAGTTTAAGTAGTGAATGTTTAGTAAAACTTCTTTTAGTAGAACAGACAATAGCATACTTTGAAACGAGAGAACTGTGTAGAGATACTGTGCAGCTCTGTGTTGATTGTTGAGTATTCTGAGAATTTATGTATGCACTTACCTTGCATTGATTTTAAGAGAACTAATGTACAATATAATAAAATACAATACAATTGTAAATATACAAATATAAGAAAATTATACAAACCAAACAAGAGGAACATAAAAAAATACGAGGTAAAAATAAGCAGTTGATGAAGAATATGACATGGAAAAGAAAATGTTATTCCACAGCTGTTGGTTCACAAATACTTCAAGAATATTAACCAATATAAAACACATGCAAAACATTAAATTGGATTGCATTTGCAGAACTTCCTAATACACATATAAAATTTTCAATTACTACAAATACAAACATAAAAATATTTTTATTTCAATATTTGGTTAAAATGGTTTGTTGTGTACGGTTTATGTATTTCGTTCGACTGTAGTAGTTATTAGACAGTATTTAGTACCGTCGTATTGACTTGAAAAACACAGAATCGTAATTCGTACTGAGGAAAGGAAAGAGTTTTTTTTTTTAAATGGAATAAGATAGAGAAAATTTTTAGGTGTATAATAAATTTTCCAAAATAAGACGTCAGACGAACACATACAAATTAGACCGAATTGTAATTGTAACAACTGGATATTTTTTGATCATGTTTGTATTTAGTTTATATACCTATTTTGAAATTTTTTTAATATGGCAGATTCTGAATTTTACTCTTTTGGAAAAAGAAAAGCAGAAAGAAAAATACCAAACATCAGTTCACAGCTGTTTTATTTTAAATGTATTTTATATTCAATTCTATATAAATTGAAATAGTAATAAAATGGATTTATATATTATATAATTAAAATAATTTTGCTGATTTAATACATATACTGGCTGATATTCATACATAGATAAATGTAAATATATAATTATATTTCCATAATAATTAGACAGGTATATGGATGCATGGTTAAAAATAAAAAAGTATAGATGAATTTTATTTTTAATAAATACATATAATATATTCGAATATTTATTATTTATATAGTATATAACCTACTATATTAGATAGTATATTATGTATATACTTAGTAATATAAAAATTGCATATTCTTAATAATTGGTATTCATAATTCATATTCCAGTTTATACTATTTAACTATGTAGTTTTAGAGTACCCATATCGTAAAGCCAAGTAAGTAGAAATGTGTTATGCATAGGTGACCAAAAGATTCATAGCATAGGTTTAGCATAGGTGACATATTCATTGCATGAGTGACCAAAAGATTGAACCAGTTTTTCATACTTAACTTTAAATTTGGAATAGGTGCAAACACTTTTTAGGTAGGTACCTAGATACTTAATTACTGATAATCGAATGATTATTAATTTGAAACATTCGGTAATTTTTCAAAATGGGGATACATAATGCAAATACGTTAACTACCTATATGTATATGATTATAGTAATACATATATTGTATATCTACAAAATATTTTAATTTGGGATGTATTCATATCATTGCAAAATAATATAAAGGATTCATATTCAAGTATTATTTTTGCATAGATTAACTATAAATAATGAGCGGTTTTCAAAATTCGAGTTATTTTCGCACTCAATGTAGGTAATAAACAAACAAGTAAGCCGCGATCGACAATTTTGTGTCCGATATTATTAGTTATGATGACCTTTATTGAACATATTTTTATTAAGTTATAAACTAAATATTAGGACTTTAAATATTTCTTTACAATAATTTTTTTATCACATAATTAAGAATGTATTATTTTGTAAAAAAAAGTCGTTCTTTTAATAAAATTCTTAAAGATTATTCTCTTTTTAAAACTTTAACATATTTAAAAAAACAATGGGTCAACAATTAGGCGGAATACAAAAAGTTTACATTATTGAAAAAATTAGTCTTAACATAAAAGCTAAATTTGAGCATAAATAACTTTAATGGTATATAATATGTACGTATAATATTTAAAAAATTTGCAATATATGTGTAGGTATATAATCACCTCTAATATAAATTCCCTCGTACGGCTAAGCCGGAGATAAACTACAAAAAAGTGATTCTCACTTCCGACTTAACGTTACAAAAAGTGCAAAAATGTACGAAAGAAATATTCATTCGTAGCATATTCGTACTTCATATACCTATTCAAATTTTTAAGGGTAGAATAACGAAAGAACTATGTAGACATAACAAAATATTAAAGAAATGATATGAAATACCTATCTTGCTATTTTTTATTTATTTATAATTAATCTTAAAATACTTTTTTCTCAAAATAATATTCAAAAATTATTAGGTACCTAGGTAGGTATGTACTACAAATTTGAAAATAATAATCCTAATTTTTACTTAAAAAAATGAATTGAAACGTCAAAGTTGCCATTGGAAATTTAATTTTCTACGAGGGAATTTAGAATCACTAAAAGTTTTTTTTTCATAGCGTAGCTAATTTTTCGTAGAAATTCTACGAGGGAATTTAGAATAGGTGTGAATGACTACTGTTATTCAATTATTAGGTATGTATATAATACTAGAAAATTATATCCATACACTTACTTCCATACATAAATTATGTATTTCTTTCGAATTATCTGTGATGTCCATTTCCTTTTATAGATTTATTTTCAAACTTTGGAATTTATGTTTGTAAGTATGAGTGTAAGTAAAAATTTTGTACATATTTAAAAAATTAGTTTTTTTATTAATATATTATACCTATAGGTAAATAAAAACCTTGAAGAATTTTATAGATAGTTACATTATGTATTAATTTTTTGTAAGAAAATTTTTTTTACAAACGTTACTTTATACACTGAAAATAACATTATCATATGCTGAAAATTTGGTTAACTACATAAATAGTTCATAGATACTAAGGTATATAATATTGTATTTAACAAGTTAACATATTTTTATACCCGTATGACTATAGTTTTTTCAATCATTTTAGAATTTTTTTAAATGTTTCCAACACTTTTAGCTGCTTTTATTTCATTAATTTTTATTTTATTATATTATGGGTCTAATGCATATTTATTTTTTCAAAAAATACATAAAAAAATATAGGTATTCATTTTATTATTAATACCTATGTATGTATATCTAATACAAAATTATTATTTTTTTTTTGTATTAGAAATTCTACAGTTTTTAAAAATGTGTTTGTGAAAATAAATACATATTATATATTAATATTGATATGTATATATTACTTATTTAAGTAAGAATTTTTCAAAATGGTTGCGAATTATTTTATTTATTCAAAAAATAAAACATATGTTTGTTTTGTTTATATTATATACATATTTATTATCTCCTTAATAATTATAATATTACAATACATACAATAAAAACTGTAAACATACATTATATTAGGTAGTAAAAATTAAGTGTAACTACATTTTTGTATTATGTAGGTACTAGCTGAACTGCTGCTCTTAACTTATTGATTCTTGTTTTTCCAGCACATTTATTGTTACAATTGATTACAGTAGTAAACCCTTAGAATTGTCTGCTTTTAAACTTTGTTATTTGTAAATTTATACCACACCCGAAATATGTGCATGGTTTGACATTTTAACTGTAATAAATATTTACACGTTTTAAATATGAAAGTTTTGATTAATTATGAAATTTTAGTTGTTTTATTAAACTGTAAATAAGAATTATATAATATATTAGGATTCTAGGTACCTACCTACATAGAAATTTTTACTTTGTTTTTCTGGTGCGATTGTCGATACTGTACGTTTAAACAGTGTTGAAGTTGTTATTAGCACATCTTCTTGTTATACTGCTCAAAAGCTCATCACGTTTACAATATTGTTGTCGGTTGTGTCGTAACTTTATATGTATGCGTTAATATTATCATTTCAATTTTCCTGAAGGGTAAGCATTGGATTATTTTTTTTTCTTTAAGCGCGGGCTTGGAAGATAAAAATAAAAAAAATTATTTTTGTTTATTTTATCATTTTATATTGATTATTATTTTAGGAACAAGGAATTTAAAGAATTTGTTAAGTTTAAATTACAAATACCAACTGGATTTGCAGATATTTTAAAAAATTGTTTTTTAGGTTTGTAGATATTAATTATTTATATATAATGTAGCCCATACATGGATGGACCAGGTTTTCAACTTGATACACGGACATGTTTACAAGCCTTACCATACACTATCCAACCTACCATCGAACCATCGTTCGCGAAATTAAAATGATATTAATATAACTAAATAAAGATATATATTGTACACATCTTTGTTCTACTGCCTTTTTACTTAATTTTTTTTACTATTATTTGTTACTATCATTTTAAATAATTCACGGGTAGTTATATAAAAATTGTTCTTCCGTTTACAACGTATCTAGACATGATAGACTCAAGTGTATATAGATCGTTAATATTGAAAATAAAAACAAGTAAAGTAAAACAGCGGCAAAATTGGACATTTTTTGGAACTCTTTTGAGGTATGGCAAAATTTTTTTTATTGATTTTTTTAAAAATTATTAGATGGAGTGAGTCAATATCATCAGGAGAAAAATGGTTTATTTTATTTTTAATTTTTAACACTATTATGGGTTTGCACGACTATCAAAAGTTGAAAAGCTTTACTATAGTATTTGTCGTTATTCTTATAATATACGTATACTTGAATATGCGCTTGTTTTCATTATTATATGTAATATGAAAAGGCTAAATATTATTAATATACTGTAGTGTACAATTTGTAATGTACACTACATATGAAAACATAAATACTTACGTTATTTTGCTTGAGTTTATGGTTTTTAAAATAAAAAGATAAGTGTCGTTTAAATTATTTTTTTGATGACATGCAATATTCCAACGGATTTCTTAAATTTGTGAACAAATGTAGGAGTAACATTCTTACACTTTTTCTATTTTATTTTATTTAATTGAAAATTAATGAAGAGTAATTTATATTGTTTTATAAATCTATTCCGACTAATGAAATTTATTATTTTAATTTATTTTCTCTGTAAAGCAATAAAATAAAAATATGGCATTTATATTAGGTACATTGGTAATGATAAATTTAGGTAATATTTTAATTTCTTAGAAAACGAGTTTTGAAATGTGCTTAACAGATATTCAAAAGTATTAAAAATCAAAATTTTGTCCAAGTGCACATTTTGCAAGCGTTTAAAGCAGAATTATGAATATTTTTGAAATTTTTTTTTAATTTTAAAAGATATTATTTCATATTCTAGAAAATAATACAATATAAAATATTTAATTTATGAATTTAAAAGAAAAAAAACATAAAAAGTTAAAATCTATTTATTATTTTTTACAGCCAAAATCAATTGATTTTAGTTTTCGGTGAAAAGAACTACTTAGAGTTTTATTTTAATATGATAAGTTATGAAAGTTGAGTTGTGTAAAAAAACAGCAGTAGGTTTTACTGAAATTGGAATTAAGAAAAAATTAGTAATTATAGGAAAACTATTTATTTCTTATTTTTATAAACGGAATATTTTATTTTGACGTAGTTGCTGAAAAATTATTTCTTGTTAAAAAAAAAAATTTTTGACAATAAGGTTTTTCTCAGAATTCTCTTAATTCTCACAATTTCAGGTTAGCTTTAACTTTTTTTTTTAAATTTATGCTATAATTAAACAGCAAGATAAGCAAGTACGCCAACAAAACTTCCAACTAGAATATAATGTAAGTATATAAGTATATTATAATTACTTATCTGTTTACATATCTACATATGTATAAATATATCAGAAAAAATAGATGGGATCGTGAATTTATGATTTGGTAGTTTATTTCACGGCAATAATTATTAATACGTGAAACAGAATTTTTTTTTAAGAATAATGAATGTATTCTAGTATAAAGCACATAATTTTTTTCCTAATACTTAATAAGTTACATTTTTTTTTAGAATTTTTAAGATTTTAAAGAAGTCACGATTTTATGGGTACTATGTTAAAAAATAAAATAAAATAATTTACATAAAGCCTTCTTAATTTAGCACCTCATAAAACTTTGACTTCGTTTGTTGTGTATTGTTCTGTTACTACAAACTTAAAATGTATTCAGTGTTGTATATAATTATATAAGTCATCTTAATTGTAATCATTTTATTTTGATGCTCATTTCAAATAGAAACTAATTTTCTAAATATAATTATAATATCTAATTTTCAAGACTTTTACACCAATTGAATAATTTTAATCGGTTTTTTATATAGGAATATGGTACCTAATAATTATAGTATATTTTAATTGAAAGTTCAGTCTTCATATTATTTATTTGTTAGCCAACTATAATCCTTTAACTCGAAACTTATTTCTGATAGTTCCTTATAACTTCTTCTGGTCGCAAAATTATATGTAAATATAAATTAATAAATAAATTTGCTTAATGTTGGTAAAACCAGTATGTTTCAATCAAAAAATATTTACTTTTCATATTTCATCCAACTTAAAAAAAACAATAATATGTTTGAATTCGGTTAGATATAGAATAACAATTATAAAAAAAAAATAAAATACTAACGATCTGCACTATTTATTCATGACAAATATAAAATAACAATATAATAGACAAAAAATTTCTAGGTGCTGTAAATTAAAGTAAACGTAGTGATAGTACTTAGTAGTTATTATAACGACCTAAATTCGTTTTTATTTGGTTGAATAACAGTTTGTAGTAGAATAGTTAAAACAAACAGTTAAAATAATATGTATGTGTGTTTTTTTATTTTTATGTTTGTAGCGTATGAACTTCTAAACTGCTAGATTATCATGAACATTTGTATATAAAAGCTTATAGCTCAAAAGTTTCTGGGTTTGAAGTTGTTAACTCATATAAGCACGGCGACTGTTCAAAAAGTTTTTTTTTAATCAAATTACTTCCAATCTTGGAAAGTACTGGTTTGTTCCAAGAAAAACATTTAATTATTTTCTTACAGTAAAATTTTTATACTCAGACGAAGGTTGTTCTAAGGGTATACTTAATTTAACATTACTTTTGTGATTTGATTTGATTTTGTGATTGGCAAAGAAAGTGGGATAGAATAGAACAAGTTTATGGATTAGATCAGAATCAAAAAGTAAGTCAAACTAGCTATGTGTGTTCGTTCGTATATTTGTACAATAACTCAAAAGCTAAAGTATTTATAGGAATTTAAAATTTTCACTTTTCGCTATTGATATTTAGCGAGTTTTATTCGAGTAGCTATACCATACAACTATATCTATTAAAGTTGGGTGTCTTTAATTTTGCTTTCATTTTATTTCCAAGGTTTGTGCAAACAATAACACATATCACATAGTTATTGTTGATCTTAACGAGTAATTTTTGCAATTAACCAATGATTTAATCAGTTAATCGGGAATGTTTAGAGAATTTATTTTCAAAAGGACCTTAAAGATGAGTTCTAACTAATAATACCAAAACAAATATATCTTATATTTTTGAAAACAGTTTTGATCAGTCCTACTTAATTTTTTCTTTATTAAATCTTCGTCTAAAATGATTTGATCATCATTTTTGTAAAAATCAAACACAGGTAAATTTCATTAAAATAGATAAAGAAGACTCTCTAAAAAGGTTGGTCCAAATTATAATCCTATTCCAATGAATTAGGGTTAGTATTATAAAAGTAATACATTTATAAATATAATGAGTAGACTGAGTTCAAATTTATTTGATTTTTGTTATAACAACTAACAAGTTTTAAAAAAAAATTGATGAATTTTTGAAACAGAAAAAAAAATATATTAACATAAAAATACATTATAAATATCAGAATTCTTGAGTTCTAGAAATGGTAAGGGTACTGGAATTTTAAGAGATAAGTTGGCAGTTATAATATGGATAAGTTTTAATTATACACATTAATTTTAAGAACTACCTATATTGAAAATACAAAAACACAGAAAGGAATTTTATAAAAATTTGTATTTTTGTTAACCTTTTATTATGGACATTTTCAGGTAAGTTTAGTGATAAGTTTTTTTAAGCTGAAATCTGTCAAGTTAAATAAAAAGTTAATATTTTTTCAGGTTCCCTTTTAATTTCTTTGCGAATTTTAATAATTTTCTAATTATAATGGATTTAAATTGTAGGGAAAATATACGGATTTGAAAGGAATATTCCAGGACATACCAGTTTCTTTTTACATTCTACATAATCATTAAGGAATTTAATAGCTTAGGTAAGTAATTATTTTGATACTTAATATTTAAAAATATTATTTAGAAAATTAATACTTAGAAATAATTAAAAACCTATTTTGTTTTGGTATTATTCTTTAAACATTCCTTTATTGCTTCATAATGAAAGTCAGTCCAAATTCTACTTGGTTTTTCTAAAAGAATATATGTATAAATTTTTAATATAGGTACTTAAATATTGAATATCATAAAAAACATGTTTAGGAGAAATAAGAAACAATGAAAATCATATTCGATCTGCTACCTTTATTAAGTTATAAAAAACTATTAATGTTCTTCATATGAAGCAAATGGAAATTTATATTGGCTATATTTTTAGGTAATTTATACTTAACATTTTAAAATAACGGCTTTTGGTAAAACTTAATATAATTAATACAAAGATCATACGTAGTTTTTATGAATTACTTAATTTAAATATTATTCTTTGGTGTTAATTTTGTATTTCAAAAAAAAAAAAGGGAATAAATTTTTCCAAGTATTTAAATTTTTTCATTTTCTTGACTGGAATTAAGAAGAAAACATTGGCAAGCCCAATATTATTATAATTTATTACAGTTGATGATATAGTTGTATAAATAAAAAAGATTTAAAATTAATAGTCATCTTGAAACGAATATCGACGACATCAAAAATATGGTAATAAACACCTTTAATAATTAAAAACCAACTTGTTATTTAATAAAATTTGAGTTTGGTGATTAAGTTTCTATCATATATACATACATATAAAGATGAAAATCAATTGCCATATTTGCGTCACCTTATAAAGGAAGGTTCAGAGTTTATTCTTAATAATAATTCATAACAATTTCAATAAACCATAGAACAAAAGATTAAAAAAAAAATATGTTAACTTTTAATAAACTAAACCATATAACGAAGTTAAAATAAACTTTTTAGTTAACTAATTACAAATTCGATATATTTACAGCTTAATTCAATGTGATTTTTTTCAAATTTTAAAAGGTTAAATGGTAAAAATCCAAAAAAAAATAAATAACCTTATTTTATTTTATACAATTTTTTTTTTTAATTTCAATACTTTGTTATTTTTATACTCTATCTGTATATATATATATTACTAATATGATCGAAGTGATTAAGTCATACTTAATTTGTTATTAAAATAATTATTATGTTATTAAATGAAAATTGATTTTAAAATCAGATTAGACGTTTAGATTTTCTGTCTAATTTTTTTTTTTTTAGTAAATTGCTTGGTAAAATTTCGGCTTAAAATCTGTAACTCAATAGTATTTTATAATGAAAAATCATAACTCCTTTTATCATGGATTTATGATTTATACTTAGGGTATATATATATATTAAAATAATATAATTGTTTATTTGCTTTGTTATAAAAGATCTCTTCTCGAAAACAAATTAAATTTTAATAATTTAACTTATTAATTAATAATAAGGTTTGTCTCATGAGCGTGTTTTTTGCAGAAAAAATTATTATTTGATAAGTTGAAAAATATTACTAATACTTTTTATTTTTGACATTTGAAAATAACTAGTATTTTTTAATAAGTTAATAAAATACTTGCCTTGAAGCTTACTATTTTTTAATAAACGTATTATTTTTAATCGGTTCGTTTATATATGTACTTTATTATAAAGTGTAGCAAACTTTTTACATAGGAATGTTGTTTTTGTAGTTCTCTGATTGGTTGAGAATGCTACACAGTAGAATAAACGAACGGAATGAAAACTGTCAAAAATAATAAGTTATATATTTCTTGAAAATAAAAATTTTAATGTAAATATTTATTAGAAAAAATAAATTTCTTAGAATAAAGGTAAATATTTCTTGTCGATTAATTCCACTTGAAAATTAAATAATTTAAACAAATGTTTAAAATATTTTTATACTGGTAAAAACAATCTTCGTAAAAAATATCTTTTGGTATCTTTAAATAAACCCAAAGACAAAGTGAAGTATAAAAACTCTCATAACATTTCCCGCTTTTTTTGTTAAATGTTGGTTTTAATCAATCTAACATAATTTCATAAGATTATTTTTACTGTTATGTATAAAAAATTATTAGCAAAAATTTTAGAACTATTTTTTCTCTCCAGGCAATCCTGATTTGGTACCCAAATCTAAAATCCCTTCTAATTTTAGAGTTTTTTTTTGCATAAATATGTTTATTTTTTTTTATGGGTAATATTATTTCTATTGTAATTTGTCTATGTTTATTTCTATTGTAAAAATGTTTTTTTGATATTGACATCATGCCCACTGTATGTCAATTGCGTAGGAAAGCATCCACCTGCAAGTTCTCGACAGCCCCAAGAACGTGGCTGTCTCGCCCGGCTCGATACTTCTGTTGAATAACAAAAAAAAGAAAAAAATATATCTTTTAACGAGGATCGAACTCGGATCTGTTTACACCTGATGCCACTTCGATAACCACTGCACCAAACAATTCTTGTGAATTCATGGTCAAATTTCTAATATTAATGTATCACTGTATCAGAATAAAAAAAAATAATCCTATAATTCTACACTTTCCACACTTTTAGTCTAGAGTGTCGAAACCTAGAAACGCACAAAAAATGTTTTTCGGATTTAAATTGGAAAAAAAAATTTTCCGTGACCATCTCAAATTTTTATTCTCATTCGAAAAAAGAACATTGTAAGTTTATAACGACATAAAAGCTGAAATTTTTTTTGTTTTGTTTTTTCAATGTTTTTGTTATTTTTTGATGGATAACCTACACACTTTTCAATGTGTACTTTTGTTAGTCATGACTCATGTATCGAAGATTATTTCAAAAAAACCCGTCAAAGTAACATTAAATGTCCGTGTGTGGTCAATTAAATAATAATAATAATAAAAACAACAATAATAACAATAATCATCATCACCATCTTAGTCATTGTAGTTATATTTATTATTATTATATAGCGAATTTTTTAAAATTAAAACGAAATTAAGAAAAATTAGCTTTGAAAACTTTTGGAAAAAATTAAAACTAAGAAAAATATAGAACATTAAAAATGATACACTGTTAGTTCTGTTGTATGCACACATAAAATATTTTTCTTGAAATGCTGTATTTTTTGAAGAGTTATAGACACATATTGGCTCTAGCTCTAGAGAACTAGCACTTAAAAACTGAAAAATAAGACCTGATTTCAATGACTTAAAAAACTTTTATGCGAAGTGATGTATTAGAAAACTTTTTCGAAAGTTCTCTTTTCTTAATAAATGTTTCACATAACTATTTAAATAAATGTGTACTTAATTAAGTTTTATAATTAATTTTGATTTGCGAAAAAAAAATAAAATACTTATATTTTAAATTAGCAATGACAAAATTAATAGAAATTCAAGATTTCAATTGCTTTTATTGGTATTTGAAATGAAAAAAAACTAGTTTATAAGTATTTCGTGTTTGGAAATTTCAAAAATTTTTCTAATTTAAAAGTTGATTTTTTAAATAAATTAAAACTTGTAATACGTACATATATATTGGCTTAAGTTAATTAGAAATTTCTTCAAGTTTTTAAATATTTTAAAAAACTTGTGTATAAGTATTTATCTTTTAAATAATTGTAAAATAGGTAATATTGATAAATTAATTAATATAAGTTTTCAACTTTATTCATATTATATAATATATTATTAGATATTTTGGTTTCAATTTATTGAAAGTCATAATGTTTTTTTAAAAAAGGATTTTAGAAAGATTACACTTATTTCCATTAACGATGGACGTTTTCTTATTTCCAAAAAAAATTTATGTGATTTGAATATCTATTTTTGGGTCAATATTTTTACTTAAGTATCTTAAATTATATTAAAAACTATGTTTTTATGCAACTACATATGATTTAAATTAAAGTTTATCAATAATAGTTCAAATTATATTTTTAATTGGTCTGCTTCAAATATAGCTGTCCATAAAAATGAAGTTCACTAACTTTTATCTATGGTTGGTTTATTCATTTATATTTATATTAAGTTAAGAGTATTTTTGGTTATCCTGAAAATACAAAGAAATATTTGAAAATGTTTTAACGGGTTTTATAAAAGTATTTTCCAAAAAAAGCCAAAACTTTAATTTTTAACGTAATTTTTTAATTAATTCGTTACGAATGAAATATTTGATCTATTTTTCGGATGAGCTGTGATTCATAAAAAAAACAAGACTGAAACATCAAATAATATTATAATTTTATAGTTCATTGATTTTGAAACGTAACCAATTTCGAAAAGTTTTTAAAAATAATTATACAAAAAAATATTGAAAATGTAAAATTTAAGACCTGCTTTAAAATTTCCTACAGAAGTTTTAGAAAAATATTCTTAGAAATATACTGAATTAAAAAAATTAAACTTTTTCTGATGAAACTACGTTTTTTTTTCATTCGTGATTTGTGTGCAATTGGTTTTTTTTTTTTTTTAAATCATTATTAATCAACATGAATTGCATGTTATAATTTTTTTTTTGTAATGTAAACTGAAACTCATAATTTTATTTTTTGTTTCAGATTGAAAAAAATAAACCTAAAAATTTTGTAATTATTTTGTTGTAGGACAGGAAATTGGTTGAAGAAAAATATATATAAATTAACCTGAACTAACTCTAGACTGACCCTTGAATATAGAGTTAAAATTCAGATATAAGTAAATTACTTTTTAAATTTAACACTAAATTTTTTTTCATTTTAGTTATAAGTATATTACCCATATCTCAATTACTATGAGAAATAAAACCCAGGGCTTTATTTCTCATTAAACGGGTAAATATTACTCCATGGGCTTTATTTCGAAAGGCCTTGATCCAGGGCACCGTATATTACTTCACTACATTTTTCTACTAACGCTTACAAAGCTTACTGTTCTCAACAAATTTTGTTGCTGAACTTCATCGTATAGATCGGTACCTTAAAAACAAAAATCGAAACTGGTTAATATATGTTTCTTTAAAAAAAATTCATTTGTATTACTTATTATTTATTAAATTTCCATTAAAAAAATATATAAAAAAAAAAAAAACTTATAACAGAATGTGTATCTTCAGATACATACTTACTTGTAAAAATATTTTTTAAAGTTGGTACACATTTCTTAAGATTACATAACAAAGAATTATTTCATTAATCATAGCCAATTATGTTACAAAGTCTTAAGTGAAGCTGTCATTCTTAGACCCGTAGGAAACCTTAAAAATACCTATTTAAATATTCCTTATTAAAATTAATTAGTATTAGCGCTATTTTTTTAATTTTTGAATTTGAATCCTTTTTGAATTTCTAATTTTTGGCTACATGTCAAAAATGACGCTTTATAATTTTTTTTAACCTTTTAATGACGAAATTTTTCTTAATTTATTTTGAATTTTATTTTAAGAATATTTTTCACAGTTTAACAAATTTTACAATTGCTTATTATATAGGTATATGTAATTATATATAAATAACATTAGTTAATAGCTTTTTAATATATAACAATATTTTTAAAAGATTTTATTTTATCTACTTTTTCAGTTATTTCGATTGCGCATTCACACTTGGATTTTTTGTGCAATATTCAAAGACATGACATTGAATTCTAATTTTGTAAAAAAAAAACATTTAATTGATTAGTTTCTCGTAGTTTTCTTTCTACAGTAGTTGTCCGTAGATTAATAATTATTAAAACTATATTGGCTTATTTTAATTACAATATTATATATAATATTGTTATTTATTTAAATTTGTAGCTTAATTTTTCTTTAAATAATTTTATTTTATTATTTTTGGAAAAAGAAGTACGTACTTTAAGTGTTGTACTTAATTTTCGGTTGCATACTTATCATTTTGGAATATAAATTTTATGTGTATTTAGGTTGCGTGTGAACACTTTAAAAAAAAATATTAATAAAAATTTTTTAGTAATATTTAAAAAGAACATTTAAAGTGAACATTTTTTAAATGTGAATTAATTAATATATAATATATATAATAAAATTATAACATATTATGTAATAAGTATATAATTTAATAATTATTTTTTTTTGTATACAAATACATACATATTTACGTAAGTACATAAATATTATACTTTATAACAAAAGTTTTCGTATTTCTCCGCTGATTACATTTCGTAACTTTAGTTTTTCTTTTTTTTTTAAATTCCTTTGTGCGTAGAAGTGAGCAAATGATTAAATTGTTCGAATATCAAACTTATTCTTAATTAAATGATAATTAAATTATCTTATTTTATGACGATTTTCTCTGAAAAATAAAGAAATTTACTAAAATTTTGACATTAAAATTAATGCAAAATCAGTAATAGTTAAAAAGTATTTTTAAAGCTCCTTATTCGATGAACACTTTAGTTATGGTTTTAATTAATAGGTTAATAATTTTCTCTTCGGCAAGATCGATTTAAAGTTCTGTTTACGCAATTTCAAATATACTATAAAGAGTAATTTTTTCGTAATTTATTTAAATCTGGGTTTCTATAATGATAGTTGATTTTCTCGAAATAAAAAAAGTAATTGATATGAATTAACGAATATTTACTTAGATGATAAGTATTTGATGTTGGTAAGGTAAGGAAACTTAGCATTTAGCCATCTGCATTAAATGAATTCTTCGATTAAATAAAAATTGAGAATAATTTTGAGTAATTCTGAATATAAACATGAAGTTCTTAATTTATAAAAAAATGTTAAGTTCGACTATATTTTTGACTGTATTTAAAGCCTGTTTTAATTGAATTATAGACTGGAACATAAATTCGTAACGAATTTTAACGGGAAGTATTTTAATAATGACGTAGGTAATGCAAACGTTACTGACAATAAAATCGTATAGATTTAAAATAAAATCAGAAAAACTTTTTCATTACTATAATAGATAAAACAAGTAATTAACGTCTGTTTAAAATGAAACTAAAAGTTTTCAAGAGTAAAAACCCAAAAAAAAAGAGTTTGTTTAATTATTTTGAATTTATCATATAATATATATGCATTTCCTTCTCCTAGGATCATTTTATATCACCTGATTTTGCTTATTCTCATGTATGTAATGACTCATTTTAGAACTAGTTCATTTCTATTCTATTTTAATCTGGTTGAGCTGCAAATTTCATTGATTAAACTTTGCTATTAATTTTATATTAAATTAATATGTTTAAATTCGATAGAAAATTTATGTTTTGAGTTTAATTGATACAAAATTTCGGTAATAAATATAAATTTTAATAAATTTAGTGACAAAATTAAACCAATATAAATATATGTACATTAGAATTTGAGATTTTATTAAAAAAAGAAAATAGATCTATCTTAAAAATCAAAAATTTTTCCTAAATTTCTTTTAAGTTTTTGAGCAACACCATGAGCAATTTTTTGGCACGTTATTCATTTCAGACACAAACAAACATTAACATATTGAATAAAACTATGTTTGTATTTATATAGATAATATATTGTGTTTATATATGAGATTCTTTTTACATCATTTTGCTTTTCCTCTTACCTTGAATGAAGGCACATGTAAAAATGATTGTGCAATTCATGCCAAATAATCATTCATTTTGCAAAAAAATCACGTTTTGTCTAACTTGTTCAAATTCTAAGAAAAAAATGTATAATTTGTATTTTTTCTTTTAATTTCTTTTGCATTTAACGTTTTTGTTTTAGTATCTGTTATATTAAAAAGCTTGATTCGGTTTCTATTCTTTGATTTGGAAAATTATAATATGTTTTATGTATGCATTTATTATTTATGAGGCTGCTAAATATACATTTAGATATGTATTAGTAAATATAATGTAAATTATTAAAGGAAAAATTTAATTAACGTCATTAACCTTATTTTAAAAGTCACTTAGAATTTAGAAGTGTTAAAATTGTAAAAAAACAAAAAATGCATTGTAGTTAATCTCATTTGTATAAAAATTGAAAAAGATTTTTTTCTGGAAATTCTTCAAATAATTAAACAAAACAACAAGGAAAATATTTTATTTATTTTTATATATTAAATTATGTGCTAAACTGATTTTTCTTTCAATTAAAGGTTCATGCAAAAATAAACTTGCAAAGTTGTTAACATTATGAAAACCGGAAATGATAAACAATAAATATTAATAAACCGGAAATAGAAAATTAACTAAAATGTTTTTGTATAAAAGCAGAATTCCTGTTTAGGAATAATTTAAAGAAAAAAAAATAATAAAATGTAAAATTCTATTTTATTTGAAATCCTGCGAAAATAAATTGATTTATAGCTAATGCTTTAAATATCCGAAGTGTAAATTAGAAAAAAATCAAAAGAAATCATTTTAAAAATTTTTAATTAGAAAATAATATTTAAATTAGAATTAAAAAGAAAATTAAATTAATTAGATCGATTAAAGTGCAATGAACATTTAAATTTATTAATCATTTATTAACTTATTTCTCATCCCTTATTGTCTTGTTGTACAAATATTTGAACTGAAACATTTGTAAACTACATAAGTAGATTTGCAATACTATTTCTCTATGAGATTAATTAGTTTTTCGTTTGTTATGCTCTAAAGGGAAAATTAGGAATGTAAATTAAACTTGATCATAAGTGATAAAAAACTTTTTAAATTTTAAAAATTTATTTTTAGTTATAAAATTAATACTGATACCTACAAATAATAGTGATTTGATTACAAAATATTATGTTTCAAAATTGAAATACATACTAAAAAGTTTAATAAGTAAGCTGTTGTGAAAAGTAACTCTAAACTGCTCAAAACTTATAAAAGCAAACTTTTTAAATTATAATAATGCTTTTAATATTATGTATAATATAGTAATGTTTGTAGACTTAAAATTGATTTGTTCTCTTAAAATATTTAAATTTTTAATACTAGGTTGTAGAATGTCTCTTCTCTCGCGTATTATAACAATTATTCGCAAAGTTAACTTTTCATATATATTTTTTTTATATAAAAATACAGATAAACTAAATTATGCTGAATTCGTCAAATTATGTTCTACTTTAAACGAAAAATGTTTTTTTTTGCTAATTAAAGTGGATTCCTAATCAATATGGCTTTTCTTTTCTTTCTTTTATTTAGCACTACTTTACAATAATTTGTTATTATTGTTACAGTGTTATTTGTCTCGGGTTTAGAATCTTAATTATAATTGAATGGTCCAGCTGTTTGTTTTTTAAATTTTATTTAATTAAAAAAAAATATATAACAAAAGAAGATAAAAGAGGCTAATTGAGATGGTTAACTTAAGTTCCATCATACTGGTTAGCGTTTTATTTTGGCTAATTTGCATTGACTTTTTATTTCATAACGATGTGATCAATTACATAGTTTTAAACTATTAAAATGTATTATTTGCATCCAACTAGGCACATACTATATCAATTTGGTTGTGATCTGTTAACCTTTTAAAAAATATCTGACCAATGGCGTAGTGGTAAAGATACCGCCTTTCATGTGAAAGGTCTCGGGTTCAAACCTCGGTTAGATCATATCTAATAAAAAAATATCGTAAAATTGTATAATTATTAGGCCACTGAGTTATTTACCCAGGCACATTTGAACTGAATCCAAATAATGTTTATACCCGTATGACTATATAGTCAAAGGGTATAATAAATTTGCCATTACGTTTGTGACGCAGAGAAGGAGGGGGGGTAGATATAGACTCAAGTGTATGGATCGGATCAGAATCTAAAAATAAATCGATTTAGCTATGTATGTCCGTCCGTCCGTCCGTCTGTCTGTCCGTCCGTCCGTCCGTCTGTCTGTCTGTCCGTCCGTCCGTCCGTCCGTCCGTCCGTCTGTCCGTCCGCACGATAACTCAAAAACTAAAGGAGCTAGGATCTTGAAATTGTCGCAAATTCGTGTTTTTGCAATAGCCGCCATCGCTATTTAAATCCAGCCATTTTGGTCCATGGGTACGGGTAGCTGCCATACAACTTCTTTTTTTATATGAGCATTACTCTGTACCTATTACAGCTGCGTGTCTGAAATTTTGCCAAAAGTAGTTTAGTTTTATGGCCAAAGTTTCTGCAAAATTTGGTTGGTCTAGTGGAGTGGGTTCGAGTAGCTGCCATACAACTTCTTATTTTATATGAGTATTACTCTCCACCTAATGAAGCTGGGTGTCTGAATTTTTGCCAACAATTGTTTAGTGTAATGGCCAAAGTTTCTGCAAAATTTGGTTGGTCTGCTGCAGAGGGTTCGAATAGCTGCCATACAACTCCTCATTTTATATGAGCATTACTCTCCACCTAATGAAGCTGGGTGTCTGAATTTTTTCCAAAAATTGTTTAGTGTAATGGCCAAAGTTTCTGCAAAATTTGGTTGGTCTACGATAGAGGGTTCGAGTAGCTGCCATACAACTCTTTATTTTATATGAGTATTCCACTACACTTAATAAAGCCAAAAGTAATTAACCGGATGATATAATGAATATGTTACGGTCATACGGGTATCCCAGAGTTGACACAGTCTACTCTACTACACTCTTCCTCGTTTTTAAATAAAGTTGGCCAATATTAATTTAAAAGTAAATCGTGTTAAAATATATTTGGATAGATTTTTTAATATATAGCGTGAAACCATGCTATAAATATATTTTGGGTACAATTCTGAATATTATTTTCTTTTCAAAGTTGTAGTATCTATTAACCTAAATAGTTTTAATATATCGAACATGTAAAATTGAGTAAATTGTTTAATTACCTTTGAAGATGAAAAAAAAAATTTTTAATTATTAAACTATAAAAATATGTACTTGTATAATAACAAAATTATACAGAAAATTTATCTATGACACTGACTGACGGACTAATCCGCCAAAAAAATGTAATTATCAAACTACCACCCCACCCCGTATTTGGTTTTGTAATGTATAGAAACAAAGAAAAATTTTAACATTTTTTTATTACAATTTAATTTTTTTTCATTTTGTTGTAAAACACGCGCATTGGGAACACCTGCAGGTGACTTCTTTTGTTATAAAAAATGTGTTTATATACAAGTTTTATATAGTGGTGCTTAAAATCATTAATTGTGATGGGTTGATAGTGGTATAGTAGATTTGCCTGTATACCTGTATAATTACAAAGTTAAAAAAAAATAATTGTTAAATACTTTGTTTGTATACAGTAATGGATTTTTTAATAAATTAGGTTTTATAAAATACTAAGCAATTTCTTATATAACTATCTTTTCAACAAATAAATATAGAAGGTATAATTGTTTTAATAAGTTTAGATATAATTGTATTAAATGTAATTGCAGTAGTTTAGTTCTTTTAAATTTATAATTTATCAACAATATTTTGATAAAAATATTCATTTATGTAGTCTTAATATTGCATTAAATTGCTATTTAACAAGGGAATAAAATTTTATTAAGTATTAGACAACTAAAATTTGAATTATTTAATAAATTATTAAAAAAATAAAATAGGTAACGCATAGAGAAAAGAAATCCTGTACTTCCAATTAAAATGACTTTAAACTTAACAATCTTGATGTTTTTATTTTTTTGTTTCAACATTTGTACAAACATATATATATATATAAATAAAAAAATATACATATCAATCGCAATAAAAACCCTAAAAATTTTATTTCAAACGGAACACTGTAATTATAGCTATATATTTTAAAAGTCGTGTTATCTATAAATATAAAGGTAAAAGGCAACAACAATTAAAAATTATTTTATGTTTAAAATGTTTGTTACTTTTAACTGGTAGTTAAAAAAAGTGAAAATTTTTTTATAAATTTGGATTCTACATACAATACTAATACTTGTTTAAAATTTCATTATATTGTAAAGCCATGCATAATGAATTATAACTTTACTTATAGAATAAAGATATATGTATATATATATATATATATATATATACCTACCTTATGACTGATGCTGTTTAAGAAATATTTTAGACTGCATACCTTAATGAAATGAGAACTTCATAAGTTTCGTCTGACATCGTATTCAGTTTATATAAAAATAATACTTTTGTGATTCTTAATTGTAAAAATGTTAGCTGTAACGTACATTATTGTTAACAGAATATAAGTTTGGTTCAAAATGAAAATATGCGAAGATGCGCTCCATTTGTCTAGAATTAAAAACATTTGAACTTCACAGAATAACAAAAAGTTTGTTAATATTAATTTAAATAAAACTCTGTATAGTTAACAAAATTCTTATTTCCAATTTCTGAGGTTAAATTAAAACAGTGATTGACAAACCGCAGTTTAAAAAAAAACTTTTCAAGGCATTAATATATACAAGTACAACTAATTTGTTCGGTACACGTATCTGTTTTTTTTATTCAAAAAAGCTAAAAAACTTTCTGGACAAAAACTAATATATAAGTTTTTATATTTTTTGTCTATATTTTTAAATTGGGAAGAGTGTTTTTTTTTTTAAATGTTACTTTTGTGCGTAAATTACAGTAATTAAAAAAAATAACTAGGAATATTACTGCTGTTAATAGTAAATTTCATGTTATAAGTATTACACATCAATTATTTAAGTTTTATATATAATATTTTTAAATATAGAATTGAACTAATTGATGACTAGAAGTCGGATATCTAATAACTGGTATCTTTTTAATTGTATTTAACTTATTTTTTTGTTATTTGTTCTTACCTTTCCATTTATTTTTTGTAAATTTATGACGCAAATAAAAATTCATAAATCATATGTAATCAATTTCATTCGCTTAATTAGATCTAAAAAATAAAAAAGGTCATTCAAATTTTAATTTAACCCTAAAGTTACAAGTATATATATGTACATGTACATAAGTAATTAAAATTTTTAAATACGGTAGTAAATAGTTTAATAATAAATTAGAAAAGATAAAATTAACTTAATTTTGATTCTGTTCACTTAGTTAGTCTATCAATAAAAAAAAATTTTAGTATTACAGAATAATTTATTTATTTATTTATAAACAGTCCCTTACCTTATACAGTGTGATGGGGGGAGTGAAGCATGTCTTTCCTTTTCAGTCGTGGCAGATTATACTATTTATTATAAAATAAAATAATACAAATAAAAATTCATGACCCGGACGGTAATCGATCATGTACCGCCTCGGCTAGTAGGCTTACCCACTAACCCACCGTGGCCCCGACAAAAAAATTATTACGTTTTATTTTAAGATAATATTTTATTTGAATAGACTTTTATGGTTTCTGCTTCATATAAATATTAAAAGTACATTAGATCAATGACATCTCTTAACATTAAGTACTCTTTATTCTTTATAACATGAGGTTTTCATATAGTATTTCAATTTTAATTATACCAAATTCATTTTTAGAATAGTTTAAAAGTAATTTACAATATTATAAAGACCCTTATTTTAGATATTATTAAAGAAGAAATTTTGAAGGTGCTGCGAAATATTTTTATATACAATTATTAAATGGTTAACTCTGTTAAAAAAATAAATGCTTAGCTATGAAGGTACGCAACAGTAATCTAGAAGAAGCTCTACCAATATTAAAAAGAAGCTGTATTATAAAGGTTTATATTCATGACAAACAGATCGCAATATATTTTGCAAGAATATTCTTTTTATTGAAAACTATTTTTTTTATTCAACAAAAATTAATAGAAACTTAGTAATAGATGTCAGATCAAGGTCTGATTTTAAAGTGAATTTAAAAGGTTAAATTTGTTACTGACATTAGTTAAAGAAGTGAAAGTAAAGAACCGAATTAAATTTGAAAATATTGGGGCTGCTTAACTATAAAATACTTTGTTTTAAGAAATTAAAATAATTTGGGACAGGTTTTGAACGCAAAAATTAGATTTTCAAGTACTTATGTATTTAAAGGATTTTTTATTTATCTCATTATTTAAAGTTTTTCTAGAAATATTTTCAATTAAAATATAGAAGAATTCAAAGTGTTAAGGGAATGCATACTTTCAATTATTCTTTCAAATAATCTTTGAAAATTAATTTACATATATAGACGTATTTATGAGAATTGAATACTTTTTTAACGAAAAATTATAAATTTAGGTATGTATAGGATTGGTGAAAAATTTTTGAAATATCTAGAATTTTATTTTGGTATTCTGCTAAAATTAGATTAAAAAATTCTTCCAAATTTTAATTTTAAATTTAAAATCCTAAAATTTTAATGCATCCAATTTTTTATAGCATCATATGGTTTCATCATGTTAACTAAAGATGCAGAGTGGTTGACTTTTCTTATGTTAATTCTTACTCTGTACTGTAAATAAAAAAATAAATTAATCGTAAATCTTAAATTGTATATAACTTTAATAATAGGTTTTACAATAAAAAATGCAATAAAATAATTTTTGATAATTCTTCTCTATTCAAGAGTATTCGAAGATTTTTTTGTCACGCAAGGAAAGATCAAATGTTTTGTACATATTACAAAAATAACCAATATATCTTTTCAAGCAAAAAATATAATAAGTTGCAAAGTTCAAATATTATAAATATTAATTTTTTTAATTGGTTATAAAATCATTTCTATCTACCAAAATATATATATTTTAATTTTACAGAATTGTGAATTTGTATTTACTACTTTTTTAAAATCATATTATCGCCTCAGATAGATTTTTGTTGTGATGCTTTTGATAACAAAAAAATGTAAACATATATTAAAAAATAAAATACATATTTTTGTAAATTCTTTTTCTTTAAAAAATGTATCAATAAGATGTGGAGTTCAAATTATTTTATTTAAGTTGCCAAAATCCATTCATTAGTTACATTTTTGTATTTTTACATTATATATTCGGTTTAATTTTATAAAAATTAACTCATATTTATTTATCCTTAAAATATAAGTCAGATAACGTAAATGAAAGTACATAATTACCGCCATAGGATTAGATACTATGGTGGACCACCATCTTTGATTTTGCTTAAATAAGAATTACTTAATTACGATATACATATTTTTGAGTTTTTTTTTGCAATAAAAGGTGCTTAACTTATTTGTCCACTCCGAAACCGCATAATTTGTAATTTAAATCTTTCTTTCTTAAGAACTCTTGGGAGTTGTAACCAAAGTAAATACGCCCGAAAAAGTTTCGAATAGAAAATTTTAGATAATTTGGTTTTGGCTAAATTTAATTATTTCAAAATAAAATTTTAAAATGTTTTTAATTTTTATAATTTTTAAAACGAGCATTCCTTATAATAGAATATCTATTAAAGGTCTAAATTATTAGGTACCATAAAGTTTATTTTAATGCATTAAAACAAATTTCAAAAATTTAGTATATACTTGTATATCTTTCCAATATTCTGGATCAAAACTTCTTTTTTTGTTCAAAATAGACGTTCATATGTTCTTTTTTGATGTTAGGAACAAAAATAATTTGCTAAAAATGAAACAAAAAGAGTTGGCGAATATCAATATTTATTAAGATAATCTTTGTGATCTACTTCGGTCTTTTCTACCTACTCCCTCTATCTTTTTTCTTTTCTTTTTTGAAATCAGCAAAATCAAATGACCCGAATATTTTCATTCCCTTCTTTTTAAACTTTTGCTTTTAAGTTTTATTGCAAATTTCCGTTCGAACTCTTTCTGCTTTAATTATGTGGTATTTATGGCTTGTCATGACCAATGAAGAGAAAATTTTTCCTAAACAATATACAATATTCAAGTATAAGTATATTTTATATACTATATATATTTAATGAATGTATAATAATCTTTCTTTATGCTGTCGGCAATCATATTTCATTTCCATCCGCTATGCATTAGTTCTTTACATGTTATGTACAATTCTGTCTCTTCCATTTGTAGTACCTGATAGTAAATAGTATGCCAGAAAAAATTGTATATTTGTTAAATTAAGATATAACAAATTTATAAAATAAAACTTAGGGATGTGTGTCTTCAACATGATAATGTTAAAAAAAGTACAGGAAAGATATTAATATGCTATTTTTAAAATCAATAGAATCACAGCGTTAATCATTTATAATTATAAATTTTAAATATAATAAAAATTCTGTAACCAAAAGTTTCGCAATTTATCTTTAACGTATGGTAATAACTATTCTTTCAATAATTAAAAAGATTGCCTCCATAGTAAAAATGTAGTCTAATTATTGAATTTTAATATTTATAAAAATTAAGAAATCCGTTTTTCTTTAATTAAATTTTTTTTTATTTGATATTGTGAATGTTTATCATTATTAAATATGAAACTAATACAAATTATTAATATTTATCAGTTGCAACTGCTTAAAATATGAATGAATATAAAAAATATGAACCCTACTTTACTGTATACTACTAATTTTGCGACCTTTAAATCAAAAACAACATCAGCATTTTTTTAGTTCCATAAATTTTAATTTTAATATTACTTTCTTCCTTTACTTTTTTAACATTTTTATTTAGAGGCTATTTTATTATATTATGTACTTGGTTTATTTTCTTTTTGTCAAATTGTCTGTTTTTTTTTTGTAATAAAGATGATCGTATTTTTGGATGATATTAGTGCTACATTTATTTTTTTTGTTAGTTCATAATGTTGATTAGGAAGCCAACATCATTTAATCATCAAAATATGCCTACTGATTTTAATGTTACTCTTCATTTCATTATTTTACAATTACAGATACAGCATACAATTGTAAGCATACAAATTTTACAATTACATATACAGATACAGCTTTGGTTTTTAATGTTTTTACATTTGATTTATCAAACCTGTAAAAAAAAGGGAAACTAGTTTTAATATTAAGGACACAGTTGGAGTTTAGTTTTAAATTTTTAACTTATACCCTAATTTTAAAAAGTTTCCTGCATCACAAAAAAAAAAATTTAGCTACGGACATTTGGCGTAGGAAGAAGAATTTATTTGCTTTAATTCAAAATGTTGAGAATTTGTATTGTAATTTAAAGGCAATGTATTTAATTTTAATCATTTAATTAAAAGATTTCTTTATTTATACAGAAGTGCTAAATTAAAATTTTCGAATTGCAAAACTATCTCTATTTTTAAAATTAATATTTTTAGATAATTTAAATGTAGTTGTAACTTTAATTAAGATCATTTATGACAATTTTGACTGCGATATAAAATAATTAAATTGAAATTTCAATGGTTTTTTTTTTAATTTAATTTTAATTTATATACCATATAGGACCACAACCATTTCACAGTTACGAATGGGAATTTTATATTTATATTAAATATATAAAGTATGTATGCCCTCTTTCTAATTTTTTTTATATTTTTTTAATAATATGCTTATATCCTATGTATGAATGGTATAATTTAGCTTTGATTTTTATTAATGCACATATATACATTCTTTTATAATTTTGTTCCAAATTGGTCTGATTCTATCTGTCAGTTACAATAACAACAAGGGTAACAGCATTTTTTTGATATGGTGTAGTAGCCCAGTTAAAATAATTTGATTTGAAAACAGCACACAGGCAATAAAAGGAAAATCTAAAAGAGAGAAAGAAAAGAGATAGAAAATAAAAAAAAACACAAGGGAATAAAATTTCCAATTTAGAAAACATAAAATTAAATATGAAAATATAATAAAAATAATAAAAGTAAAATTCAATGATTTTTTTGTATATTCAAAATAAATATCCCTCATAGCATGTTGCCTTGCCAGTTGCCGCTGCTGAATTCATTATACTCTGGGTCGTTAAATGAAGGTACAAGTATACTTTAAGTATTACAAAAAACGAATGAGAATTAAGAATGTAAAATTCATATCAATATTCCGTTCTGTAATAGTAAGCATTCGTCTAAATTTGGAAAAATCTATACCATTATTTTCTATTTTCAATTACAATAAAACATTGTTTTCCAACATTTTTTGTTGCTTAGAGCTGTTGCTATTATTACTTTACTTCACAAGAACAATAAAAAGGCCTAGAAAATCAGTAAAACAATAAAAAATATTAACAAACTAAAGTGATTGAGTTACATGCTCTGCTTTGTATACATATATATAGCATACAAAACACGCTCCAAATGTATATACGAGTATAACATTTATGATGAATAAAAAATTACAGATTTCAGCATTTTTACTTTTTAAAATTTCATTGTTGTCTTTTATTGTTTTCAATTTTCCTCGTTTTTATTTCATATTTGTTGTTGTTTTTTATTAGTTGCTACGCGCTGTGCCGATAATTCATGTTAATGATGACGACAAAAACAACCATGTATTAACAGATGAAGATGCACAAGTATGAAGTAAACAATTTTTGTTTCTATAAAATTTAAAAATGTTTTTAAATAATATTAAATTAATATTGAAAATGTTTTATTTAAATAGAAATTTTTAAATATATTTTTTATTTTATATTTGAATATTGGTTAAATATTAGTATTTATATAAACATTGTTTTATAGGGAACGAAACATTTTTCATTTCAGTAACTTACTTAGTTGGATCGTCAGTTAAAAGCGTTAGCACTTACCGACACAACTTATTTTTTATAAAATACCTTGTCAGAAATTCTTTCTTTTTATAATATTGTAATGAGAGAACAGATTTCTTTTACAACTTTAATTTGCTATTTTGACCCAATATAAAGTAACAACCCTAATTTGACGATTTATCTTAATAATACGTTTTTTTCCAAACAAAGTTACTTATACCAATACTTATTCATAAATAAATTGAAAAGGGCTTTGTTAGAAGGTAATACATGGTGCAACAATGTTGGTGGTGCTTTTACTCGTGTTATCTTTAATTTCAAAAGTTACTCATAAAAAAGTTTTTTAGGCAGGACAGATACCTTAAAGAAAAGCTTAGGAATTAATTAGTAAAAATCTAATTATAATTATTTAAAAGTTAAAACTATGGTAAAAATTGAAAAAAAAATTAAGAAAACATTTCAATTTGCAAAATAATTTAAAGTTTCTTTTAATTTAAAAAAGAACAATTATTGGACAATTTTATTAACTATAAATTGTAATTACTTTTACTAATGTTGGCAGTTTCCTAATTAAAAGTTTTTCAAATTGAAAAATATTAAACTGAAAATTAATATACCTATATTATATATTTTATATAATTGTTTGAATTTTTTATGGTTTGTTATTTTGTATGAAAAATTATCTTGATATCAATTAAAAATAAATATGAAAAAAATTGATTCATTCTATTGAAATGTTTAAAGCTCTACTTATATATATACTTAAACTTATACAAAACTTTAATTTGGAGAGGAAGAAAATGAAATCTTTGTTTTTTTTTCCATCATTTCAATGTGTTCTCATATACAACATGTTTCATAATTAAATAATATTAATTATCATTTTTCATTTGTAAGATTTATAATAAAAATATAGTGAGTATTTTTTTCTAGTTGTGTCGAATTGAATTAAATTATTACTGCAAAGTTGGAAAACTATAAATTTTTTTCCCACCTTTATATTTTTTAAACGTGTATCAGTTGTAATTGATTGTAATGTGAACTTGAGATACTTGAAAAAAATTTAAAAGGCTTTAATGATGAGATCATATATCTTGACAGATTAAAACTAAGAATTTTTTATTTCGTTGATAATATTGTTACCTTACATATTTACTAATATAGTTAGTTATTTAGTTGTAGGAAGTTTAAAAGTTTTTAATTTCCGTTTTTTATAGACATTTTAAAATTAAATCAATTTTAAATATTTGCCAGATTTTTTTTTTTTATAAATATTTTTAATTCCTTTATGAGAATTTATTATTACAAATAAACTTAACTTCAAAATGAACTCGGAAATAAATATTAATTGATTAAAATAATTCAAAACGAGGAAGAGTGTAGTAGAGTAGACTGTGTCAACTCTGGGATACCCGTATGACCGTTATATAAACATTATATCATTATTATTATAAACATTAATTACTTTTGGCAAAATTTCAAACATATCAGATTTATTAGGTGTAGTGTAATGCTCTTATAAAATAAGGAGTTGTATGGCAGCTACTCGAACTCTTGGCAGTAGAGCAACCAAATTTTGCAGTAACTTTGGCCATTACACTAAACTATTTTTGGCAAAATTTCAGACACCCAACTTCAATAGGTATAGAGTAATGCTCATATAAAATAAGAAGTTGTATGGCAGCTACTCGAACCCTTTGCAGTAGACCAACCCAATTTTGCAGAAACTTTGGCCATAAAACTAAACTACTTTTGCCAAAATTTTAGACACGTAGCTGTAATAGGTACAGAGAAATACTCATATAAAAAAGGAAGTTGTATGGCAGCTACCCGAACCCATGGACCAAAATGGCTGGATTTAAATAGCGATGACGGCTATTGCAAAAAAACGAATTTGCGAAAATTTCAAGATCCTAGCTCCTTTAGTTTTTGAGTTATCGTGCGGACGGACGGACAGACGGACAGACGGACGGACAGACGGACGGACAGACGGACGGACGGACGGACGGACAGACGGACGGACATACATAGCTAAATCGATTTTTTTTTCGATTCTGATCCGATCTATACACTTGAGTCTATATCTACCCCCCTCCTTCTCTGCGTCACAAACGTAATGGCAAATTTATTATACCCTTTGACTATATAGTCATACGGGTATAAAGATTAAAATTCAAGGCTATTAATAGTTTTGTTTCTCCGTAAAAGTTTAGTAAAAAAAGGGGGTCATTTTAGGGCAAAGTAAATATTAATATAGTTTTTGAGCATATAAAATGTTATATTATTTAAATTTAATAAAATATTATAAATATATAAAACCGATAGTTTATTTTTGGTTTATACTTTGGTTTATTTTTTTTTTTTTTAATATTGTGTTTTTAAATATTTGGTTTAGAGACACATTTGTATCGGGCTCGGGAAAACTTCTATTTATACAAATTAAAAAAAAAAAGTGTTTATGTGTTTAAAGAATCTAAAGAGTTCAGTAAATAGTTCTTTCAGTCTTAAAATATGTTTCTTTTTAGCTTTACAAACAGTGATCTTATTGTTTATCATAATTTACAAACAAAATTTGATCCATGATTTCCAGAAACTTATAAAAAAAAACCTACATATGATAAATTCAAAAATAATATACATATCTATAAAAAGAAGAAAACTATTAAAACACCCGAAAAGCACCCGAGTCCCGATACCAGAAATAAACGGAATAACAAAAGAATTAAATGTTCTTTTAAAATTTGTTTTCAAAACTTGGTATTCTAAAAGTGGTTATTTGTCATTTGTTATATTTTTTTTTAAATGTAGGTATTGTTAAAGCTGGTTTAAGTATTAATTCTTTTTTTTTTTTAAATTTTTTTTTAATTATCCATCAGACCAAAAAATAAAACTAGATTTGAAGAACTTTTTCTACTTTAAAGTATATGTATTGAAATATTTAATATGAGAAAGGAACAGAATAAAAGAAGAATAAAAGTACTCGTATTTGGGCCAGCTATAATACTTTTTATTAAAATACATTGGGTAAAAGGAAATAAAGCCCAGAACAGTAAAACCTAATTTGCCTAATTTTACTTTAGAATGATAAACAAAGTCATAATCGTTAAATTTTGGAAATTGTAATTTATTATTTCATTAATAACATTTTTTTTATGTTTTTGTTTCACATCTTAGTTGATATGTTTCAGTTTTTTTAAATAATAAAATTAATTATTATGTTTGGTTATATATAATGTTAATATTCAAACAAAGCGGTAACTCTAGTTTTGTGACTCAATAAAATGGTTACATATATAGGACCTTTATTTTGTAATTAAACATAATAAATTTATAAAATGACCGCGGCTAGTTGTAAGTGCAGGTGCAAGAACGTTCTGGCGATTTTGCTACTATCAATAATTCCTGGCGAAAGCTAGAGGATGTTTAGCTCTCCTTAAAAGAGAAAGTATCCTCCGAGAAATTTCCTGAATTAGAATTTAATTAAGAAATAAGGCCAATTAAGCTTTAGTGCTATAGGCTTCATTTCCACCTGCCATATATTGTTATAGGAAATTGTACACACACTTCACATTTTTGTTTTTTGTAATCAAAGACTTGAATTTGAATTTTAAGATATCGAATTGTTTTGTATTTTAAATAAATACTATACACATATTAATGTGCATAAATTCAGAAAATCGAATACAAATGAATGAATTGTAATGAATGAAAAAATCATTTTCGAAAGAATTGAATTTAAGAATTTTTTGTTTTTATTTGAAACGTCGTTGAAATTTAATAAAAAAAAAAACTGCGATGGTTAAAAATTGATTACAACACAACCAATGAATTATTCAATTTTTGTGAAAGGGCTTATCCGTTCATGTATATATATGTATATATTTCTTTTCTTTTGCAACATATTCATAAAACATTAAATAATAAAAAAAAAAAAATATTGAATTTTATTGTTTTTTGTACTTTTGTAAAATATAAAATTTTGTTTTTTTAATTTATTTTCTTTCTCTTCATTTTTGATATTTTAGAGTTTTGGTTTTTGGCCTTTAATTTATTTTTTTTTTATAAATTTTTGTACCTCCGATTTAACTGACAATCTGGCCTGAGCATAAATAATCGAATTTAGGAATTTAATCTTTTCTGGTTTAATCGTAAAATGTCGGATACACTTTTATTATAATTCAATTTTTATTTTATTTTATTTAATTTTTTTTTTTTTTGTATTTCAAAGAGTTCTTCAAGTGTTATTTTGGTTTTTGTTTGCTATTTAATCTGAATTTTTGTTGGGATTGTTGGATCGTTTTTTTAGTTAAATATTGGACGTAGGTTGGCTTGTTGTTTAGTGATAGTTATTTTATATTTTTCTATATAATTTAGTAGATTTTTATAGAGTTTTAATTTTTATTTTAAGATTATTTTGTGAAGAAAATTAAAAAGTACAAAAACGTTGAAAAATTAAAATGAATTATCCATGAATTTAAAAAAACAACATTTATTTTATTTTAAGATTCATTTCTTGATTCATTCATTAAATTACAAAATGTGAGCATATCAAAGAAAACTGAATGTTTAAATATTTTATAAAAAACAGATAAAAGACAAAAAAATTACATTTAAAATTTAGAAAAGAAAAAATTATTTTAAACCCTTTTCAAATGAATTCTACTTATAACTAAGTCATAGCTGTATAAAAAGTAATTTTGGAATATTTTTTTTTTTTGAATTTTGTAGAGAGGGTCTACTTTTTAAAAAAAAGACTTAATTTATTTGATTATTTATATATATATAATATAATATACATATATATATAGGTATATACTGAGAGTAAAACTTAAAGTTTGAATTTTGTACATATTGTAGAAAATTTGTTTCAAAGCAGCAGGGCATTAAAAAATTTTCATGTTCTTTGAATATTTTTATTATTTTCTTATATTTTATTTTTTGAAATATTATAAATGAAGTTGAGATTAAATCTTGCCAAAGGTTATAAAATTTTTAGCTGTATTCAAGAGAAATAACTATACTTTTACAAAAGAAAAACTAAAACGTATCTACGATGGATAATACTTAAAGTACCCTACCTGTTTTGGACGACTATTAATGGGCATAAGATGTTCTTTTTTTTAAAGAAAAAGAAGAACTTTTTTAAAATAAGGAGTAGTAAAAGACAAAATAATTTAAGAAGACCAAAAAAATGAGCTCTTGTTTATTTTTTTGTAAATAAATTTAAAATTATAGAAAATAATTGTTGGAAATTGAAAAACAAAACTTTCATTAATGTCTTATAATTAATTAATCACTTTTAAAAAATGATGGTTATTGTTTCATGCATAGCCTTTATACTTATCTACATGATTCTAAAATTATAATTTCAGATTCTTATAGTTGACTCTTTAATTATAATTTCCATTCTCTGTTTTATTGAAATAAATTGCTTATTAGTTATTTTTCTTAGAGTTTTTATTCTCACTCTAAATCTCTTTATACAAAATTTTAGTTAAATGAAATGATATTTTTAAAAGTTTTATTAATTTTCAAATATACTATATAATTATTTCAATTTCGATTCAAATTGGGAACATTCGCAATTTAATTAATTTAGTTGAACAGCTCATTCAACTTGTTTGCTTCTTTTCTTTTTAAGAAAGTACAATCACATCTCTTAAGAAGTTCAGTTAATTTATTACTATATAGGTACTACTATTTTTTTTTTTACTGTTAAATTTATAGTAATTAACGAATTTTAATTACCTGACTGCACAGTAAACTTTAAGTTTTTACAAAATAAAAAAAGGTTTGGTAGAAGTTACTCAAAATTTTAAAAAGAAGCCTTTAAAAACCTTTTCAAATTCTAATTTTAAGACTTCAAAAATTTTAATTAATTTTAATTATAATCTTTAATTATACAGTATTATACTTTATATTGATTCTTTGTTTTATTCTTTTGATTAGGTATGAAATTATTTTTTTTTTAATTTAATTGAACCTAAACGCAATAATTTTAATGAAAAACGATTTGATATTGATTATAATTTTTAATAAAATTTTCCAAATAATGAAACACATGCTGTTTTATAATATCAATTTTGAGAAAAATATTTAAATGCAAATAATAGCTCAAAAAATTATTAAATTAAATCTCTAAATATAATTTAAATATTGAAAAAGAAAATAACTTTCTATATGTGGTTTATTCTAGAATCAAAAATTGAGATATACCTATTTTTTATAAATGGAAATAGCTAATCAATTTTATTTAGAATTAAGGTAAGTTAATTAATTATTATGTTAAATTTCTTTAAAAATTAGTTAATTTTCTTTTGAAATTTCAATTAACAGATAAATATGAAATCTTTTTATAAAAATGATTTTTGTATTTTTATTCAAAGCAAAGTAAATTATTATCCCTTAGTTTTCCTTATTTTCTGCATAGGATTAATAATAAGGAAATTGTATTTTTAGAACCTACTTTTTTTGTTGGGACTTCTATATTAAACAATTGTGTAATTTAAGATTTTTCTACTAGTAGATATGGCTTATCAATTAGAACAATTTTCAAATATTTTGTATATGAATTTTCAATTCTGTATAATATTCATAAACATTTGAGGCTTAAGAAAAAATTAATCATAAAAAGAAGATAATCACTTGTATTGTTAAAATTATATTTTATTTTATTGTACTTGTGAAGTATGTATAATAAACCAAGTTAATCTTTATTTAAGTTTCTACATCAAGAATCGGAATTAAATAAAAAAACGTTTTTGACTGTTCAAATTTTTTTAATTTTCAAACTTTTTTTTTTTACCCTAAATCAATAATTTTTCAGTGCGGGAATTTAAATAATAAAATCTTTTGTTTTCAAATAGAACCAAATATTCTGGTAAATTATAAATTAAATAATATTTAATTTATTTTGTTGTAATACAATTTAAAATTACAAAAAACGGAATATGATAAATTAGAAGAATAGAATTGCTTGTGATCAGTATAAAAAACTATAATAGAAGCAATCATTGTATGTGATTATTTTATTACAATGATAACTTATTGTTACTAATAATAAAAAAGAAAACTAATTTTTATTAAATGAGTAACAACTTTGAAATTGATTTTTTCTAGATAAATTTAATAATTAATCGTTAAGTTCCTATAGGCTATAGTACATATTGCAATATATTTAAAGTATTAAAAATTTTACAATAAATTCCATAGGTTCAATTAAAACTTTTACAGCGATTTCCTTAAGAAAACTTTAAAAGTATTAATAAACAAAACGATTCCGCTTAATGAAACACAAAATAAATAAAAATGATAGAATAAGAATTTTTATAAAACAGTCTTTCATATTAATGGAAACATGAATACATACATATATGGTCTTGAAATTAATAGAAATTAGGAGCTGTGTTTAATTAAGACATTTAATTAAATTTATTTAGAAAAGCTCACGTTGCGTATAACAGTGTCAGTTGATTTAGTAGTTTCCAATATCCATTAGCTTCATTTAATGAAATTTAGAGTTTTTAAGAATGTTATAGTTTTATTAGAAATTTCCATAAGAAAATTTTTCTCGTGTTAAAATGATTTTATACAAATAAGTGTCTAACTAAACTAAGTTTAATTAAATTTAGTTTAGAAAATTATTAGAACAAAAATTTAAAACACTTTTATAATAACAATTATTATTTTAATATCGGAAATATTTATTTGTATTATAATGATTATAATGGACAGTAAGTAATGAAGAACAGTATTCCGAAAGTCGGTTATCTTGTATATAATTGCAATTCAATTACAGAGCGAAGTTCGAGCCGATGCACTACACCAATGGCCTGTAAGTATTTAATGATATTAGAAGTAAGAAATAAGGAAGCAATGTAAGATTTTATTGAAATAATGTTATTATTAAGAAAGGTTACCTTCATTTTATGCTACTGTAGTTAAGTATAGAAACTTATAACTTCAATAAAAAAATGATCAAATGTTGCTTAAACAAGAATAATAATAATTTATGCTCTAAATAATAATCATTAATTTTTATATTGATCAGGGCCCTTTTGCACCAACACTTATAAGTAATCAAATAGTAATTTACCTTGATAAGTCAATCTTTTTTACCAATCAACATTCATATGTTTACGTTTGATGTCAAATATTTTTTTGGTGCAACAAAATAAATGATAATTTGATTAGTGATAATTGCATATAAAGTTTATGTTTACTATTCAGTTATTCAGTTGTTACCTAAATTTCAAAATTAATTTCTGAAAATAACTCTTAAATTGACAAATCATTAAAAAACCAAAAACTATTTTGGAAGTTAAATCTGAAAAAAAAAATATTTAAGTCATCATAAGAAACTCATATCAAATTTAATCAATGCAAAACATCACTTATACTACTATCATACTACATATAATATAATACATATATAATAAAAAATATTTAAGTAGTTCTGAAACTAAATATGGATCAGCTGAAAAAACATTAAAATTTTTTCAAAAGATACTTTTTCGTATTCAAAAGAATCTGAAAGGTTGGAAATAAAACACAAAATTTTAGCATAAAAATTAAAAGAAAATCGTGTTTAGAATATTTTTTTTCATTATTCATTAATTTTAGTTTTAAAGTAAAAAAAAAACAAGTAAAAAAACAGTCAGTCGGTGCAACCGACTTAGAAATACCCTACACCTATTTGGTTCAAATTTAAGGACATATCCATAAGTCATTTTAACACCATAGAAGCTGTTATTAATTTGATCGTAAGACATAGCTAACCAAATTAACTGTATAATACTAAAAACATTTTCTAATTACCCTATCTATTAAAAAATACTACAAATTCTTACTAATTTATCTATTTAAAAATATTAAAAAACAAACAAACTTGAAATAAATGAAAATATATTTATTCCAATTCAATTACAAAATGAAAAAATTCTAATTATTAAATTTTGTGATAAAAAGATAATCAAAGCATAATATATTTAATAATCCAAATTTTTAAAAATTGCAATTATTTTAAATGGTTAGTTTATATACCTAATAGAAAAACTTATAAACGCAAAATATGCAATAAATGTATTTCTAAAATACAATTAAAAATTTACACCTTTTCATATAATTCATTTAAATATAAAAATAAATTTTACATAAATGCAGCAAGTACCTTTGAACATAGCTGAACCACTACAATTAAGTCTAGATTTCGGAGACACATAGGACATAGGAAATATATTCTTTGGCTTCGAAATTAAACTCGACCACACCCAATTCCCATGGTACTTTCATTACTAGTAACCTACTGTTAAATTTCATCTAAATACCGGCATTATTTTTTGAGTTATGGTGTTTTTAAGATATATGTTTGTTAGTCCTTGAACTTTTCAAGGGTTCCAGGACCCGAAACCATGGTACGATTTCGCCCATATGCAGTCCCGTCATACTTTCAATACTAGTTAACCCTTGTACACAATTGGAACGCTCTATCTTAATTTTAAGTTACTAGTTTTATTAATTTCGATGATAAGCTTTTACAAATTGGGGGGTCTAAGAGAGGTTCTGAACCACCCCTCCAATTGATCCCAAATTAGGGGGGCACGCAAGAAATAGTAAAGAACACCCTTGTGGCAAATTGGAAGCTTCTACATTTGTTTCAAGTAACTATCTTTATTAATTTCGAAAATATGCTTTAAGGGCCTAAGAACTGAGTGGCTGGTCCCCGATCCACTAGTCCAATGGGGCCCAAATTTCAAAGACACTTACGAAATAGGAAGGGACACCCCGATACCAAATTTGGAGGTTCTATCTTCATTGGTTTCGGAATTATGCTCGTTTGGCCTAAATTCGATCAAACAGTTCTAAGTTCCGAACCCATTGTCCAATCCTCACCGTACGTAATCACCGCCGTAGTTTCGCTGCCGATAACCTACAGCACAAATTTCATGAAGATAGCCTCATTAGTTGTTGAGTTATCGTGATTTTTTATATATGTTCGTTAGCCCTGACATCAATTAAAAGGTCCGGAATCCGAACCGTTGGGCTGATTTCGCCCTTATATAGTCCGCGCTGTACTTATAGTACTAGTTAACCCTTGTACACAATTTGAACGGTCTATACTAATTTTAAGTAACTATTTTTAGTAATTTCGATTATAAGCCTTTAAAACTTGGGAGGTCTGAGAGGGGTACAGAACCACCACTCCAATTGATCCCAAATTAGGGGAACACGCAAGAGATAGTAAAGAACACCCTTGTGGCAAATTCAAAGCTTCTACATTTTTTCAAGTTGTTATCTTTATTAATTTTAAAGATATGCTTTAAGGTCTTCGGAAATGTGTGGCTGGTCCCCGACCCACTACTCCAATGGAACCCAAATTCACAAGACACTTAGGAAATAGGAAGGGACACCCTTATACTAAATTTGGAGGTTCTATCTTCATTGGTTTCGGAATTATGCTCGTTTGGCCTAAATTCGATCAAAAAGTTCTAGGTTCCGAACCCATGGTCCAATCCCGACCTTACGCAATTCCCGAAGTATTTTCATTACTAGTAACCTACAGCACAAATTTGATGAAGATAGCGTCATTAGTTGTTGAGTTATCGTGATTTTTTATATTTGTTCGTTAGCCCTGAAACCGATTAAAAGGTCCAGAATCCGAACCCATGGGCCGATTTCGCCCATATGCAATCCCCGCCGTACTTTCAGTCCTAGTAACCTACAGTTAAAATTTCATCAAGATAGCTCCATTATTTTTTGAGTTATCGTGCCTACGGACGGACGGACGGACGGACATGGCTATATCGACTAAGGCGGTCACGCTGATCACAAATATATATACTTTTCCATATCTAGCTCGCTTCCTTTAGGTGGTTACAAACACCATACCAAAGTTAATATACCCCTTTACCTATTCTATAGGTGTAGGGTATAAAAATACAAAAAATAAAATACATTTTTTTTTGTATTTCTTTTTTAAAAGTAATGCGACCGTTTAAAACCATTTAAGTTAAAATGTCATGCAATTTAAAATTTTTTTTTGTTATTTTTCACCAAACTAATTTCCAACTGGTATTTTGTTATTTTTTAACTATGGATTGAAATTCGTTGAAATTAGTTTATGTATTTGCAGATATTTTATGTATTTTATAATATTTTTTTTATTTTAAATATTCGTTAATTTTAAGTCAGTTCATTAAGTTTTATTTCATTTCATGGCAGTTTTGTTCTAATTCACCGGACAATTTTCAATTTTAAACGTTTCAATAGTTTCAATTTAACGCAAGGAAATTAGAATTTTAATTTTGTTTTTTTTGTTAAATTTTCTATTTAAAAATAAATTTCGCTATGACGGTACCAGTAAATTATTTTTAATGAAATAACTTAATATAATTTGAATGTTATTTCTATTTAGAAGCGGTTCAACTTCAAAACTTTAAATACCTATATGTTTTCTTTTAAATAGGTTTCATATGACTTTGTTAACTATTAACAAATCAATTTTCTAAATTTATCTTTCAGAAGGAAAGAAGTTGAAGATGCGTTGCTAGCTAAATTTTTACTTTATGTTTGCAGTACAATGGATTTGATGAATAGTTAAAACAAATTACTGAAAATCCAAGCAAGCAAAGCAAAATTATTTCGTACGTTTAGATCTTAGTTAAGTCCTAAAAAGCTATTTGAAAATTATTAGATACTCTTTTAAGTGGCAATCGAAATTCGTTTTCTCATAACATTCCATTAAAAACTTGTTTTGGAATTAAAAATCACCAAAATCAACCAAATAGAACTTCACAAATACAATACTTTACTTTTTAAAAAGTGACCTACATCTAAAAATTTTTTTATTTTAGAACTGAAGTTTTAAGAGCATTATTTATAATCGGTTAAAGATTCAAGGGACAGTCGAATAAATTAAACAAAAAGTTTAAAATTAATTATTTTTAAATCAGTGGGTTTAATTTTAACTGCAATTGTGATTAATAAAGCCTTAAAACTAAAATAGTCACGTCATTGAGTCGTCTTAATATTTATTTTTATTTTGTGTTAATAGTTAAAAACAATCAATATTATATATGTATATTATATATGTATATATATATACTAATAGTATATAGCACGATATCATAGTGATGTTAATATTAAACTGTGCCTACTTATTTACGTACTAAGTTATCATATATGAAATTTTTAATTATTGTTGGTGTATTTTTAAGTGTTTTTTTTGTTGGGTTCATCATCAAAAAGTTATTTAGAAGTAATAAAAGTACTTATTACCATATGTATATACAATGTTTATATATGTGCATATTAAGTAAATAATTTTAATTTTATTATAATTTTATTGTAGATAAAATTTTACTTTTTAAGTTAAATTTTTACTTTAAAGCGTTCTGTGCTTGCTTAGTCATTTAGGTCTCATTCATTAACTTTAATGACTTTGAGTTTTTTATTTTATTTCGGTTCAGTTTTGGAGTCATTTTGTAGTTTTTTAATTACTATTTCTTATGAAGTAATATTTAAGTTGACTTAAATGAATTTTTTTTTTGTTTATTAATATATAAAATGAACACGAAAAGGTTTAGATATGCGTTTAAGTTTTGTAATTTAAATTCTTGAATTTTAACAACTTTTATTTGTAAATTTTTGTGCGTTTTTAATGAATTTTAGAAAAAACAAAACAATGAAGTACCTATGATTAAAAGTGGATTCAGACAGTTGGTTTCTAAAAATTAATATTTGCATTTGTTTATAATTTTTGTATTAGCTTTTAAAAATAATTTATAGTATTCGTAATACAAATAAGTATATTGAAAGTTTAAAGTGCAAGGGACAAGAAAGTGCGCCAGGTATTTCTTAATTGGAAGTCTAACTTTATGTTTGATAATTTTTTAAATCTATTAAAATAACAAAAAATATTTTTTTAACCGCAAGACTCATTTAAAAATATGATAGGGCTAAAATCTTTTATATGTATAGGTATAACTGCCATAAATGTCTTCTGATATAAAAAAATTTCTTCTTGGTTTCCACTTATTGGATGGAATACAAGTATGATGACTGGGATAAGTTCATGATTTTATAAATTTTACATTTTTTTTTTTTGATTTCGTCAGAATCTGGCAAGAATTCCTTTATATTTTTTTGAAAGGGCAATTTAAGAAAATTAGAATAGTTACCTTCCAATTAACAAAATCAATTAAGATATATCTCTTCGTCTTCAAAATATTTAAATATTCGTGATTCAATAAATTTTTATTGAAAAATAAATAATAGGTGATTGTTAATAAATATTTTAAACAATTTCATTTCACAGATTTGCAATATAAATATATTCAATACTATTTTTAACTTATTAAGCGATTATTAATTTAAACTATTGTTTTTATTACAATACTGAATAGTTATAAGTAAAAAAACGTGACCTTAATGGTTTGCTGTTGGAAAATATTAAAACTTAAATATTTGCATGTACAAAATATTAAAATTGCGGTTAAATAACTTATAAGAATTTAAAAAGTTAAGTTTGAATAGACAATTAAAGGTGTCAAAGCTTAAAACTCAAAGAATTGAAATTTATTCTAAATACATATTTTAAATTTATTTTGTAGAATTCAAAAAAACGTTTGAAAAGTAATTTGTTAACAAATATTTAACAATCAGACGTTTTTTTGGTCATCGTAAGTTTTCTATACCTACATATATATAATTACATAAACTATATTCCTCAATTATTCACTAATTCTTATACCAACACAAAAAGCAGCTAAAAGATAAGAAAACCATATATATTAGAATTTTGGGACATATTATATTTTACTTTGAATTTTAGTTCTTCTATGCATAATTATAATTGCGTGTGTCGTTCATACCTTGAAATCATATTCCATACAGTTTACAGACTAATAACAGTGAAAATATGGATGGGTGTGGAATATTGAACTATGCAAAGAAATTTTCAAGAATGGTGTTTTAAGCTGTTTGGGAGTTTATTCAGAATTTTTTTGACTTCCTTCTTTTGGTAAATGCAAGTTTAGAAAAAAAAATATAAAAATTTATTATCAGACTATTTTAAAGAAGGAAAAACATAAAAATTAAAAATTAAACATTTTTTATAAAATCAATGATTAAAATTACAGTTTTTCATAATCTGGAGTATGAATAAATCTTTATATTACAAACTTTAATTATTCCCTTAACTTTTTGCCAAAATTAGTTTTATTGGTGCAAATTTGCTTTTTCTTATTGTTTAAAAGAAATTTTGAAACCTGTGTTTAAATATGTTATTTAAAGCTATATGCATATAAGGTTCCTTGAATTTGTTTTTTGCTTTATTTTGGTATTATCCGATCTGGTCAATGGCGTAGTGTTAAAGAGCGTGCAAGATAAGAAAAAATTCATTGAAAGAAAAATAAATATCCAGGGTTGAAGAAATTTTATTGTAATTTTACATTATAAGTAAATACTATGGCATGTATGTGTAGCTGTGGAAGGTTTAATTAGTATAAAAATTACATTGAATAAACATAAAATAATAAGGATGCATTTAAGAACGTTAAAGTTGTTTAATTAAAATATACCATACTCAATTAAATTTAGAATATATACATATATAAATAAGGGCTTACAAAATTGTCAAAAAAATGGTTTCCGTTAAAGTAGATATTTAACAAAGAATATCATTAATAATAAATTGATATAAAAACTATATCCAATAAAAATTTTGCAGATTCAACAAAATAAGAAGAGGGAAAAATGTTTTCTTTGCTTATGAACATTTTTTTTATTTCAACCCTCATTATAAATGAACTGAGATGAAGCCAGTAGAGTTTTATTATATCTGCTATTTTTGATATATGATTTTATTCTTTATGTATATTTGTCCTGATCCTTGAATAATAAAAGTTTCAACTTTGGAATGTAGTTGAAATCATAAAAACAACAATAATAGAAATTTTAAAGTAAAAATTTTATGAACCCTGAAGATTAAAAGTTAGTTATATGCCTTTATTTTAGCTAAAAAATAATAAAATCCCGTTTCAAACCAAATGTACTTTCTATGCTTAAAGTTTCGTTTTTTGTTAAAAAGATTTTTTTTTTTAATTTTAATAATCTAGATCAATTTTGTTATTAAAAAAATATTAATAAAAAAAAATTAAAATAAAAAAAATTCAAAAGAAAATTTTATAATCAAATGATAAATTACGATCCATGATTGCCCAATTCACAATTTTTTTAAAGAATTCAGGAATTTAAAATTTATTATTCATTTTGCAAAAGTTTGAAATATTATAACGACATTGTGTCCCATGAGTGTTAATCCTTTTCACAGTTCTTTTTTTAGCGGTGGATTTATTTAAGCAAAAGGGTTTTTTAAATTACTTTATTTTGAGTGTTGAAGGACATATTTGAAGGAAAGGAGTGTTTTCTTAATTTCATTAACATATAGTTAAAATTTTAGTTTATAATTAAAATTAATGTTTATAAAAAGAATAAAAGGATTTTACATAAGTATTTACATTACCTTCCTAAAGTAGTAGTATAATTTTCTACAAATTTTTTTGATCGTTTAATGGTATGAAAAGCTCTTGTCTTTTGCTTTGATTTATCTTACTTTTATATTTTCTAACAAACTTTCTATTCTTTCTTTTTTTGTTTTTCAAAACTTCACTCGTGGGACATTGTGTAACAAATGTGTACTTTATTTAATTTTCCTTTTTGAAAGTTATTCCAATGATATTTTAACAAAATAGAACCAGAATGGATAAAAAAGGGATAACAAACAGTTTTTTAGGTATTTAAAAATTGAATTAATAATATTTTTTGAAAGGCAAACATAATAAAAACGGAAAAGGGAAACTAATCAGCTATTATTCTAGATTAAAAAAATTGAAATTTAAATCAACATTATTCTGAATAAATAAATATAAAGTAAATCATTGGAAAAGCAAAAATTCAGTTAAAGCATTGAATAACAAAAATTATAGAAGTTCTAAACGTGTTAAGTCTTAAAATCTTAAAGTATATAACTTGTATAGCTAAAAAACAAATCCTATAGCTTTGAGTTATTCCCTTGAATTACAAAAATGTTAAGAATAATAACGTGTGACATATTTTTAATTTTATTTAGTTTTTTAATTAAAAATTTTTTATGTATACATAATTAGATTTATTTAATTTTTAATAGAAATTTACAATGGATAAAAAAATTTGGGTTATTCTGACACATAAAGCGATTTTATAATAGTGATTGCGTTAGAACCTTAACTAAAACAAAAATTTTGTTGATATGTTTGTGAAAATATGTTTCAACTTGATCATAAATGATTTTATGTTATAATTGGATAATATTGATAATTAAATGAAATCTTAAAATTTTGTAAAATTTTAACAACTTCTATATCAATTTAATCAATCTATTATTTTATGATAATTATTAATCATGTCATTTTCTTTTTATCACACTTAGTACATTTATATACAATTGAACACCAGATGTAATTTGCAAACGACCTATGCAAAGAAAAGAAAATTAAATTGAAAAATAACAACAGGTAATTTATAAAGGTAACGAAAGATTCATACTTCTTTACAAGGAACAAAAAAAGGACAAAATACTCTCACATGTCCCTTTTACATTTCATTTTTTTTTTTTATATTATTACTCTGTGTATAGAGTTCCGTAATGGTCTGGTATTAAAAAAAAATAACATCAAAAGTATCAGTAGTAATAAAATTGAAAAGGACAAAAAGGACGAATGAAAAAACTAAAAGACAAGTAAAATTTTATTATCTAAAAAATATAAATTGAATAGAAAAACTAAAATGAAAGCATATTTTTACGAATATAATGTTAGTTTAAAGAATTTATTTTTGTATTTAAATACCCTTATAATACTTCTTAAACTTTATATATGATATATATATATACATATATAATGCACAATTTATATAAATCTATTCTTAAATATTCTTGTTTTAATAATTTTTCAAGGATTCTTTTTTCATAAAAATTTTTCCCCATATAAAAACAATAAAATTAACATGTATATTTAAAAATTATATATACTCGTATATATATGTATGTTTGTATGTTTTGTTACTTGTACTTTTGAAACAGATGATAAATAGATGGTCTATTTAAAAATGTGCAAAATATAAAGAAGAAAAATTACTTTCAAAGAAATTTCATTTTTCTATAATAAGATATTATATTTGTACATATGTATGTGTATGTATATACACAAATTATATTTTCTATACAAATAATATTTAAACACTATTTTTTCAGCGATTAATGTGACCAGATTACCTGTTTCTTGTAGAAGTTTAATTTGATTTTTATAAAACTATATTTATATATAAACTATATTAACAGATTTATTTTCGAAGTTTTTTTAGTATCATACTTAGTAAATGTTGCAGGTGTTGCAACTTTTAACTCGATCATTAAGATTAACATTCATTTGTTTGCAGTAAGAGTAATTGTTCGGCTTCTCTTTTGATGTAATTTTTGTTTTCCATTTTTTTTTATAACTTTTCTCGATTTTTAATTTAAAATACCTGCAAACTAAATAGCGGATGGTCACTTTTATTATTAACATTCTGATATTATTATTCACTTGTATACTTTAAACACGATTTTACAATGAAAAATAATAAAGCAAAAAAATTACTTGGGCAATGAAAAAACGTTCATAAGAGAAATGTGCAAATTTTTAATATATTTTTATTTTAAATTCTGCCGCTTTGTGTGCTGTGCGATGCGAAAAAAAATTCTTCAAACAAATGTCTGAAAAATGTTTAAGGCTTCATTGTTTTCTGCTTGTTTCTTTATATTTTCTTATTGTTTATAGGATTGAAGTTTCAGAATTCAGGATTGTTTTGTTTGAATTTCAAATTTTTTTTTTTTAGAGAACTCAGTTGGTGTAGAATCAGGACATAATGTTTTTTTTAAAGAACAGAAGATTCTTTTTTGTTTTGAAAATTTTTATATGTTAATAAAAGAATTTGTTTTTTTTTTGTTAAAATTCTTTTGTCATGAGCCAAAAACGAAATTGAATTTCAATGATTTTTTTTTATTTAATATTTTATTTTATAAATTTTTCAATATCTCATCTTTGAAATCATTGTAGTTAGCTTGTTTGGTAGTTTTTGTTTCATTCTTAAAAAAAATTTCTTAAACTGTTTTGAGAAAAGTTTTGTAGAAAAAAAATTAAACCATTAAAGGTTAAAGAAGCGATAGAAAGAAACGAAAGAAAACAGTAATGAGTAGACAAAGGAAAAATAAAAATCTGAAAGTTTTTGTTAATTTTTTTTATTATTACTAAAATCAATCGATTCAGTTTAAATTTTCATGATTTGTTTTGTAAATTGTTCATTCAGTAAATCTAGTTTTAAATTAAAACAAATTTTAAATGGATTTTAAAATCATAGCTAATAGAAATTGAAGAAATTAAAAATTTAATTTCTAAAAGTATTTATTGATATTAATATTAAATTATTAATTTTATATTATATTTGCGAATTTAATTATCCATTTGTTTAAACAATTTGAAGAAATTATTCAAGGACATTTATATGTTAGGCGAATAGGTTAAACATGACTCATGAAATAGTACTAGGCCTTGGCAATAATTTTATTTTCAATTATGAGATATTTCTGTGTCTTCGAGTTATGTTGTTAAATTAAATTATTTTTTTGTATTTTGCATTTTTTTATAATGTTTATAAAGTATTTTTTATTAATGATATGCAATTATTAATTATTGGTTAAGCCATTAATTTAAACCCAAAGACGAATGGTAGCTGAGTCGAAAAATTTTATTAACAATTGTGGCAATAACTAATACACATTAAACTTAACTTTATTCCAACCCTTTTGAATCATTCTATCATAATACTTAATTATTTTATTTAATTATTGATATTTCATAGCAATTGGTATTCCTTAAATTTATTTGTGCACTGGTGCACATGTACAAAAAGTTGATGGATAAGTCAGTTATGTTTTTTTTATTTCTTCATACTGTAACTTCAGTTTTTAGTGTTCCACTAGTTAAATTTTCATCATTCCGTTTATCATTAATCACTTGTTTTTTTGTTTACACTTTATTGAGTTTGTTTTTCTTTTTCCAATAAAAGATTTTTGAACACAAGACAGATTACAAAACAACAAAAGATATTTTATACGAAACGACAGTTTATACATGTTTCTTTGCTCTTTTGACAAAAAAAGACGTGTCTAAAAAATACGCATGATGAAAATTAAAATATACTCAAACACTTATAAAAGTCATTTCTGGGATAGAACAACGAGTACAACATTTGCGATTTGTAATTTTAAACCTAATTTACTGTTCTCAATTCTTTGAAACCATTTGTTTAAATGAGTTTAAAAAATTCTTCAGGGACAATATATAAATGTCAGAGGGTTTAGTTTCTTTAAAGTTTTATACTTTAAAACTCAGTTTCCCTGCTTAATAGCAGCTTTATTTTTAGCGTTTCGGAAAGAATATTAAATGAAGCATTTACATATACAGAATTTAAAATATTTATATCTATAGAGATGGTCCTTCTTTGTTTCGTTTTAGAGAACTAGTTTCTGGTACAAGTAAACTGTGGAGTCTTTTTGGGTGAACTTAACAGAGAAAAAGTGTTCTTAGAATATCTGTAAGACCTGGTACAGGAGGTTTTATTATTGTTTTTGCAAAAATTTGATTCAAATGCCATATATACGAGTTTATATATATTCATCTAGAAGTTTTTTTACTTTAATTTTTAGATAAAATATATATAATTGTCGTGCAAAATACCTATTAATTACAAGTTAAATTGTTTTTAGGCTGCAAATTATCAAATCTATTACAAAATTTAGGCTATTCTACGGTTTAACTAGTATCCGCGTAGGACCAAATGACTATATATAAAAGATAGCTGGTGTTGCCAGCTTTCAAAAAATATATAGCTTTAATGGCGCATATTATCCTTTAAGGACGAAAAGGACATTTAAAAGTATCCTTGTTATTTTAGTATATTTTACAAAAACCGTTATAACTAGCGATTTGTTCAATATATATATATTCATCAAAAGTAATAATTAAGATGACGGTCTGGAAAATATTTTAACGTTTATTTGATGACGATAGGTGCTGCCGTTTTGGAGATATTGCAATTTCAAGTGGAAATTTAAAACAAAAAAAAAAAAAATTTTGAACTTTCAAAAAAACCACTATAACTATGAAATTTTCAAAAACACCCTGTATTTTTTATTATACTTTTAGAAAGGTCTTTTGACACTCTTTCCAACGGTATATAATAAGTATGGTGTATGTTGACAAATAGCCCCACCAGAGAACATGAATGAAAAACTGACACAACAATTTTTTTAAAAAATACATTTTCATACTTTATTTGTCATAAATTTATTTTGCCTTTTTGTTGGATGGTGTCATAATTCCAAAAAAAAAATTCCAAATTTACAAAATTCCAAAGAAAGAAAAAAAATAATTCTAAGAAAAAAAATTCCAAAAAAAAATTCAAAAAATACTTCCATAGCTTTAGCGAGCAAGAATTTTAGAGTTTGTTACAAAATCAGGATTATACGCTTTTTCCAGAATATTTATACATATGTATACGTGAGATTCTGAATAAGGAGGAATTTTAAAGTTGGATTCAAAATCAGGGTTTCAATAATTTGTTTAGCGGGGGTTTGGGGGCGGCAGCCCCCAATATTTATAAATTTTTATTTTTTAAAATATAAATGTAAAAAATAATTAGGAGAGATTTTATAGTTGGCTACAATTACAGGATTATACGCTTTTTCCAGAATATTTATATATTTGTATAAGTGGGATTCTGAATTAGGAGGGACTTTAGAGTTGGATTCAAAATCAGGGTTTCAATAATTTGTTTAGCGGGGGTTTGGGGGCGGCAGCCCCCACTATTTATAAATTTTTTTTTGTTGAAATATGCATGTAAAAAATAATTAGGAGAGATTTTATAGTTGGCTACAATTACAGGATTATACGCTTTTTCCAGAATATTTATATATTTGTATAAGTGGGATTGATTCTGAATTAGGAGGGACTTTAGAGTTGGATTCAAAATCAGGGTTTCAATAATTTGTTTAGCGGGGGTTTGGGGGCGGCAGCCCCCAATATTTATAAATTTTTATTTTTTAAAATATAAATGTAAAAAATAATTAGGAGAGATTTTATAGTTGGCTACAATTACAGGATTATACGCTTTTTCCAAAATATTTATATATTTGTATAAGTGGGATTCTGAATTAGGAGGGACTTTAGAGTTGGATTCAAAATCAGGGTTTCAATAATTTGTTTAGCGGGGGTTTGGGGGCGGCAGCCCCCACTATTTATAAATTTTTATTTGTTAAAATATACATGTAAAAAATAATTAGGAGAGATTTTATAGTTGGCTACAATTACAGTATTATACGCTTTTTCCAGAATATTTATATATGTATTTGTATACGTGAGATTCTGAATTAGTAGGGATTTCAGAGTTGGATTCAAAATCAGGGTTTCAATAATTTGTTTAGCGGGGGTTTGGGGGCGGCAGCCCCCACTATTTAAAATTTTTATTTGTTGAAATATGAATGTAAAAAATTACTGTTTTTAAAAAATTGTTTGTCATTAAATTTTGATTTTTGGAATTTTTTTTTTTGGAATTATGAAAATGGAATTTCGGAAATGAAATTTTTTTTTTGGAATTTCGTACCCAACCCTTTGTATTTTTTTTATTTATACCTGGAAACATATTTATAACATATTAAAAATTTTTTTTTCAATAATAAAATTATTTAATTCATTTAAAAAGTACGGCTGAAAAAATTGTAATACTTATCAACATTTTTTTTTATACAAAAAAAATTACAAAACAAAAATTTTTTATATCATAAATGCTTATATCTTCTAAACGCTTTAATATAGACATACCTTATGTATGCCCAAATATAGAAAAAACTAAGAGCTTTCCAACGATGTAAAAATATTTAGGGGGTTTCTTTGCAAAATTTTGAAAAATATGAGTTTTAGAGAAAGGATGTTAAAAATTTTTTTTTTTGCAAAAATTTTCAACTTTGAACTACAATATCTCAAAAACGGCAGCACTTATCGTCATCAAATAAACGGTAAAATATTCTCCAGACTAACGACTTAATTATTAGCTTGAACTGAATATATATATTTTGAACAGATCGCTAATTATAACGGTTTTTGTAAAATAGACTAAAATAACAAGGATACTTTTAAATGTCCTTTTCGTCCTTAAAGGATAATATGCGCCATTAAAACTGTATATTTTTTGAAAGCTGGCAACACCAGCTATCTTTAATATATAGTCATTTGGTCCTTCGCGGATACTAGTTAAACCTTAGAATCCCCAAAATTTATTTAATTTTATTTATATAAGTTTATGCTTAAACACTTTTTATTTTCATATAAATAGAATTGAAGCTTAAATGAGGTTGATTAAATGAAATGTAAAGGCAATATTTAAGGTTTTAATGTTAAAAACGACAAAATTTTGATAAGTCGTTTTTGCCACTAATTAAATGAAGATGGGGGAAATAGAGACATATGAATTGCTCAAACCTTAATATGCAAAATGCAATTTTCATTATTTAAGTAAAAAATTAGATTATTTTAAAAATTTAACTAGACAAGTTATTTTTCAGTTTTCCGATTTATCCCACGGTATCGTAATTTAATCAAGGTGTAAATGTATAATATAAGATTATACTATCACTTCAAGACAGTTTTTTTTGTTTTTTATATGTAATGTAGTTAAAGGAAGATTAAAACAACCTTAATTACGGAAAGTATGTTAAAGTATGTCAAAATAATGAAATTAAATTTTAAATGAAGTGTATAATAAGGTCTGCAGATATTTGAAAGAATAGTACAAATTTAAAAATAATCAGACTAAAATAATGGTTATTTAAATAGGCAAAGTGAAAAAAAAATTTTTAATTTAATAAACAGTACATCTAGCTTTTGCATAATATAAAATTTACTAAAGTGTTCATTGTTCGATACAATCCTACAGAATTAGTGTCCTTATATTAAAAAATATATAAAAAACAATATGTATTCAATAAATGTAATTATATTTTATTTTTCTTTTGAATTATCGGTTTTTATTAAATATAATTTTCATAATAGATATGAAGGACGAAATATACACAATATGTGCCGTGTGCATTTCTTTGAGTTAATTTTTATAATGCTGGAAGCAACTTTCATAAACAAATTATAGTTATAATACATAATCATAAATAGTTAAAAATAAATGTTAAAAAAGAGTACAAATTTATTAAGGGTTTATTTATAATCTAATTTATTTATAAATTTATTATTTATTTTTTTTTATGAACAAAGTCATTGTTTTATTTGTGCATAATGTTTCTTACACACGTTTACATAATCGTTCGAATTTAATTATCACCCTATGCATGAAATTGAAAATGTAATTCCACAACAGTAGAGAAAAATGATGAATAGTGGATGCTATTAAAGGATTTTTTGTCTTAAAGCGAAATTTACTACGTTTAGAATTACATTTAAATGTTAAGTTCTAATGGAAATTATAACTGTTTAATTTAAAATTTGAATTGAATTTAAGTATAGAATAAAATGAAATAATATATGCGAAGAAATATAAATATTAAAAGTTTATCAACCCTGAATGTTTTAAATATGATTTTTTTTTTAATATATATTTGAGAGAATACAAATGTTTTTTTATTAAAGAATTTATGTTTTAAAATACTTTTTTATCACGGAAAATTAAAATCAAATAAAATGAAGGCAAATTATTAGACATTTTAAATTGCTTATGTAGAAATACTCCTTATAACTGGAAAAATTAACAAGGTATCTTTAGTTAAATTTTGGTATTTAAATTAGTTTAGAATTATGACAAAATTTAATTTTGACAAATAACTATATTGACTTATTTCTCTGGCATGCTATAGTAGGTGATTATTTTGGTTTAACTGCTAAGTCGTTTAAAATTTTATTTCAAAAGTTTTTAGGAAAATATCTAAAGATAATATCTAAAGAATAGAAGAATTAAATTCACTTGTATAACATTTTGTATAACAATAATTAAAATGTTGATTTATTTTTTACTTCTTGCTTTGGCATAATTTGCAATCTCAAAGTAATCTGTATTTAATTGAATTTTGTTAAAATAATTAAAAAAATTTAAAATATTAAAAAACAAATCATAAATTTTATTGAAATTCTTTAAAAAATAAAATACAATTTGGACAAAGCATTAAATAAAATACAATAAATTTTTAAATATATATCGAATACCTTAATTCAAATTGTTTTTTTTAAAAAAAAAAAAATTCTTGGTCTGGTTAAAAATCGTATAATTAATTTTTAAATTATTTTTTTGAGGCATTTTAAAAATTCCTTGGAAAATTAAAAAAACAAAGCATAAATTATAATTTTGAGACCGCAATATGTTTGTTTTGTTTAAAAATTTTATTATATATTATATTTTATAAAAAATCTATTATTTGCATTATAAGCATTCACCTATCGACAAATTGTAATTTATGCGAAAAAATTTCCATATTTTGGGTGATTGTTAGAGGTAAGGTAGTCGTGATATAGTGTTGTACTGTGTCAAGAATTTTAAAGTAGTCCATAGCCGAAAGAAAATGCCTATTTGTTCATAATATTCATATTATTAATTAAAATAAATGTTAGAATAAAATTAATTTATTATTTCTAACAAAAATAATAAAGTACCTTTTAGTTTGAATTATCTCGAACTGGAATTAAGAGCTTTTCTACGAACTATCAGTAGAAACAATAAGTTGTAACCTATTTCATATTTATAAATTAAATGTATAATTCCTAATAAAATTCATAAATCGTATGGTTAATTAATTTTTCTACCATTTTTGAAAATTTAAATACTATTAATCTGATATTAATTATGTCTAGACTAAGAAGTTTAAAATATTCGTTACATAGGAACCATTATATTTTAGGATAAAATGAAGATTAATAAAATAATGTAAGTAATAACTAATAGGTAGGTAATAAAAAATTTAGAAGGTAAGTAATTTTGGTTTAATTAAACCGTTTTTGCTTAAAATCATTTATATAATATTAATTTTTAGGAATTTAAAAATTTTTTATAATTTTTATTTTATTTTTATTTATTTTACATTTATTACAATTAAAATTATAATAAATACATAAGCACTTGCAATAGAGGCTATCGACTTTCATAATTTTTTTTTACGGTAAGGTTTTTTTTACTCAAATTTAAAGTAGTAAACTTAAATTGAAACATTTTTTCGTTAAAATTAAAGATAGTTGGTCGGATGCATAAAACTGAGCTTAAACAAATTTGTAATTACTTACTCTTCTAATGCGTTTTACAATTATTTTCTTTAAACACCTTTTAATTAAGAATAAAAGAAATTCAAAGTCACAGTTTCTTCCGTCTTTGTTTTCTTTTATGTGTGTGTGATAAAAAAAATTTCATGGCATATTTGAATGAATAATTACATTGAAAAAAAAAAGGTATGTACATATTATGTATTGATCTCTTTTTACCTGTAGATTAATAACTATTGTTCTAATGCATGCGACCCGGGGAAACCATAAAGAAATAATTTTCAAATGAATAAATTTTCGTCATCGATTTTTCAAATAAAATTTAATTAAAAGAAAATAAAACACTAAAAATAAATAAAAAGCTGAATAAAATAAGCGAATATAATATTGTAATGGTATGCTAGTTTTTAATACTTGCTTTAAAAATTCATCTGTAAGAATAAAAAATTGGGAATCAATTTATCTAGATTCTAAGGTCATTCATCAATTCTTAATTTGGAGGGAACGAATGTGTTACTGCTCAAAAGATTTAAACTGAGAAAAACCAATACTAAGTACTGCTGTGATACTTCGAAATCTGTATTATAATTCTAAAAAACTAATCAATCTAATAGAAAAAAAATAATATTTTAAGATTAAAGTTTTGGAAATATTAAGGCTCACTTTCAGCAAAAGGATTAACAAATTTTAGAATTTATCAAAATATAGAATAAATCATATTACAATATTATCAATAACTAATAAAAAGTTTTAAAGATTAAAACCGAATTGGTTTAGAATTTCAACATTCATAAATTTTAACCTAAATAATAAACACAATGATCACGTAGATTAATTTATACATACATACAAATAAAAAGTAATTTAACAATCATCGTCATTATTATCGCATCATACCAGAGGTAGGTATTAGGTATACCATATCAATGACTATAAAGAATAACAACTAAAAATGAATCGGATAAGAAAATGTGAACGAAATAAAAAATTTTCCTAGTCACTGTAAAATCCACCAACAATAATAGATTTAATAGCACAAACGATAAAAATAAAAAATAAAACCTTGAGGCACATCAAATTCAGTTCTATAATATTTAATATCATAATGCTTTTTTCTTTGAAGTAATTTAAAAATAAAGTTTAAAAAAAAAATCAACGGAAACCTACTAAGAGTACAACCAGAAAGATTGCTGAGATTAACGTGAAAGATAAGGCCAACCGTATCAGCAACATTTAAAAAGCGTTACAAAGAGGACAGAGTACGATATAACACATTTAATGTTCTTATAAAAGAATGCTCATATACTTTTTGGTGATTACTATTCATACATTATAGAAGCAGGTTATATGTAGATGTGACAGTTTATGCAGAAGTTGTGATATAACTATAAAATTAAGATATTTATATGAAGGTGGAATTCATCGAATCAAAAAATATATTTTTTAAATAAATATTGTTATTTTTATATATGTTTTAATTTTGATAAAAAGTTTTTGGAATTAATGAGCACAGAGGCATACTGTCGTCCTGTACACCTTGATTTAAATTATATGTAATCCGATAATTTCTGAAAAAAATATGAGTTTTAGAATTATTCGCTCTTTTAATTTATATTCTGTTTTAGGATCTTTTAAATGCATTAATATGTAAATTTGTAAACTAATCTATCTTTCTCATGTATGTAGGTAAACAATTAATAATCTTAAATGTTTAAACTTAATTAAAATAGTTTTATACTAAATTATTCGATTTTATTCTTTACTTTAACACAAAATTTTAAATTTTGACTACAAAATCACAATTTTGAAAACTATTTAATGAAACATCATGACAACATAATAACCTTAACTAGACTAAATGTTTGAAAAAAAAATTCAAGCTTTTTAACTAAAACAACCTTAATTGCACTTTGAATTCAAAATTAAAATTTTTTTTCTTCTGTTATAAATTAAGGACAGGTGAATAATTTGTTAATTATCGGTTAAATTTTTTTATTTAAAAATTAAATGCAAATCTCTGTTGTAAGCAATTGAAATTAATTCAGCAATTAAGTTCAACTGTAAATGTGACAAGGGGCAAATGCAAATAATAAAATGAATTGGGATACGAAACTTTTTGAATTGAAGATAAACATTTTTAAGTTTAAGTAATTAAAAACTTTATTTAATTAGACCTTTGTAATTTTTTTTTTTATAAAAATATAAATTAGGTATATAGTAAAAAAACTAAATTTAAACCCTTCTGATAAGTCTAAAACTTATAGGTACTTAAGTTTAAGGTTGTTAAAGTAAATTTAAGGTTATTTCAAAGAGAATTTAGAGCCCTAAAAACACATACACATAAAATTACATATATGTATAAATTTTTTGGCAGCATATTAAGTTGCATTTACTTTGTAATTGAAATGGTGCCGTTGGGTTTTTTATTTATCAAACCCGACGAATATTCGCTTTTTGTTGTTTTTTTATTTTTTAAATAATTATTACATAAAAAAAAAATTTAAATCAAATTCAGTTTAAGAAAAATAGAATCACGAAATTTATCGTTCCATAAATTAATGTTGTTATTCAGTGTCTTTTTTATTATTTCATATCTAAATTTTTTTTCCTTGTATTCTTCATAAAAAAAAAAATTGAAAAAATTTATAATGAAAAATTAATATGTAGTCAAGCATGAAACCTAAATGAGAAGTTAATGCTTAACGCTTTACTTTACATTTTTTTTTTATTGTTCGATTTTGGATCTCATTTAATATTTTCTAATATACAAAAACAAAAACAACAATAAAAATAATAATAGTTATAATAAGATCGAAAAAAAAGTGTTTAATACAATGAAAATTATTTAAAAAGAATAAAAAAACAATGAATAATATAAAAAATTAGTTTTTATTTCTGAATAAATTTCCAAAAAAAAAAAAAACCAAACGAAGTTGAATCGCTTGAGAATTACTTAAAAACTTAATTCAAAACACACAACATAATTTATTTTTCTATTTCTTTCTCTTTCTTTCCTTCTTTCACTTTTTTTTTCTCTATCGATTACAATCATCATTAATTTTCAAGAATTATTCAACTTTACGTAATTAGATTTCTTTTCATTTCTACTGTTGTATTATTTTTTATATAAAATGTTTAGCCTAGCACGACTTACAATCAGAACTTTTACAATGCCGCAGGTTCGAAATTATCCCCTTTCCAAATAAAGAATAATTTCAATAAAAAAAAAATATACAAAAAATACAATTCCTTTATGATTAAGCTGCTTTTTAAATTCAAAGTAAGGCAGCTGTTATTTGAAAATGTCATGAATATAAATCTATACCCGGCCTGTATAGTTGCAAAAAGATTGATCGCACATTAAAGTTTTGGTCTAAAGGTTTTTAAGTGTTTTAAAAGGGGTTGGATCAATTTTTTTTGGCAAATTTCTTTCAACTTATTTTTTTTGCGTATCTTTAACAGAAGAGCTTTAAATGTTAGTACGTTTTTGGTATTAAAAAATCTTTTTTAATAATTTCGTATATCTATTTAATATATGTATATGTATTTGCTTATATACGGACTACGGAGTCGTCTTTTTCATGTTTCTTTGTATTCAATTCTTAGTAGTAAAGTTGCATGAGTAGATAACTAATAATTTGAATTAGATTAGTTAACTAAACTACATATTTGATATAGAATGTTCTGCTAACTTTTTAATAATAGCGATTGCAGGTTTGGTAAATCAGAATAACTTTTAAATGGTTCAGTGTGAAATTGTTTTTTTTTATTTTTTATTTTTGAGAATGGCTGACTGATGATCCAAAACAAAAATGTAGGTACTATTATCATTATTAATAGTTATGCGATAAAATTATCATTTTAATTCAAATACCTAATATATTATTATACCTACATTGTATTATGTAAATTATACAAGGAATGTAATGTAAGTAATAATAAGTAAGTATATAGGGACGTGTATTAACTATAGAATTATTAAAAATTACAAATATTTTATTAAAAATATTAATAAATTAAAATTAATTGTTCTTATAAATGTAAAAAAACGAAATATTTGTTTAAATTTCGTAACGGGTAGATTTTCTTGATTTTTGACGCGTAAATCTTTGTTGCTTTTATTTTCATAGACGTTTAATATATGTATATATGTTTATGTATATATATGTACAAGAGTGAAGAATTGTTATTGGAAAAAATAACAAAATTTGATAAAACTAAAAAAAACTTAATAATAAAAAAATTATAAATGATTACTTTCTGTTTCCAATTTTTAATTTATAAGTATATGCACTTATTATTATATGAATGTGAATTAATTGATTGGCCAACGCAGTATGAAGTGATTCAATGTCTTAACAACTTGCATTTTACTATATTTACAAAAATACTTTAACAGACATATAAACTTATGATATGAAGTGCATGAATAGAATTTCTGTCAATATTTTAATAATAAATTAAGGTTGAAAATAAAAAATAAATAGTAAAAAATAACAAAGTAAAATTCTAACTTAAGTGCTGGTGAAAAGTAAATAATTCATTATACATACATTAATTCAAAATGTGAAAATGTCGGACCTTTTTCGTTTTTTTTTTTTACATCTCTTTGAGTGAGATTAATAACATTCTACAGATAAATTTAAAATATTTTAAGATATTTTTTTAAATTTTCATAAATTTATTTTAAAAGTAATCTACCATCATACATTTTTTTTTAAAAATAAAAAGATTTAAAAAAAAGAAACTTGGGCATAAAATGTACTTTGCATTTATTGTTAAATTAATGAATTTTCTAAAGAAGGAATGGCTAGTTGTCTTCATCTGCAGTCAGTTTCTTCAAAATTATTTAAAAAAAATGTGGAAATAAAGAACAATATATAATTATAGGTATAATAATTAAAAATAACTATAGTTGATAAGTTATAATAGATATTAACTTCAGATTATTATAAAAAGAGCTAGCTAAAATATTACCATATGTATTGCATTAGTCTACTCTTTTTTTACTTTGCAACGAAGAGTTATGTTTTTCTTTCATTTTATATTCTAATTAAATTTATATATGTATATAATATTATATGAGTAGTATAGAACCAAAACTTGAAAAAGTAATTTTGTGATTCATCTAAATTAATATACAATCTTCTGCATCTGAACTTTTTTGAATAAAATAAATACCGAAATCTACAAGTTAAAAATCTATAAGTTTTTTGTATTATTTATTATTTTCGAAAAGTCCAAAAAAGAGTTTTTTAATTTTTGATTCTATACTATTCTTTTGTAGCCCAGGGAACCACCGACGCCAATAGTAAAACTAGGATATTTCTTGACACTCTGCAATGCTGTGAATATCGAAGACCCTGTTCTTTAATAATTTATATATATATATAGAGAATTGCAACAGTAATATAAAAATATAACAGTAAATTGTAATAATTTAAAGCTACAATTTTAATATTCAAGGGATATTTTCATTTCCTGCCATTTTAAATTTTGTTTTCAATTGAAAATTAAAACGAATATTTACTTTAAAAATAAAAAAATAACTCCAGCTGAATAAATAAGTTTTTATCATCAATCACATTAAAAAAAAAGAAAACCCGTCACTTTTTGTTAGAATTTCAATAACACGTTTTATAGTTTAAAAAAACTCAATTAAAAATTATATGATTTTTGTTAAATTTCAAATAAATTGAACTAGATTATATATATATATATATATATATATGTATGTAAATAAATATTTAAAAGGTTTTTTTCTCACTATCATTACCGTTTTTTGATTACTAAGTCCATAACGAATAACGATTACTACAGTGCCATTATTAACAACAGTAACATCAAAATAATTTAAAAATGACCGAGCCTTAAATATATAGTGTATTTTATTATTTATTTAATTCTTTTTTTTTTAGCTTTTTAAAATAAATCCCATAAAAAATTAAAATAAAATGTAACCAAACCTAAATACGAGTATATAATCCCATAGCTACTTTAAATTCAAAGAATGTTTCTTTTTTATTTAAATTTTTTTTTCGTTTTTAAATTCTTCAAAATGGTTTTCATTATGAAAAATTTGTAACTAATTCTTTCCTTCTTTAATATTTTGTTATTTAAGATGAAGAGTGCAGAAGCCTTTTATTAAATTTAATTTACAAAAAAAAAATATAAAATATCGGAAAGTTAAATAAAAACTTAAAAACTGAAAATATTTCTTTCAAATAATTCATGCGGCACATTGTGTAGTGATTTTCTACTTTTAAAATAAATTTTCAAAATTCAAATTTTTCCATCATATTTATTTTATTTCCAACTTTTATATCCACCCTAAATATATAATTTATATATAGTAATATTATAATATATAATGTGTAACAGAATATACCACCCGTCTCGTTCATCATAATTACTATTTGAAGACATTTTATTGTGTAATTTGCAATTATGTTCACGTTTGATGTTATTTATAATGTCCTCGTAAATTTTATTTGAGGAAAATTTTTTTGTTTGTTTTTTCCCAGATCTAAATGAAAATTTTATTTCAAAACTTTGTTTTCAAACATAAAATTCAGGGGTTTGTTTTAATTAGAAGTTAAATCTAAAAAAAAAAAACACGCAACGGAAAGTTTTTAAGTGTCTAAAACACGAAAAATATTGTGTGTATGAAATTCAAGTGTTCCGTAGTAAATTAAAAGTAGTAAGATCTTAATTTTACACAGAAAGGCAATCAATTATAATTTCTAAATGTAATGAACATGCATGGGACTGAATAGAAACTGAATAGAACTTTCATTGTTTCAATTTTGTTGGTGTATTTTATATGTTCCAAATTTATAGAATTTGAAATTTCTAAATTAGATGATATGTTTTTTTTTTAAATAACAACCTAATTTACTTGGTAATATTTTAAATCGGTTCTGTATTAATATTAACAATCACTGACAAATGTATAATCTGATAAATATTAAACTATTATTTTTTTGTAGAACTAATTTGTTTTAGAAATGCTAGCCTTAAGTTTTATTTGCCTTACAAATTTTTTTAACTTTTTTCATGAATTATTATTTTTTAATTTAAATTTTTAACCATTTTAATCATTCAACTATTAAAATTAATTGGAATAGTTTAATTGCACTAGAAAATTTTTAAAATAAAATGATGATTTGATAATATGACTTGTGTTTCACAACAATATAATAAAATAAGTCATACATATCTTTAATAATTAATTGATTTATGAAATGAAAAATTTATTTATAAGTAGATAGAGTTTGCAATTTTTCCTAAATGCGTTGAAAAATAAAAATCGATATGCATTTTGATATTATATATAATAAATTTTTATTATTTTAATTAAAAAAGCTTTTCATTATTCTAATACTATTTCTTAAGATATCGATGACAAGTTCAATAATATTTAACATTAACCAATATTAAAATGGGAAGGCAGTTAATTTTCGATCTTATGGATATCTGTGCTATATCTTTGAAGATATTTCATATTTGCGACAGTTTTTAAAAAACTAAAATGAAATTATATACATATTATATATACATATATACATAGATGTTTATGGCTTAATTCCGATTTATTTCTTTCTCAGAAACTCGCTCTATTTTTATAAATTCAAATTAAAATGATTGCATGCCTGTGTTGTGCAATTACATTCAAGTTTTTCTTTCTTCAAATGATAATTTTCACGTATGGGTATCTAATAAATAATCCCTATTTTGAAATTTTAAAGTTTTTTTTTTGTAATTCCATATTTGCATTAGACAAAAATAGTTTTACCTTTAATTACACGCTGAAAATTGAAATTAAAAGTTTTTTAAAACTACTCGCGATATTATTTGCTTTTCTATGTGTTTTTTTTCAATCTAATAATTTCCATTCAAATCCTCTATTACATTATCCTAAATTTTTATTCTAGTTTTTGTTAGAATTTTAAAATATGAAGATATGGAAAATAAGAACCCTTGAATATAATCCAAAAGTTATTTAATACTTTTTTTTTAAACATCATAATGCTGAATCCAAATAAAGGTCTTAACAAAACTAATTTTTAAAAAATGTGTCCTTTAACAAGAAAAATATAAAATTTATAATCTGAAAAATAATGGCATATATGAATAACTCTTTGTTATTCTATATAGATAAATAAACCCATGCTCGTGAATTCATTACAATTTATAAAATAAAATGTAAAAACTATGAACGAAGCAGCACGAATTGTACTTATCACCCTTCTTCCTGTCTATGTCTCTTTCTTTTTTCCATTTAATTTTTTTTTTTGGATTCAGCAGTATGTGATTATAAATTTTAATGAAACTAACAGAGTAATACAAAGTCACATGCACAATATGCTGAGGATGACGATGATGAAATGAACATGGGCTGGCAGTTACTTGGAAGGTAAGTAGGTAGTTTGATACTAAACAGAGATATTGTAAAAAAACGTGTTCATCAAGTTTCACAAAAAAGAAAAAAAAACAAAAACAATAAAAAAAAAATTAATAAAATAAAAATAATAACAATACTGGCTGTATATGAATTTTATATTATTTTGAAATCAGATTTAGACCTAGTATATTTTAGAGTTTTTATGCACATAAAAGATACAAAACAGCATTTTATTTTAAATATTATTTTTAACAATTGTGCAAGTATCGTTGATTGGATTGGAACACGTCGTTACATAATCGCTTTAATCTTGCCTCTGCTATAAGTCATTAGAAATTTATTTTGTTCAATTTTTATTTTAATATGTAAATCTTTATTTAAATTATTACATTTTTGTTTATATACATAAAAAATTTTTGAATCCCTTTAATATTACAGGCTTGTTCGATTCATTAAAGTGAAATTTATTTCTGTAGTTATTATAAATGCTAAGGGATAATGCGATACAGAAGCATTACAAAAATTTCGTTCATTCATCCATTCATTTTTCAAAATTCACATTAACAAAGACCCCAACAGTAATTAAATAATTAATTAGCTCTTTTTATTTGGTTTCTATGCAATTCGGTTTAGTAAGTTAATTTTTAGTGCAGTCCACCATATTGTTAACATCCGTTTTGTATCATGCTATAAAATGGAGGAATCCAATAAAATTCAAAGTAATTTTTAATATTTATCAGCAAATGAATATAGACGTATTTGACCATTTTAGCAACAGCTTGTTTCCTTTTTAAAAATTTAGTAATCGTCGTTATTTACTAGTTACTAATTCAGTTTAGAAGAAAAATCCGGGGCAATTGCGACATTTTAAAAAATTAAAAAGAAAATCATAAACAGCAGTTCTTTTGGAATTAAAAATAAAAATTAAAAAAAAAAAAAAATTCTATTGATCGCATAAAAAGTGGATTACAGCATTTTTTCATTTCTTACCAAGTATGCACTCACATTTAATGAATTTATGGAGTGTGACACATTGGACTTAATATTCTTTACCCACCTCCACCTTCTCTTTTCCTCATTTACTTATTTGTTATCACATTTTATCTAAATTAGGACAATAATTTTGTAAAGTATGTACCTATACTATAAATTTAATGGTATTTAACAGACTGCATTTGAAAAAGTACACTGTAATGAAATAATTAGAGTTCATGTAATATAGTAGAATTTTATTAAAGAATAATTTCGATTATTATTACAACTTAAAGTTAAATTAATTTTTTTTTTTTAAATGTATGTATTTATAAGTACTACTTATTGCTTTTTTCTATTATGAATTTCTTAATTTTTTTTTATTTAATTCACTACTCATTTTTTTCATTAATAATTCTTTTCAACATTGAACAATTGTTAAATAACCAAATTTGGAAGTTAGAGTTAAATTCAATAACAGCTAAATACACAACACAAATCTATAGAAAATTCAAATTTTTGTTCAATATTTATTAAAAATAGGAAAACAAAATAGCAAAGAGTATTTAGTAATTAGATAAATATTTATTTTTTAGTTTTGGAAACTACTATGCTATAACATTTATGATTAGTATGATTTAAAAAACAGAGACCCATGTCTCTTCCAAATAATGAAGTGAGCTACAAATCTAAACACATCTATAGTGCGAAAAATGATGTATTTTCTATTAAATAAAATTAAGTATATTAATTGAATATTGAAAGATAATATCGATATTCATATACTGACTCGAAATTCTAAAAAATTTTGATTTGAATTATGATTTTTAAACTGGCTACAGAAATACAAGCCCTTTTAATTAAAGTTGAGTAATTAAAATCAAATATACATATATAAAATTTTTAGTAATTTTTCCTGATTCTTTATAACCGCCTATTCAAATCGGGAATACTTCAACAATAATTTTAAAACTTAAGTACTTTCAAGATACTAATATTGTATTTAAAAACAAATTAAAAAAATTAAAAAAAAAAACAAAAAAACACATTTTTATTAAAAAATTTATTTGTTTATAAAAATGTGAAACAGTTGTTGGCCTCCGATCAAAATCCAACCAGAAAAAAATAATATTTATTTGATTACATATATGTATGTATGTTTGATACAAGGGTTTTCATTTAAAATGTTTTTAAACTTTTTTAAACATTATCTTATTTTTTTTAATGTTGTTTTTGTTTCTGGAACAATAATTTTATCGATCCAGTACGCTTTTAGAAATATTATACAATATTTTAAGAATTGAATCGCAAATTCATACCGTTGTTATATAAAAGTACGGCGCACAACATAATGTTACATTGTTAGTATTTTTTGCTCCGATATTCTCATCTTGATATGACAAAAAAAAACGTTTTTAATCGGAATGTCAATTTACAAAACATACAACAAAGCATAAAAATATATTGTATAAAATGTTCTTTTAAAATTGTTGTGTCACACATTTATTAAAAAGTACAAAGTTATAAGTTATCAGGGGAATAAAAAGCAAAGTAATAATTACAATAACAAAACGTGAGTAGAAATAGTTTAGGGCAACAAATTTTTAAAGTTTCAAAAAAATAAAAGTATAATTATATCATCATTTCCAGGTATAGTTAGAATAATTACGCATTAAGAAGTTCAAATTACTTTTGATATATATAGAATCCAACACCCAAACATGTCAACTGATAGTTGATTATTTTTTTTTCTTATCAATATGTTGAAAAAGAGAAAAATTAAAATCAATTGTTCGGCGGTAAAAGATAATTTTAAGTTTGGAGTTCTTTAATGGGCTTTTTGATTAGAAATACATTTCTTTCAAAGTTTTTTTATTACAATTACAGTTTCTTTTTTATTTTTCAGCAATTAACAAAATTATTTTTTTTTTATTAAGTTTGAATTAAAAAGGCGGTAGGTAAATGAAAAACATTTAAGTGTACACCCAAATACACCCAATATACTTAATAATTATTATTTAATTCAAATATACTTTTCAAAAGTTTTTTTTTTGCATTTAATGCTTTTATAATGCAATAAGTTGCAAAATAAAATGTTTTTTTTTTCTATAAAAAGTGCATTACCTAATCTCAAAAATTGTACTTGAATGAAAAGAATTAGCAAATAAGTATAAGAAATGGAACAGACTAATTTAGAGTTAGTTCATTGGATTAATACACTTGAAGAATTAATTCTACAATATACGTGTTAAAAAATATAGGTATATTAAAAACTTATTCTTATAATCCGGCGATTATGGTAATTACTGCCACATTTATTTTAAGTGAATATAAAAATAAAATAAAATTTGAAAAAAATAGAAAAATTGTAACATTTATTTATGGAAATTAGATAATCTATTATATCGTAAAAAATAATACAAGTCTTTATTACAATTTTAAAAATCCATATCATAATTGTCTTAAAAGTTCATATCCAAATTCCAGTATTAAAATTAAATTCTGCAACTATATGTAGTACAATTAAAGTAATTTAAGTTATAATAATTTTATATACATATGTATATCCAAATTTTCAAATCCCAGACGAAATTTTCATATTCATTTTGTACCAATTCTAATTTGTAAAATTCATTTTATTATTATGTCTTCATAAGTAAAATTTCAAATATAAACACAAAAATAAAAATGCGAATGATCATTTAGCATATGTTTTACATCCTGTAATAAAATGACCACAAAATCGGAGAAATTTAGGTTTCTAAATCAACAAAAATACAATTATTTCTAGATTTTGTGTATATTATTTTATATGTATGTACATTGTTTGTATTTTCAACTCTTCAAAATATACCTTTAAATTAAACTCTATAGGCTTGCTTAATTGTAATCGAATTCATTTTACCCAAAATTTATTTAAATCTAAATGTAAAAATTAAGTATATTTTGAAACGTATTTGAGTATATTTATGTATTCATATTAAGTATATAGGCATTATGCTATATACATACATACATATATTTAAATTCTAAAATGTCCTGCAGCCACTTTAAAAATTATGTATAGCCATATTTACTTATATATAAATATGTTCGTATTTTTGTGTGAGGAACACATCCTGTGTGTCTGTTGAATCCAACAATTTCATTCATTTTTTTTTTTGTACTTATTGTAGAATTCCCGTTCGGTACTTCTGAAAAAAGAGCGTTTATAGTAAAAAGAAAAAGAAAAACAATAAAAGCATTTTTTTTCTCATTTTACATTAAGTGCTTCTCCACTTTATTACTGCATTAGTTTGTTTTAAGAGAATATATGCGCTGCTATATTGTTCCAAAGTCCACTGTTGGGGACCACTTAACCGCATTATATTTCGCTACATATGAGCATTTTAAGCATAAAACAGAAATAACATAATAATAAAAATAAAAATAAAAATTAAATAAATAAATTACAATAAAAATAATTACTAACAATTTTGTGTCCGCCTTTAACAAAGTCATTTTAACTGTGGTGAATGGCACTGATGGTTGTATGACCCCGTCATATGCCATTAATTTTATAAGTCTTTTGGTTGCTGCTATGTATAATTGTGTTCATATATGTATACATATATAATATATATCATGAATGTATGTGAAAGAACATGAAATAAAAGTAAAATTGAAACAGAAACTGAATAAGTTCATAACATTTCCACATGGAATGTTAAAAACACAGAAACGTATAGTTAATTTTTTTGTAAAATTCGAAATGAAAAACATCGAAAATAAAATTAATTTTATTGAAATATATTTACATAAGTTATATATATGTATACTTAATTGAAAACTCGTTTTATAAATTACCTGGACAACTTAACTGGTAAATACAACATTCGGTGACAGTTGACAAAGTTATATAATTGTACATTTAGATTTAATTAAACATTAAACTTTCTTAATATCCAATATAATTACCTATTTTAATTTAGTTCAAATATATGGCCATAAATATTATGACAGCATGTAATTTTGGAAAAACTATTTTAATATAGAAACCCAATACTATGAAAATTTTGACATTATGTGCAATTTTAAAAACAGTTGGATTGATTATGTGTGACTTCTTAGACTCGGCTGATTTGAAAAAATTGCAAATCTATAACATGCTGTAGATAGGTTTTTAATTTTAATTTAAACCAAAACTAAATGGAAAATAAATTTTGACTTTTCGAATTTTCGTAAATCTAACAAATCATATGCATATACGAGTATTTTGTATAATTCAATACTTAATCTTTCATTGTTATTCTATACTTTTGAGAATTTTTTCAAAGTATTTTATGTAAAAAATATTGTCTGAAACTTAAAACACAGCATTATTTTTAGTTTTATTATTAAAAAACGACTGAATAACCAAAGAACAACAACAACATTAATTTAATGAAATACTTCGTTTTACCAAACTCTTGAATAATACTTTAAAAGTAAATGATGCCTCTTTCTGCATGATTTGATTCACAATCTTAAATAAAAAAAATTGTATTTAAAGTTTCTTTAATAAGTTTTTTTCTGTATATATAAGTAAAATGAAAGAGAAAGAAGATACTTGGTAACAAAAACAACAACATGAGCAACATGAATTGGAATATTAACAACAATAATAAAATATTGAATTTCAAAGAATAAGTCAGCAGTTTAAGATCTATATATAAGAAAGAAAATAAATTAAAATGACCCTTAAGGAAGTATAGAAACTTATAATAATGAAGCGTCTGAGACAAAGAAAACTGCAGAAAGTAAAAACAAAATTAATCCTAAATTACAAAACTGTTTCTAAGATTTTACATTATTTAATATTTAAATAATCATTTTTATATGTCTAATAAAATATGTACATACGTTCTTGTAAAATAAGAATCGACTGTATAATTTACAATACTAGGATAACTGAGCTCTATGCAAAAATATTAAATATGTTCTCATATTATCACGTGGTATTGTGAACTTATCTAATAGATATGGTGTATGGACTGCTAAAAAGAAAGACTGAAAATAATTATTAGGAGAGAAGGAGGGAAAATTGAGAGATGTTCCTTTCATAAATTCGTAACAGTTTTGATAAATAGACGTGTCCGGAATATGCTTAAGCCAACTTATATAGGATAGTACTATTATAATACAAAAGATAAAAAAAGGGTCGCCCAAAGTTATATGTTGTTATCATCAAAGGGACATTAAGTATAATAAAAAAAAATTTTAAGGAAAACCAACATCAGTTTTCAATTATTATTGTTAAAATTCTAAAATAATTTTTTTAGAACATTATTAGTTTTTTATTTCTTTTTATTCATTGCCTCTTCTAATGTTTGTGTTATAATCATTTTTTAGAGTTCTTTGTTTCTTTTATATCTGATGAAAAAATAAAGTATGTGAGTCTTTAATAAAGGGATAAAATTAAAGAATGAAACCAAAAATTTTAGAGTTATCGATTGTTTCAAAGAAATTTATAAATTACAAAAAATGGGAAAAAATATTATCGTTTATTGACTTGCTTAATATGTCGTTAATTTTTTTAATGTATTTAAAATTGAGCTATAATTTGTACGTTGTCCTAGATTATTAGGTTACATTATACGTAAAGACTCCAATAACTTTTGAGTTGGTAGCATTCAAACTACAAAATTGTTGAGGTTATTTCGAAGTCATTAGATAAATCTATATGCTACTGCATGGCAATTGTTCTATTTTTGCTTGCAAACCTGTCTGTTCATGTACCTGGATAAGCAAAATTCTCGTTAATGGATTTGATTTTGGCGAATTCCATGTACAATTGCTAGATCAGACAATGTTATGTTTATCCGTTCATTAATCATTCCATATTTGAGTTGTGTTATCTGTGAGTTATGTTTTTAAATTAAATTATCTGATAAGAATGATAAAAATGCTTAATATAATTATTAAGAATTAATATTTTGATATACACGGTATACGATATTCCATATGGCATTAAATTTAACGAAGAACCCAACCCAATATACATCAGTCGTTGATAATTACAAGTTCATAAGAAGGTTAAATTCCATGACCAGCTGTTTTCAATATATTAATGTGTTTACTGTTTCTTAAATTTTCATGTTCGGAAGCCATGGGATATCGTTTCAAATCATTTTCAAAATAACATTATTGAATTTTTTGTTTTTTTTTTTTAATTGGTCGTTTGATTGAGTTTGAGTTTTATGATTCTTTAGCTACATTTTTTGTTTCTCGAATAAAAGGTTCTCAATTTATTTTTAAAAATTAACCAAATTTTAATTTTATTGTAGGTTTGATAAAAGGAATTAATTGCAACGGTTGAGGGTAATTATTATTAAAACCTTATAATAAAAGATATCAAAAAAATCTTATGAATTCTTAACTATATATATAGAACTTAATGGAAATTAAATGATTATTTGAATATATGTATTATCATAAGACTAATTAAGATTTTTATTGTGTGGAGCCATTATTTCAGAAACAAAAATCAAATTAAATGGTTTTTCTAGAATTTCTGTTTACGTTCAATGGTTTAAGTATGTTTTCACAAATTGGACCTATCTGAAATTTTATTTTATATCTATAAAATTTAAATCTAAAATATAAAAAAAAATAATAGATTCAAACATATGAATCATGGCAAATGTTTAAAATTCATAAGATTTGAGTTTTGCAAAGCACCTGCATTTTTGAGGCTTAAAACATTAAAATTTTTAACTAGAATTTTCAAAATGTTTGCTTCCTTTACATTTAATTCTTAAGATGTTTTTTTAATCTTATAGTAAAGAAACTTTTAAATAAATTTAATTTTGGTTTTTATATAATTCGGATTTTTCCATTGAATAAAAGAAACATAATATTTGCTTTATCTTTAAAATGTTTGTTCTTCATCAAGAAGAAAGATATTTTATCTATTCTTTGAAGTTTTGGTTTTGTATTAAAAAGGAATGTTGTCCCTTCAGGATTCTCTTTCTAAATTTTTCCTTTTCATTTTTATTCCTAAACAAAGGTCGTCGACGTTTCTTACATACAATTCTTTGAAACTTTCTTTTTATTTTCAAAATTTTCATTCTCTCGATGCTGATATTAAATTGTAATGACTTTGAGTTTAACAACGCAGTAGTACATGTATAGCTCATTTTTCTTTCATATAAATTGAAATATAAAGGAAATTACAAAGAAAATTCAAGAAAACAATAAGTAAAAGTTCCTTCAGTTCCTTTTGTATTTTAAATTTTTTGCATTTGAAAGGATTCTTGAATACTTTTAAAGATAGAAGAATCTTTTTTTAGTTGAAGATTTTGGGTTTTCACCTTATTAAATTTTAAACTTTAAAAAAAGGGATTTTAAGTTCTGAATTCGATATATTTCGCAAAAGTAAACATAACTTCTTCACAATGTTTAAAAAGTTCTTGTTTTCATGTTTCGAAAGAAATAAAGTTCCTAAAAAATCTATAAGTAGCATGGCACTATTATTTTCGTATATATTTGCGAAATTCTAAAAGAGTGTCTTTTGGATTTTAAGATCTTTAAATGTATGTATCAGATATTTGTATATGTATAGCTGAACTTTGTAAGAAGAGATTGATGAAAATTTAAGGTCTCCAGGATTAAGGATTGCTAACATTTAAGATTTCCAAATTAAAGATCGCTAAAAGAAATTATGTATTTTAAGTGTGTTACAGAACAAGACAGACTTAAAACACTTTCAAAACACTTTTTACTTAGTATAGTTTTAATAAGTTTTTTTAATATATTTTATGATACCATATTGGTAGAAAATTTATGCGGTTTCTATTTATGGTGTGTAGCACATCTCTTTAAAGTAATTTTTAATAATTATTAAAAACGAGTTTTAAGAAAGATTTATGGATTTATAAGGTCTAGTTAAAAGTACATTAAAAAACAAATTTTTTACAATTTTCCATATAAGTAATTTTTTTAAGCAAAATGCGCAAAGGCTCCATCTATTTTTTTTAAGTTCATCTACTTATATTATAACGGTGCTGTAACCTCGAAGTTGTTCTCACATTGCCGATGAATTTAATTAAAGGAGTCTAAAAACAAAGGAATATTGCATATATTATTAATAGTATGTTTTCTTAATATATACATATAACATTTAGCCTACGATTTTATGTATGTGAAATTGTAAAAAATGGACTTGTAAATTAATTAACTTTAACATTTGTATTGTTTATCCAGTTTTTCGTGTTTCTGGCAATGTTTTTCTACATAGTATGAAAATGAATTTTCTAAAATTTTTATCTTACCTAGTTATAGGTTTTAGGGCTTCCAACTTTAATTTAAAATATAAAATAAAAATGTAAGCTATTTTTCAAAAGATTGTTTTGTAACAATTGTTCTAAGAAACAAGTTGTACAAATGAAAATAAAGCATTTTTGTTTATGTTATATTAAAGATATTGATTGTGTTGGGGCTTAAATATGCCGAATATTCCCACAGGCAAATGGCCCTAAAAAAAAAGATAATTTAAAAATTATTATTCTATGTATCACTTGGTTCGTATATATACTAGATTATTTTAATATTTAAAGAGGTTTCATTTTTATAATTCGTGTGTAGGTGTATTGTATAAAATAAAGGATAACAATATATAATTGTAATATCTGTCCATTTCTATCATAAATTAATCAAATTGATAAGATTATGCCATGTCGTGCCGTTTATTCCAATAGAAGAGACTGAAAATTTTTATTTGTTTATTGTATATATAAATTCAAACATAAAAAAAGTTTTTTTTTTTTAATGTAGAAGACAAAAAAGTTATAAATAGAAAAAAAACAGGGAAACAAAGAAAAGCAATCATAAGAAAATATTAAAAACAAACAAGGAAATTAACAAAATAAATGAAAATGAAATTAACAACAATGGTTTCGGTTCTTATCTATAGCATCGGGGTCGACTTTATTTCCTTTATTATGCCATTGGCATGTTTTGTTTTTTTTTTTTTATTAAAATTATGTTATAGATTTTACAACATTTGTTCCAGTTAAAAAAAAAACTCATAACGTTGTTAAAATTGTTTTATACAGTTTAGAAGGCCACAATAAAAATAATTATCTAAGTTTTTTTTTAAATCAAAATGTTAGGGGTTAAATTTGGTGGTTAAAATTGGTGTTTCTAAATTTTCTTATTAAATTTTGGTTTTTTGTTAGTTAAAATACAATTTACAAATATATTCACCAACAATTTCTGTTTTTCTACCCTAATGTGTTCATTCGCTCAAAATGCTTTTAAAATATTTTTTCTTTGTGAGGTGTAACGAATCCGAGTATAATTACACGAATTATTGTTTCATATATTTTATTATTTCTACATAAAAATAAATTTTTTCCAGTATTTGTTTTTTTGTAGACTAAAATGAGTAAAGAACATTATTTGGAAAATATAAAAATTACGTGACTACAGTTTTAGATAAAAAGTTATATTTAAACTATACAACAATACTTTGATACGACACTTAATGTTCACAGATACCCAATTTATATTAACCTTTGAAAATTTATTCTGAAACTCTGAAAATGTAATATTTATTAAAAAAAAAATGATTAAAAATGGGCTTGAAATTGTAACGAATCATAGTTCCATTAATGAAAATAAAGTAGTACAAAAGATATGATTTTTTTTAAATTTCTAGGCGACAGGCTAATTTAAATTTTAATAAAATGTAATCAGAAACTCATTTCTATTTTAAAATTTTGCCCCTTACTAAAGTCAGCTCCAAATTAAAAATGTGATTTATAAATACAAAATTATCCTGTATCCTAAAGTTATGTAAAATAAAATGATCCAAGAACTTTTATAAATTGTTAACTCCATTTCCATAAAATTAAAAAAAAAGGTAAATTTACAAAACTTTTTATACAAAATCATTCTTACAATAATCTCAACTTGTAAAATCTATAAATTTTTTTTTTCATTATAATGATAGGTAAAACCTTTAATTTCTAGTGATTGCTAAAAAATTTGATGTTTATTTGTATAGAATGTATAACGTTTTTAAAATGCTAACGATCTAAACTTGTTAATTCCTGAGTTCCCTCAATTGAAATTGTTTGTGATAATAACAGAGTATAAAAAAAATTAAAAAAGTTAAAACTACACAAAAATATTTTAACCGCCAGAGAACCGAACTCAATTGTATAAAAATTATTAATGTCGGCATTTACTTTTTTTATTTAACTATGAAGAACCCTTTATTATTTATTATTGCTTTGTAGTTCATTTTAATTTTATATTTGTTATTATATTCTGTGTTATGTCTGTCAATTCCTTTATAGCTGTGGTTAGTAAGTATAACTTAAATTTATTTTTTGTAAATGTTCTCCAATTCAGAATTTAATTAAATTAATTGGGATTTAGTAGATCCCTTCCTCTTTTTAAAACAAAATATTTGACTAACTCTAATAGAACTAATAAATTTAGATCTCATGGAATAATTTTATGAGATATCTGAGAAAAACAGGTTTCGATATTAATGCATAATTATTCAAATATTGTCTAGTACTTTCAATACATAATTTTAAAAGCAAAATCTATTCCCTTAATAATACTTTTGAAGTTCTGTGACTATATTCATTAAATTTATACATTTACATTAAATTTCATTCAATACATACAAATTAATTCATTAATAACAGACACATGTTTAAAAACTGAGTTTTGCACAATTAATGTTACAGTTAAATATTTTCCTTTGATTTTCTTTTCAACTCAATTTTTAGGTATCATTGTTTTGTTTTTATTTTTCATTCTCTGCTAGTTTATCGTTTTCTTTACTGTAAACTGTTAAAGGGGGCTACGATACGATGTGTGTTAAATTATGATTTTGATTCGTATAATTTTATCAATTTTAATAATCATCAGAATAAAGTACAGAGTAATACACATACATACATACATACATACTGCATATATTTATTTAATGTGCATTTAAAACAAAATTTTTGTATTCTTAATTGGAGTGTAGGGGAAGTGCCTTTAATAAAGTGAGCGATTGCAGGATATAATTATGAATGGGAATTCGTAAAACAACATATGACGATAGTGATGACCGTATTTCGTTTGCCTTTTTTTGTTATTCTTATTGTTGTTACTGCTGTTACTGTCGTTGTTGTTGTTATTGTTAAATACGCGGATAGGTGAAACAGATTGTATCAACGTTTTACAGGTGTTATTTTACTTATTGTATTTGTAGTAGTTTTTTTTTTGTTTTTACTGTTATTCTAGTAATTTAAAATTTTTTTTTAATTACTATAATTGTTAGTTTGGAATTATGGTAGGTACTATTAGAGATTAGAATTTTATGATAAAATATACGATAAATTCAAATAAAATGAAATAAATTTGATTACAATTATGCAATTAAATTTTAGGAACTTATTATGTTGTTTTTGGTTTTTTTTTTTTAGAGTTTACCTGAAGGGTAATTCAAAATAATTTATTTTGTTGTGATAACAAAGTTTTGACAATTATTGAATAGAAATTGAAAATGACAAGGGAATTAAAAGTTTAATTCAATGAATTGAATTATCTGTAGATTTTTTTTGTAATTGAAAGTTTTGTCCATTAATTTTTAAACAAAATTACCTAACAAATTTTATAATTATATTTATAGAAATATGTAGTTATTTTTTTAGCTTTTTAATTAATTTAGTTTTCAAAAGATAAAAAAATCAATTTAGCTGGCTTTGTTATTTTTTTTTGTATTCAATTAGAAACTGTTTAAGCCTTTAATAAATTCAATCACTTAATTTTTATATTATAATTTAATACCCAGACGAACGTAGTTTTAAGAATATAGTAAATTTGCCAAAACTTTTGGTATGCTGAAAAGGAAATGAGGTATAGATAAGTCAAGTGTATGAATAGGATTAGAATCGAAAAGCGGTTCGATCTAAGTATGTACATATATCCGACCGTCTGCAGAAGGTTTGAATAGCTTTAATATAGTTATATTGTTTTTTATGCATAACTCAGAGCTTATTTAAGTTGCGTATTTGATAACAGTTTAACCTTTTTGGCAAACTTCTTTTTTTAAGTTGTTTCATTTGAAAGAGGATTGAATAGCTGCCATATAAAACCCCTGTTTTTTATACATATCATTTTACACATAAATTGTGTATTTGAAATTTTTGTAAACGATATCCCACTTTTGACACAGTCTCCGCTACTTTTTGCCTCGTTTTTTTATTATGAGTTCGATACAATAATTATTTTGAAATATTTTTGGTTCATTAATTTTAAAGTTCCTGGGAAATAGAGTGATGTAACTTATTCAAATAGTTGCCTTTTATAAATTTCGAAAATAGTCATGATTAAATTTACATTTACATTAAATTCAAATGCCAAAACAATTTAAACTTTCATGTAAAAAAAATTAGAAAAAGATTAATACATTTAATAAAAGTTTCAAATATTAGCATATATTTTTAAAATAATTTGGATCGTGATGGTGAAAGTTGCATTCAATTTTTTTTTAATAATTTTTGAGTCAATTTTCTAAAATGATTATTTTGAAAAATTAAGTAATTTGCAATTTAAAAATATCCTTTTATTGTAGACATTTACAATTACTCATTTCCTATGGTACTGAACAAACACTGTGGTATCTCCTCCGATATTGTATTTGCCAAAATATTTTGGCATGAAAATGTAGGTATCCATCTTTAATAATAAATTCTTCTAATTAAAATGATTTTTTCATTACATGTTTATTTGGTTATATCATCAGTAACTTAAAATTAAAATGTTGCAAATTGCAAACATTTTACATAAAAGTTTTAAAATATTACATATTATGAAAATAAATTTACATTGTTTATAAATTTAAAAATTCATTGTTTAGTTTAATGCTCGTGGCATATACAAAATTGTCCTAAATTTAATAGACGTTAGAAGGCAACTTTAATGATTCTTAAAGAAACTATACGTAGCATACCTCTCTTCCTCTCGAAAATCTAAATTTTTACTAGAAACAGCATTCAGTTATGAACGTATGTTGTAATTGCTTCAAAAACGTGTTACTTTATTTTTAACTCTTTAAGATTAATACTAACCATTATTTTTACAAATATTTGTTTATACAATCTTTTTATAAATGTTAGTTAAAATCAAATTCAAAAAAATATAAAATTAAATTTTAAAAATAACACTAAGCACGTTTCGCAGATATTGTATAAAAAGTGAAAAAGAATAAGAGTTATTACAGTTTGTTTTTAAGTCTTATTATACATGTAAATTTTCATTTCAATTTTTTTACTGCTTCTGCTGTTTTTTCTATGCACTAAAAAGAACGAGGTGTAAGAGAAGGGGGGGTGAAATAAAGTCGAACGAAATAAAGTCGATTCGACTTTATTACCAAAAATTGTGGAAATAGAATCGAATTGGCTGTTCTATCTTATTTCCAAAAAAATTTTGAAAATTTAAAGTCGAACGAAATAAAGTCGAACGAAAAAAGAAATAAAGCCGACTCGACTTTATTACCAAAAATTAACAAAAATACCAATTCTATCTTATTTCCAAAAAAAATCGCGATTCTATCTAATTTTGGTAATAAAGTCGAATCGACTTTATTACCAAAAACAATGGAAATAAAATCGAATTAACAATTCTATCTTATTTCCAAAAAAAAGGCCAAAAAATAAAATAAATGAAATAAAGTAGAATCGACTTTATTTCCATTTAGTTGTAGTAATAAAGTCGAATAAGCAATTCTATTTTATTTTCTAAAAAAATGTTCAAAAAGTAGTTTAAATGAAATAAAGTCAAATAATCTGTAAAATCAAATTTATTTCAATAAAATTAACAAAAATTTAGTTTCCAAAATTAGAAAATTTAAACATTGTTTTAGATGGTGTAATACGTGCTTTTTTTTACTTTCTTTCTACAACAACTATTAATATTCACTATTGTGTAAGTTCACTATTGTAAACACAAAAATGTACTACATGCAATTGTTGCATTTAAAGATATTTTATTCTATTGATAACCAATTGAAACTGGTTTTTTTTTCTATATTTAAAATTAGAAATTGGATTATTTTAAATACACAAGAGCAAAAACATAGTTGGTTTCAAAATTAGGGTTGCCTCCTTTTCCGAAATATGTATTTGTAAACCTTCTTTTCATGAAAATTTTCTTTTACCATATTTTCGAATATTGCCATTACAAAAAATCAATAGACCTCTTTCAACATTATAGCTATAATATTTATAACCAAAAGCTGGAGTCCGTTAAATAGATTAATAATTTTTGTTTTATCCTCATTTTTTAATAATTTTCTCTTTAAGAGATGAAATAACTGATGTAAACTTATGCCATTAACAAAAGAAAAAACCGCGACTAGCATTCTTGATTTATAGTTTGCTTTTCCAAAAAAAGCTTCCACAATATGCTCTGGTACTTTAGTGAAATCTGTGACATCCATTTTATTTAGGACTTTTCTCATTGCATCTGTTCGGTTTTTTTTAATAATATTTTGGATATATGAATTCATCTTAAAGGGAAACTCACAATTTAATTTTAAAAAGTAAAAATGTAAAACTAAATTGTGTACGCGTTGGCAACCTTTTAATTTTGCAAAATAAATATATTTCTTATAATATCAATCACAAGTGATAATAAAACAATAACAATGCTAATCAAATAATGAAAGAAGTACCTGCTATTAAAAATTAATAATTGAAATTGAAAATATAAAATCCAGTTTTATATATTTTTTTTTAAGTCATAAAAGTGAATTAAAAGTAATTTGCAATAAATTGATTACTTTTTATGTAATTATTTTGGAAGTAACTAATAATAAATATTTTAGCAAAATTTTGATTATATTAAATATTTTTTAATAAAATATAATCTTAATTTTTTATCCGACACTAAAATCCCTCTCAATTACTTTTTTATATTACGTACATATATATGATGAAAAAGCCGCCGGCTGAATCAAGCAAAACTAAGGTTATATAGGTATTCCGGAAAAGGGAGCAACTCTGCTTTTGTAACCAACTGTAAAACCCTACCAACTCCGAATCTGGCAAGTACACAATATCTTCTCTTATAAAGAAGAAAATTTGTTGATTTGTTTGCTTATAACTTCAGACCCACTTTCATTTAACTTATTGCTGCAGAAGTTATGACGCATCACTATGATATTAATGTTTGCACATGTAATAAAAACTATAATTAAATGTTTTCAAATTTATAAGTATTAAAGTTAGTTCGAATTAGTTTCATTTATTTTCGTTGGATTCAATTTAATAAAATAGAATTGCTAATTCGACTTTATTTCCACTGTTTTTGGTAATAAAGTCGATTCTACTTTATTTCATTTATTTTATTTTTTGGACATTTTTTTGGAAATAAGATAGAATTGCTAATTCGATTTTATTTTCATTGCTTTTGGTAATAAAGTCGAATCGACTTTATTTCCTTTTTTTTCTTTCGACTTTATTTTTTCAAAAATTTTTTTGGAAATAAGATAGAATGACTAATTCGACTGTATTTCTATTATTTTTGGTAATAAAGTCGATTCGACTTTATTACCGAAATAAAATAGAATCGCGATTTTTTTTGGAAATAAGATAGAATTGGTATTTCATTTTCATTTTCGTTACTTTTTGGTAATAAAGTCGAATCGACTTTATTTCGTTCGACTTTATTTCACCCCCCCGTAAGAGAAATATGCAAAACTCGCATATTTTGAAAAAAAAGCATTGAACATATAAAAGAAAAACAAAAAATAACTTGAAAATATAAAATTTAATTTTTGTTGTTTTTGTAGCAATTTTCGTGTTTTCAACCTGGCACGTGTTGTTCCATTTGGATAATTATTATTTCTCTTGTTGTAGCTTTGACGTGGTCTTCTTGTTTCTGTTGTTTTAGATTTTATTGCACCTTTTTTTTCATGTATACAACATCTACAAAGTTTTGGTCTGGATTTTTTATACCATCTTTTCGCAAAATTTTTTTTTTTGTAAATTGTAATAAACTTGATAAAATGTGTTTTGGATTTTGCAAATAATCTAGTATGAACACAAACTTATATTTATACTCAATTATATAAGAGCTAATCAAGATATGAACAAAAAAGGTTGTTAAGATTTTGCTTTATAAGTAAATTTTTTGTAGGTAAAATGGTTTTAAAAAGTAATCACTTCGTTTTTCTAAGCAAAAATGTACTTTATCTAATTAACTTTAAGCGCAGTATGTAGTAAAATTTTTATTTAATTTATTTGTTTAAAGTAAGTCTTTTCTAATTAGCAGTCTTGGGAAGATAATATAACGTAAATTGATCTAAATCCTTTCAGTATGTATATTTTAGTACTATACCTATATGTACATTTGTAACTTTATATATAATATAAATAAGTTATATAAGTTATAATAAGGCTGGGTAAAGATTCGAGGCTTTGTTCCGCTCGGATTTATGGTTGTTGGATTACAATACAGTATAGTTAGTTTATAAAATGAAACTGGGATGCAAATAAACTGAATTTCAAATAAGGATTATGCTTTATACTTTATTTGGTTTTAAAACATTTACAATAAATTAAAAATTATAGGTATATGTATATAATAAATGCATTTATTAGCAATATAATAGCTTTATCTCGCTTGTAAATTAGAAATAAAGTCATGTCGCAAACCTTACCCGTAATTGCGAAACAGCTGTAAGACTCCCTATCTTTATTTTATATTTTTGGCTTTATTGTATGACTTTATTACGTTACTCCTACTTTATGACGATTACAGTGCTATTATTTTCTTAGATCATAAAAAGTATTAGTTTTTTAACAAAAGTTTAGTGTTTCTCATCATTTACATAATTGGCGAATGTCCTAATGAATGAGAAAAAATTAAAGATAATGAACTTTTTTTTCGATATTTGCTTCACAATTTGTTCAATTTTTATGAGATAATTTGCGAATTTTTTAAATCCTAAGGGATGAAATAATAATTTACATTTTACGTTTAATTATAAATATCTTATTTGATCCAAATGTTTGTCTACTTTAAAATGTTTTCAGATATACATATTTGTATAATCAGTTCTTTACAAAAAGTTTTTAAAAAAGGTTCCACGCAATGTATGTATCAGATACAGACTTCTTTAAAGAAATGAAAAATAGGTAAGAAAAAAGTAAAAAGTTTCATGTCATTATTGCAAAACTTTTAATTAATGTTATAAAGTTGTACATAATACAAAATAAGTACTTTGAAAATAATTTACGACCACGTTTATTGAATTTAATTATGCTTTTTTTTAGAAACAAGATCTATATAATTGTTACTATATAATTAATGTAATATTTTCTTTCCAAAATTGTCAATCAAAATCGGTTACACTTTGTTTAGAAATCGTGCAAGCGCACCCTCATAACTTTTTAATTTTTATTCAACTTCTATCACCAAATTATATTGTCAATCCATGCGTTTAGACGTGGCAGCAGTTGTTGTCAACATAATCTTCTTTCTCTTTCCCACTTACTCATTTCTTCTACAAAAAAGCTTTAACACGAAAAAAAACGACGAAAACACGGTTAACACCCGAAAATCTTGTATACATTTTTGTTAACCAAAATTTAGGTGCCTTACGTGTTGACAGTAACCAATATAATCAGGTCAAAAATTTTTTTATGATATACTACACATCATTCTTATATTAAACATTAAAGAGTGATATACTATTGGAAAAAATCTCAGGTCAAAAATTTTTTTATGATATACTACACATCATTCTTATATTAAACATTAAAGAGTGATATACTATTGGAAAAAATCTGATAATATTAACTCACACATATAAAGTTGCGGCAGCACTCTATGTATACATGACATCAACGTGTAAACGGAAATATGTAGCTTTTAAGCAGATATAACAACAAGATGTGAATACTACAACGTTGACACCGTCTAAATTAGCTCAATAAATAACATTTCAAAAAAGTTTTTATATTCAATTTTAATTTATCATTTTAAAAGCTTTTAAAATAAATTTAAAAACAAAATAAATAAATAATTGGAAATTAATTTTTTTTTTTTCATAAAAGATAACGAAATTTTGAAATTCATTTAAATGTAATTTCCCTTTAAAAATATCAGTGAATTTAATTGAAAATCCATTTTGCATCCTGTATTTTACACAGTGTGGTAAGGACTTAAATTATTTTTATATACAGTTTGGTTGCAATAGAAGCAAGATGCAGATTAGTGTTACATTTATTGTTGCTGTCCCAGTTATCTTTATGTATATTCTAAATATCTCTAAATGCAAATTGAAATTGTTATTTTTTGGAAGTTTAAACCTGTCACTAATATTTGATGAAAAAGTAAATTTAATAAATTGAGATTTCTATAAATAAAAGAATCGTTATAAATCTTACAAACAATGAACTTACATAAGTCTTTTCTTTCTATGCATAGATTAAAGAGTTTTAAATTAAAATATATCGATACAAAGACAATCGATATATAATCGATGAAAGTCTCATCATGAATTCCCATTTTCCATTGGATTCTGAGATACCACTTCAGTAAAATAATATATATATACCATAATTTCGCTTGTACACCAAAATATAAGTAATTGGTTCAACATTATTTGGGCTTATTATGTACAAAAAACCTAGGAACTCTTAAATTAGAAATCATATTATAGACTTAACCGAAATCTTTGCTATCAAACAGTTCATGATCTTTAGCAAGCGAGAGGAAGTTTTTATTTGAATTTGTAGAATTTGTTCGGATTCTCCGTCCTGTTATTTATTACTTTTTAGTCAGTTTCATAGATACTTAGTATAACTGGACTATTCACAAATATTTTTAATAAATTAAATAAATTTTAAATTAGTTTTTTAAACCAAATTTTTTATTTTGTCGCGTATTGAATACATTGACTATCAGATATATTAAACAAGAACTTAACTGTATTTACATGCAAATTTAGCTTCAAAACTTTAATTTAAAATTGATAATGAAATAAAATCAAATTGAAAACCAAACCACAGCCAATCAAAACTCATTATTATGCATTTTCGGTTTCAATTCAAAAATGAGCTCCATAAGTGCCTATCGGACATAATTTGAATTGGTATTCATAAAAAAAAATACAAAATAAATAAACCAAATAAAAAATCCAATAAATTAAAATTATTTCGAATGAAATGGAAAAATAAATTATAATAAAAATTTATTGAATTATATTCAAATCATATTTTTTTCAGTATTATTTTTACTTTTGATTTTTGTGTAATTGGAAAATGTTGATTTAATTTTTGTTCAACTACGGTTTATTTTGTGTTCAATTTAAATAAATATGAATTCATGAAATTTACAATTACAGTTTTAAAATGACAAAAATTTGTGTATATAAGTATATATATATACATACGCAAGTGCATAGATACTTATAAAGAGACAAAATTTTATTTGTATACGTTAGTCACTTTGAGGAAACCTTTAATGTTAGCTAATCAATTTGAGTCTGTAATCTGTGCTTAGTTTTACAAATTATTTGTATTTAGCCGTTTGGTTTTATGCAACATTTTCTTGCAACAATGACCTCCTTAACGAAAGTAAAGCATGGACTTTCGTAATGACTAAAAGTTTGTAATTAAACAATAAAAATTTAAACTTTGGACAATATATTGAGAAACATATTTGAGGCAATTAACATTTAGATTTTAATTTATTTTTATTTTAAATATTATATACTTTTATATTAACTTTCCTGTGTCTATGGGTTTGTTTTTAATTCTGTAAGTTAGTGATACATTTACATTAGAAATCTAACCATAATAAATGTTTTCTAATCTTGATAAAATTTTTAAATTTTTGAAACAACTGGTGGATATTTTCTGTTTAATATTTTCCAATATAAACAAATGAGTGCACTAATAAAATTCTTTTCTAAGATGCGTAAGATGTTCTACGTAAATCTTTAATTTGAACAGCTTTAACGTTACGTCATTATTATATTCATTTGAGATACTAGCAGTTTTCGTTTAATAAATATTGCAACAACTGCCATTTATTATTTATAATATATAAAATATTGCAATATGTAATTAATAATTGGAAGACCAAATTTTTTTTTTTGTAAGAAAGGGTATTTAATAGTAACATATACTTAATATATAACATATGGAATCAAGAATGAAACTTAATTAACCTAAAATTTTATATTGCAACAAAAAAGAATAATGTGGTCTAGTGTCTGCATGCATGCAACTTTTTTTTTTTTTTTTTTACTCTAAGTTTCCATTATGGTTGAAGAAGTTGAAAATAAAGAATATTATTTTATAGATTTTAATTAAATAATTATTCGATTAATTTTTTATAAATAGTCAATTTTTTCTCTTATATGGGAAACGGTTCTTAGATTTCTTCTCTAATTGATTGATTGTCTGGATTCTACACTATTTTAGGATTGTTAAATATTAAACAAGTATATAGTTTTTAAGTGAACAACCTTCAAGCTGTGAGTTTTGATTCATGTGTACTATTTATTTTATTATTTCCAAAAAAATAATTCACTAAAACTATAACTTATTCTTTTTTTTTAATAAATGAATAAATTTTGTTGATTATTTATATAAATAAAAGGTATTTCAAAGTTTGATTTTATTATATATATATTATATATAATTACCTAATCATGTTTATTTATTATAGTTTTATAATTAAAAAAATTGAAATATATCAAATTTATTATTTGATCGAAAATTGCTTTTATAAATTTTATAGAGAATATTATAAATACAAATGTTTTGTAATCAATTCCTTGAGGAAGACGTATTACGTTTTTCGAATTATTTTATAAAAATTGATTTTGTTTAAAAATGGAGAAGTTGAACAATGTCATTTGCCTCAAAATTTTAAGAGGACATTAAGCAATATAACACTGACTGATCTAAATACTCGTATGTACTGATTTCTGTAGACTTAATCTTAAATATAAGATTTTTAATTCGTATTTAAAAAAAAAAAAGATACAGCACAAAAAAAAATATTTAATTTCAAAACGAACCACACATAATATTTAGTTATGTAAATCATTAAAGTAAATAATGATGATAAATAATTATAATGTGTCTTTTTTAAGAATTAATGTCTGATTATTATTTGTATTTTATGTTTAAAGTCAAACTACAAGTATTTTAATTTATAGCATTCTTGTTTTCCATTTTATTGATAAAAACTTTTGATATTTTTTGTGAAAAACAACCTGCCTTCTCTTTAATTCGTTTTTATCATAATGTTTTTGTTGTTGTATAGTCTCTAATATGGCACCAATTGCATTTTATTAAGTTACTTAGTTTGGAAATTTGACCGATCTTTGTCTGTTTTCTTCAGGCGACCCAGATTGTAAACTTATATATTTACATTTTTAAGAATGCCTTGCCATGTTCTTAATTAAGTGTATATACAGGTACAGAGTCATAACTCCCAGAGACAGAAGTCCCTAAGGGACCTTTGACTCACTTTAAAATACTTACATGTGACATAAATCCCTTGACAAGTGGGTAATAAGTTCCTTTTGGAAGTATTAAGAGAGTTATAACCCGCTTTTATAACTAATTTTTAATTGCAGTTATAACATCATAATAACTAAAATTGTGTTATTGAACTTATACATATACTAATGTATTTAATTCGAAACTTACGAGTATTTTGAAATAATTTCTGAAAGTATTTTCGTCACTGATATTATATAATTAAAGTGATTATTTGTTTTAATATTACTAATATAATAACCATTCAGCTGAGAACTGTATAAGGGAGTTATGTCGTATCTTTCTGAGTCAAAACTCTAAGCGTCATAAGTCCCCCAAGGAGCTATGGCTCAAAGCTATTAGTCTTAAGCCACTTAGAGACTTATCACACATTTATTGGGACATAATTTCCTAAGGGAATTATGACTTTGGAAGTTATGCCCTTGAACCACATATACATATATGTAAATAGATTTGTTTTGCAGTCACAGTATATATCATATATGTATATAATATGTATAATATTCATTTACTTTTGTAAATAAACACCGTTCAATAAAATGAACGGAAAAAGAAGAATATGAATAGATTGAATGGAATGGAATAAGACCTAAATAAATAAAATTTAAAACATACAGTTTTTCTTTTTTTAATTTTAGAAATAAAAAAAAAAATTAAAATCAATAAAATGTTAAGAGTATTGTAAAATAAGCCGCTTGGAAATGCCAGAATAATGAAATCCGATGAGATTGAAAACATTGGGAAAAAAAAATGTTTACTTTAAATTAGCGTCGAAAAAAACAACGGCCGGGGGAATTGAGTAGGTGCTTTTCATATTTCAAATAAGAACTAGTAATAAAAATGAATTTTGCTTCGTAAATTTACATATGAAACATGGAAAAAAAAACAAAACAAATATACCTATTCCTGATGGAATTAAAAAAACTTAAGTTTATTTTATTTTTATATTAAAAAAATTTTGACTCTGGAAATATTATTTAATAACTATTCTTTAATAAAGTCACGGTGTAATGAAAATAACATAGAGCACAAATGACAGCTGCTTTAATAATTTAACTTTTTCATTAAAAAAGTCACTGATGAATCCTTTGAAAAACATTTTCTAGTTGCACCCTTTCTTGATTTCTGCATTTGAATCGAGTCAAAATTAAGTTGCATATGTATAAGTTTTTTGGTAATAAAATTAATAAAAAGTTGAATCAAGTGGAAATCATAATTTGTTCGTTCCAATCAAATAACGAAATTAAATAAAGAGAAAATAAATAACTAGAAATTTAAAAAAAGAACTTCCTAATAATGACTAAGGTTAACAAATGATGCGTTATAACGTAAGCAATAAAATTATTTTTACAATTTGTAATGACGTAGAGAAGCTATAAAAAAATATTTCCCTTGTTGAACATTATTGAACGAAAAGTTTCGAAAAGGGATTTGTATATATGTATATTTGTATATAATTAGTTTTTTCCTAAAGTCTAAGAATTATGAAACCAAAGTTTGGAATGCACGGATAAAAACTTCAAAATTATTAAAACAAAACAAAACGAGATTTATACTGAAGGGTGTTATGAAACCAAATGCTTAATTAAAATAACAAAACTAGTTTCCTAAACATTTTAATTTCACTTTAATATAATTTTTATTTCATTTTTTTATTTAGTTTGCACTGAAATTTAAAACATCATATGAGTAATATATATATTAATCAAAAATATATAGATATTAGATAGTTGCAATTAATAATTAAAATTTGACAAATTAAACTAGTTTTGAGGAGATGTTTTCATGTTTTTATGTAATATTTAATTAGTAATGTAATTTCTCCTCGTTTTATTTTATTTATTTATATATACAATAACAGTTTCTTTTCATCAAGGCATCTTTAACTAATTTATCAGATACAAATAAAATAAGGTATTAAAATTAAAAAATAAATAAGTTCTAGTTTTTTAACTTTATCTTGACCTTAACATCAATTGTATTAAGATCGTGTTATTATGTTGTGAACTATATAAAGGAAGAATATTCCTTAAAAAGTTAATTATATATATATTATTCGTTATATTAAAATATATATACAAATGAAATAAATTTTGCTTAGGAAATTATAGGAAATAGGAAATTATTTATTTTTAATATTGAGATATTTTAAAAAGATAAAATTATTTATAAATATGGATTTTATTAAATTAGTAGACAAAAAAAACACCAAAAGTAATAAATATGTGAATTAAGTATGTAATATCAATTTAAAAAAAATTGTTAAATAAAAGTTTTGCAAATTAAAAATGCAATTTTAAGTAGTACCATGAAAACAAAAGAATTTTAAAATAAATCAATATACCTATAAATTAAAAAAAAAACTATATGTTATTAATAATTTAAATCTATTGAAAAATTTCAATTGACCGCAATCAATATTTTAAATATCAAAACCAATTTAATTACATAATATAATGACTGTACATAACAATTACTTATATTTTCATTACAGGGAGTAAAAATGTTTTTTTTTTTATATGTACATACATATAGATATTTGAGTTTGAAAAATTTACTCCCATTATTTACAAACAAAAAACTAATTTATAAAATACAAGCAAATAAAAATAAATGACAAATTTAAATAACTAATGGAAAATTAAAATGAAATTGGATAAGTTGAAAGTGATAACTGATAACTACAAGAAAGTGATAAAAAAAAAGAAAAAAAATTTAATGTTAAAATAATTTTAAATATAATTTAGTTTGTATTTGAGTTAGATTAATATTTGAGTATTATAAAGATGAACAATACTCAAAAGTTGTTCTTTATGATATAAATGTCAGTTTTCAATAGTTACACACATCTCGAATTTTGTTACTTTAATATAAAATACCAAATTTTTTAAATAAGTTTGGGTGTAATCTGTTTAAAAAAGTTTAAGTTTCTACCTATTTATTTGTAAAAAACCGTGTAATAATCCGAATAGTAACTATATAAGCCGGGGTCGCCTAGTGTGGTGAATTGCTTACTTACTGTGTTATTTATTTAGTATAAACTTTTTTATTAATTTACTGTAATTGCTACTAATGTAGTTTGTAGTATCTGACCAATGACAAATTGGCTAAATAGTCGACATTTTAAGTGGAAGGTTTCAGGCTCAAACCGTGAGATCATATTTAAATAAAGCATATCGTAAATAGAATTTCGTTGTAATTATAATCATAAACAACAGCTGAAACAAAACTGAGTCTTTATGACTTGGCCTATAAATTTTATGGGGATGAAAAAAAATAAAAAAAAATTAATAGTAAATTAGCAGGTTGAAGTTAAATTTGACTTTAAAATTACAAAATACGCAGACTGGAAAGATACCTTTTATTATAATAGTTTTTAATTTTTATGAACAGCAAGCAAACCTTGCATTATAGTTTTTGACATTGTTTTTTTACAACAAAAGTATCAAAAGTTTAATTATATTAGCTTTATAATAAAATAAATATTAAATTTTCAATAAAAAAAAAAATTTAAAAAATGGGCGTGTTTTAAAACAGAAAACAGATTAACTGCATATTAGAATATTGGTACAATACTAAATCAATTAGAGTTCATATTTATTTTAATAATTATTTCTTTTTTTTTTCAATATTTTTTTAAATTTTTTTATCCAGGAAATAAAACTTTAAATAATTAAAGAGTTTATATTTATTATTTTTTTGTGAAAGTAATAATAATTAAATTAATAAAGTTTAGATAATTGGAAAAGGGTTAATCCATTTTTTTTTCTTTTAATTCCCCTTATTATTTTTATTTTGAAATTCACCTTCTTAACTTACTTACTTTTAGTATCGTACATGCAATTCGAAAAAAGGAAGCAGTTGCATATTAAATACTTTCTTTTTTTGGGAACATTTGGGAATTACTTTTACTAAGTAAGTAAATTCCCAAATGTTAATTCTGTGAAGCATATAACGGTAATTTAATTTATTTAATATTGAAATTGGTAATTTTGTAAATTGAATTAAAATTGTCTTATTAAAAAAAACTTTATTGTTCAAAAAAAGGCGGACATTAAAAAATTGAGAATTATTAATATTTTTTACATATTTTATTTGTTATTTAATTTTAGTTTTTTATTTACGCATAATTTAATTTTTTTTGAATTTGTTTTTCTGTTATAGGTATTTATATATATATATATATAGAACTTTTTTTCATAATTTGTAGGTATCATATATACATGTAGGTTAATATTAAATATATTATATGCTGACTTAAATTTATGTTAAACTTCTGTATATAAATATCCGCATGCAGTACGTGTCATCCGAGTAATTTTTAATTGCAAACAAATTTCGTGTTATTTTTTATTTTTATTTTGGAAATTGTTGAAACCCCACCCTAAGACATGATTTGATAATTAATGACCTGAAAATCATAAAAAGTAAACATAAAAAAAAATTAAATAAAATATGAAAATTTAAAAACTAAATAACAGCAATTGCACATGTGCCAATAAAAAAACAAAAAGCTAATTGAATACAAAAAAATCATTTTTATTAATTTTAAAAGCAAAAACAACCATAGTGATTATGGTGGTGAACTAGAAGTATTTATTGAAATTCAATTGAAATAGACGACTTTCCAGAAAAAGAAGAAAAACTCCCAAAACTAAAGCTGACATAAAATTAAGTTAAAGTGACACTAGTCTTGATATTCGTTTAATTTTCCCCCGTTTTTGCTTAGTTTTTTCTTTTACCATGTGATTAGGTATCATGCGAACCGACACGTGGACTTATATTAATAATAGATATTTTAATAAATATATATATATATATATATACATATATGTAAATCGAAAACATTAAAATTTTATCAAATTGAATTGTAATAAATTTATGGGGAAACCAATTTCAAAGATTGAGTGGGTGTTATAGAAAAAATATTTTTTTTTAAAAACGTTTGAGTAAAATGCAATTTAAATTATTGAAATTTGAAAAGATGATAATCAAGGAAGTTCTGTTATTGAGATCACAATATTTTGATAGATTGAAAATATTTTTTTTGAAAAGTGCAAACGTGTGTTAATAATTCTCTTATAACAATAAAAATTTTAAATTTTTTCACACGTTTTGTTAGGAAAGGTTATGATATATTCCCAATTATGATCGTTATAATTCTGAATTTCAGTTCTTCGGTTTACCAATAAAAACGTTTTTGAAGTGGTGATTTTAAATTTATTAAATAAAAAAGGCGTAATAAAGAACTTAAAAGCTTCCAAATTTACACTAAAAGGCTAAATGAAGCGCAATATTTAAAAATTGGTTTATAATTTCATTTAAGTTTCAAATCCATTTAAATTTTTTTAAACTTTGTTATATTATTTAATAAGCTTTTTAATTTTGAAAGCTTTATATTATCAACCTTTTTGAACATTTTAAAGACAAATATTAAAAACAACTAAGCCTAAACAACAAGAGTTTTTCTATTATAAAAATTTGGAATTATTACACTTTAAATCAATTTAATTAAAACTTTTATATACAAAAAAATAACCCACACGGAATTTATTCCAGACCAAAAATCGTTAAAGAATGATTGGAGTTTCAAGAATATTCTAATTTAATCTAACTTTTAAATAACTTAAAAGGCCGATCATCATTCTCTTCGATATCTGGATAATCGGTTACTATCCCATTATCTGCAGCTTGAAGTAATATAAAATTTCCAAAAACCACCTTTGTGTCATACTTATAATTCATCATGTAATAGTAAAAATCCGAGAATAAACTTTAAAATGTTTTATATTAATTTATAGATTTTATTTAAAAGATAATTGTATTTTTATAATAATAATCAATGCAGGAATGACTACATAAAGTAAATTAAAAATGTTGATTCTATTTTAAAAAACGGGTTTGCACTTAAGAACTTTTTTGTAAATTAAGTGAAGGTATCTAATTAAAATTTTGTAATTTTTCATTTACTACTTTCGTGGTTGTAGTTGGTTCCATTGTTTTTTTGAGTGCTTTGTTAGTAATAAGTAGTCTTCTGCTTATTATTAGATTTCTTTGTTAGTTTTGCTCAGAAAATAAAATAAATAAGTTGGAATTATCATCCACGTCAATTGAATGTATACATCATGAAATGCGGTTTTTAAGATAAAAATACACATACAATCTGACAAATACAAGTAAGTTGCTTTAAGTTGTCTATCTTTTAATCTTTTTTTTTAAAACTATACAGCCTCTATTATAATATGTTTATATAAATTTTATTTTTTAAAAAAGTTCGTTTATTAAATGAAAAAATAAAAACAAAATTAAAAATTTACTAGTAAAAAATATAAATAAGTATAAAAAGGTTTCAGACACCATGCATGACGTCTAAAACCATAAACAAAAATATATGTATTTGTCTGTAGCCTGAATTATATGCCTCTCAGTTCGTCCCATTCATTTCGTATCTATTGAATTTCCAAATGATGCATACACTTAATACCCTCTTATCTAAAAATTTCTTTTGAAACTGCAGATTTTATACTTATTTTTTAAATTTTATTTTTCCTTGTTCAGTTTTTCAAAAGAAATATCTTGTAAATACTTTTTTGTTGTATTTTTTCGTGGTTTTCGTATTAATATATTTTTAAAAAATACAAGGTGCTTTCAAAGATAGTTGCTATTATTGTTTTTACTTTTAGTCTCTATATTATTAAAATACTTAGTTTTTTTTAAAGTTTTAATATTAAGTTAATTTTGAATAAGTAGGTATAGAAGAGTAAAATAAAATTGAACAAATGCAAAATCAAACTTCATGATAAACTATTTATTTAATTTGTTACTCTATTAGAAAATTACGTAAGGTAACTCTATGTAAGGAACAAAAAACTTCAAAAGTTTAAAAAGTTATATGAAAGTTTCAAAATCAACCAACTCTCTTTAACATTTAAATAGTATAAACCTTATAGTTACTTATCATATTTACCAGTAGTGAGTTCTGGTCTCTGGCAGAACACATAGAAAACAAGTTAAATGTTTAGATTTAACAATGAAAGGTATTTGATAGGATAAGGTGAAAACTTGCAGGTTTGTTTAAGCATAAACAATTATAAAATGAGTTAAGCATGAGTCAAATAAATAAATTGAAGTTTGAAAAATATTCCCCAATTTTGGTGGTTTGTAGTGTAGGCATTAAAGGCATTTTCAATATTCTTGTTCAGGTTGCTATAGTAGACCAAACAGACTTGTAAATACCTTTTTAAATTTTTATTTAGCATGCATAGTACCTACTAGTACAGCAGACTACTTTCTTTTGGAAAAATTTTATACCCGCAAAGGTGGATAATTTTGGAGATTAAAAGAGATGAATTATCTTTACAATCTAGTCCAGAATTTTTTTAAAAAATTAGAAAAATATTTGGGAATATTTTTAATTTAAAAAAATAACAAAGCATAAAATAAATATCTTAATCACCCTGTTTAGTATAATATTTTTTCTTAAACATATTAACATTAAAAAATATATATTTTTTTAGAAAAAACAGTGTACGAGATATTGTTGCCTTGTTGTTTATTATCAAAAAATGAAAACGAATTGAACGGATATGGGGCGTAAACTTAAAGCGTTCCAAATTACATTTGATGTTTATTTTGTTGTTGTTTTTCTTTTTTTTCTGGGATATTTTTTTTTTTTATCTTAAGTACGACAGACGAGTTGTACATTCAAATCAGATCTGATATCCTGTTTCAATTCCAAAATTAGTTTATCTAGCCGACTTGAAATGTAAAAGAAAATCTGTTTTTAATTTTTTTTTTTGAGTTTAAAATAAAATAAAATTAATTTTTTTTTAATAGAAAACTAATAAAAAAATTTTGAAAATTTACTAGAATTAGATTAATGATTTTGATTTTTTCTTAAAATAATTAGGTAATGCTTGTAGAACTGTCCTTTCGTGGTCAAGAGGCAGTGCATTAGATCTGAAAAATTTTTTAATGCAGAACTATTTCATGAATATTCGATTATAAAAATTCATTCGCTAGAGATATTTATAAATTTATACCTATACATAATTTTTTTTATTAGTTGTTGTATGGTGGGGGTAAAATAAAATTCAAAAAAACCGTACACAAGTACATTATGGATTACTGCCAGTGGTGCAATTAATTACACAATTTTAGTCATACCACATTCAAATTTTTATTTTCTTGCTATCAGAAATGTTTTATAAAAATGCACGAGTCAAATAAATGTTGGACCACGATAATTTCAAATGAACAGAATACAAAAAAAAAAACTCATTAAAAATCTCTCAGCGTTGATCTGAAATGTTGGTAGGGGACCATTAATTCTTATGGTTCTTAGCTAGTAGAATTTTTAATTTGAAAAATATTTTTTTGTTTAGATTTTTGTTAAGATTAAAAATCAAAAATTTTGTGTTTTTTTTTGCTTTTCGGTCTTTTTAAGTTTAAAATTTTTATCAGATAGCAAAAAAACAAAATGTAAGAAACATAAAACATGCAGGGAAGCAAAAAAATAATGATTGATTGTTTTAAAATTATAGTGGAATGAAAAGTAAAATAAAAATTAGTAATATCGAATAATATAGGAAGAACAATTAACAGACATAGAATAGAACTAACAAGTAAATTATAATACCTATCTATCTATTGAATGGAGTCAAATAATGCTTTGGTTTTGAAAATTTTGTTTGTTGCTTTGTTTCTTAATAATTCTATTGATGAAGATAAATCAGAATTTATTAAAAATAAGATTAAATGATTGGGTTCGAATTTTTTTTTTTTTTAAACAAACCTTAAAAAATAAAGGGCGAAAAATTAAATTTAAAATTCGATAGTTTTAGTTGATTCAGACAGAAAAATGTATGTAAGCTTATTTGATTTGATTAATTTTTAAGATTATCCAACAACACAGATTGTTTTATTAAAAATTATGGGAGTTAATGATAACTAGTATGTTTAATTCCATTTTTAGTCATTTAATAATTGATTAATTTAATAATCTTTATATTATCAGACTTTTTAATAAAAGAATTTTATTTTTTTTATGGGTAGGTAGGTAGGACAGGTACCTACATAATAAATTAGTTAAATTCATTTGTTTAAAATTTAAAAGTTTTTAATTTTTTAAAAGAAAAATCTTTAATAAAATATTTTCTATTAACTTTTTAGTTTTCACAATTCTTTACTTTTAAATTTCTCTTGGATTTGGTAACATTAAATTTGACTTTAATGCTAAATAATTCTATTTTTAAGTATTTTCAAGCTTTTTTGAATCGATTTTTTTAGTTCAAAATGATGAAAAAATCAAAAATATAATAATGTAGGATGTATCGAATTATTTTGGAAATCCTGCCACGCCAAATACAAAAATCCACTTATAAAAAATTATTTTTTTAGTTTATTAATTCTTTAAATTAAAAATTTAAATTAAATGTCGCCATTTTTGAAACTCATTAATTTTTTTTTAACTTAAATAAATAAAAATGTCAATCAAATTACCACTAAATTAATTAGATTGGTTGAAAAAAGTATGAATAAGAGCAAATTTTGGTTGCTATATAATTAAAGACTAATGGGGATTCCATTTTTGTTTTTATTATTCAACCTCCTGTTTTCATTTTATTTTTTATTAAAACTAGAATTTAAGATTAGATATAAAAAATGAAGAAAAAAACGATAAAAAAAAATTCGTAAGTCGTTAAAAGCAAAAAAGTGAGTTTTTTTTTTTATTGAAGAAATATAAAAATTTCCTATCATTGCTTGTCGTATTCATTTTATGTAGACCGTCTGTGTGTCCAAAGTAAATCAAATTATACAATAAGGAATACTGTAAAAAAGAAAGAGAGGAAAGGGGCAGAAATAAATATACCTTACATTATAAATACAAGAAATACCGAGGATATACCCTAATTCTTCCTGTCTATTCAAAGTAAAAAAAAAATAAAAATTAAAACGAAATTCACAAAACGTGTACCACCTATGGCTAAAATACGTATAGAGTACGTCATTTTATCTTATTTTATTCATTTCTGTTTTATTTTTTGCTTTTTACTTTTGAATAAAACATGATGTTAAGATATTTTCTTTAGACTTTTTTAATCTTAGGAAATATTCACATGTATGTATATATTGTATGTACACATGCATATATATATATTTGTAGGTACATTAGTTTTATTCGAAAAAAGCATTTAAGTTGACACATTATTTTTATATTAAGAGTTGACGAAATATAAAAAGTTATAAAATAAAAATAAAAACTAAAGTTAGGAATAGTGACTAGGTTTAAATAAAGTTTAATCAAGAATTCTATAATTTTTTAAGTAAGTATAGGGTAAATTAATGTTGCTTATTTTATATACAATTTTTTAAAATAAACTTCCAATTTATGCTATTTGGAAATTCTTAATATTGAATATTTTGAGTTTGACCTCAATTTTTTGATCAGCAATACTTTTTGTTCTTTGATTTACATTCGTTCAGTTCTTTGGGGAAATTAAAACGACAAGATATGGGGTATGGAAGCAGTTTATTATAACATTCAATTGGAAATCTGAAGTCATTACAAAAAATTAACAAAAATCTAAGATTTACAGCTGCCTAAAATTTAATATAAAAATTTATTTTATAAAAATATTTTACGATTAATTCTTATAAGCCTTTAATTTTTTTGTCCTAAGACCAATGACAGGTTTCCCTTATGATGATAATCATTAAGTTTCATTATAAGTTATACTTTTTAAAAGTCTTTTTTCTACAATTTTTGTAGATATATATGTATACCTATATACTTTTCATCATAATCACAATCAATATCAATATTAATATCATCAATATCATTACCGTCAACTGCAAATCTTTTTAAAACTGTGTGTAAACAAACGACGAGGAAAAAAGAAGAAAGAAAAGGTTTTGAAAATAGTTCGGGACCAACAGCAGAACATTAACAAAAATTTTATGAGTGGGTATAAAAATGGAATGTAAACTTTTCATTTCTTTATAAATATATATGTGTATAACCATATAACATAAAATATATACAAATATATAGCATAATTTGTATACCTACCTTAAACCAAATCCATACAAAAAAACAGAATCTAGTTTGGTTGAAACGATGAAGAGTGATATGAGGGTTTTTCAAAAGAAATCACATGCAATTTTTTTTTGAACAAATTCATTAGAATTGACGCTGAGCACGTTTGTAATATGCCGCGACAACGGTATGTTTAGAAATTTTTACAGCTATACATTTACATATACTTACTTATATCTGGGGATATAGAATTTAAATATTATTTTAAAGACATGCCAGTAAAATGCTTTATCATCAAAAACAAAAAAGGAAAACAAATATAAATAAAAATAAAGAAAAAGGAATACCACTATCACCAACATTATCATCATCATTATCATCATCATTATCAATATTAATATATATAACCTTGTTGTCAATATATTATAATATTATATATTAAAAATCTAAATACATATGTACATCATATGTTTGTTTGTTGGTTTTAACTCATTTTTTGAAACTAAATGAGGACGACAATCATTTTATCAATGATGATGATGATGATGATAATAATGACAAGGCTCATATAATTTTGATTATTTTAGATCTAATTGGAATGGAATACAGAAGAAACACAAACTAAGATATAAGGCGCATGAAATGAAATAAAATGATAAAAAAAACGAATGAAAAGGAAGAATAATTATCTTTAGTGTATGAACTTTTCTGCTGGGGATTAAGTTTAAGTGTTTTAATATTTCTCTTATATTTTCAGTAATAGTTGTCTGATTGTTTGTTTCTTTAGCAATAAACTGCTCGAAAAATTCCAAACGAATACAAAAAGTTCGTACCCAGAACTAATTTTAAAAAAGCTAGTGTGAATTGAATAATAATTATTATTTTTTAGTTTTTCTGTTCTTTTACTCTTTGCAAAATGAAAACCTAAACATCAGACTGTCCTTCCCTACAAATTTCTCAAATTATTTAACTTTTTAAATTAAAATATTTTATTCAATATTAGGTAACATTTTTAAGAATAAATAATATAAAAAATTCTTACATAAACAGACAATTTAAAATTAAGAAAAGAGGGTGAACAATAAGTTGAGTAAAGGGTAATTAATAATTATTAATTAAAACTCTTTTGATTTTTTAAGTTTCTTATCGTGATAAATTTTTTTATGCCCGGTATTTTAAATAATATCAAAGTGATTAAAATCATTTTGCTTTCTCAAAAAACCAGTTCGGTTAATAAATAAGTGCCTCAAGTTTGGTAATTAAATATTTCCCCAAGGTTTGTTAGAGAACTGTTCTATTTTTCGGAACTGTATAATTTTTCCTCCTAGAATAGTAAATTTGACAACATATAATCATTAATACTGATTACTGTAGAATCATTGTTATTAGACTTTGAAAGTAATGGAAACCAGTTCTTTACTTAAAATATTTTTAATTTTCTATTTAATTAGAAAAATTAACGTATGCAGGCCCGGTTTCACTAAAAAAACTAGTTGTAATAATAAACGACAATTTCGAAATTCAGAAAAGCAAAAAAAAACAGGATGATATTTAATTTTTTTTTATAAGAAACCTAGAGGCCAAAATGATAACAACAGCTACAATAAAATATTTGATTTCAACGAACTCTTATCAAATTGAACAAGCTGTTAAAACAGTATAAAAATAAATTAATTTAAATTTATTAACGGAGTAATTTAATTTAAATTTTTAGTACAAAGGTAGCGAGCGCTATAAATGAAAGTTTTTTGGGTTCAATGAAAAAGTGTATAAAGTATTAAATTTAATAACAACTTTTGTAACATAACTGTTAAAAGTAAGGCGTGTATTTACCAAAAAGTCTTCCTCTTTTTATTTTTCGTAACGATTGTTGTGCTGTTCGCCCTTATAAAATGCAAACATATTTAAATTTGATGTTCTCATAAAATTAATTTATAAAAAGTAAATTTACATTTTTGTTACCATTTGTTTGTATGTTTATAATTTCTTTTAATCATTCTCGATTTCAAGTGAGAAACATTTTATTTTAATTTTATTTTATCTTTTATATTTTATGTTATTTGAATATTTTATCCAATTAATTAGAATTTCTTTGTGTTTGAAACAAACAAAGCAGCAAAAGCAAGAGCAACAATACTGTAGGACTATTTTGATTAGAGATAATATCCTAGATTAAAAATGACAAAGATTTGAAATGTTCATGATTTGGAATAGGGGTGTACTCATTCTATTCCATCATACCGAATTTATAGACACACTTACATATTTGTATGTCAAATATATTAAAATGTACAATATTAAAATAGTGTTTACATAAAGGAAAATAATAAACATTTATTTTGTTTTGATGTTTGTAAATAAAAAGAAATTTTTATTTTAATGCCAAGCCGTAATAATGAAATAAATTAAAAACTAATTTTTATATTCTTTTTCAACTTTTCCTTTTAGTTTTCCATACTTTTTGGATTAGTTTCAATAAAGTTTCTAAGAATTGGGTTCATTTATTTGCTTAACATGTAAAAATAAAATTTATTTAATATTATAAAAAAAAGGTAAATAAATTAATTCTCTGTTGTAAAAGATAAATAATATAAAAAGTCTGCATTGAATAATTATAAAATAATGTCTACGTTTCCCAAAAATTTCATACCAAATGTCATTTGTTCGTTATCCTTGTTGGTATTATGATGAGATCACAAAAATTTCATTTACTTTAATGAAAACAGGCACTTTTATATTTTAATGCATTGTCTTAATCACATTATGTTGTCCTCAATTAATAACACCACCATTTCTGAGATTTCATTGTTTTGTTTTTTTATTTGCTCACAAAATGTTTTTTTTTTCATAAATATTTAAAAATGTTTTCAAAAACGATAAAAGAAATAAAGATAAGAGGAATTTGAAAATTTTAAACCGATAACTATATATCCGACCACCCTGGAAGTTTTTTTTTTTTCAAAAAAAAAATTTGTAGATTTCAATTTCAACTCAGTTTAATAACCACATTTCTGCTGTTCATTGCATTTCAATGATTTTTGTAGATTTGAGATTTTTTGTATTGAAGTTTTAAAATGAATAAAAATTATATTTCAATAAAGTTTAAAAAATAAGCAATTCTTTTACAATTGATTTAATTGTTAATTTTCAATCTTTTCCTTTAAATCTTGGTAAAACTGGTTTATGAATGAAAAAATAAAGTATTATTGAAATTAAAAATGACTCGTTAATCACTCAAAATATACTGCAACATTCATACATAATATATATAAATATATATATATACATGTCTTTACTATTTTAGTATATTTAAATTAATTAAAACAAAAGACAAAAAATAGGGTTGATAGATATTAGTATATTGAGTAATACGCTAAAATCCATTGTATAGTTAATATCTTAAAAATTTTAAAGTACATACTACAAATCTAACTAAAGTCTACAATATATTATTGAAGGGTTGATAAATATTTAGCTCTTAATTAAATCGTTTGCAGAGTTTTGAACTGTTATATGCTTTATCAATAATCTTAATGAATTTTTTTTAAAAAAGAAATTTTCTAATAATAAAGCAAAGGAATTGAATAGCTGTATGGAAATCGGAACTTCTTTAAAGATAATATTTTAATAATAAATTCATAAAATTTTAAATTATTACATTAGATTTTTTCAGAGGTTAATAAATTCTTAATTTAATTGGAAATTAACTGAGAAGAACTCGATAACAAGTACCCAATCAAAATTATTATATATGTATAATTATATATATATACAGTATAAACATATAATATAATTGGTAAAAAACTAGTTTTGAAATATTATCCATAAATACTTAAAGAATTATAAATTAATAAATTAACTTTAATTGTAAAAAAACATTTTTTGTACTGTCTTATTGAATTTATCCTACTTATATATGTATAAGGCTATATATATATAAAAGTTTAAAGCTACTAATGATTATTTAATTTAATATTCATTCAAATTTAGTTATAAAATAAATATAATGTATGAAATATGAATATGTTATTCAACTTAACAAGAAATACAAGTAATATTGATTATTTCTTTGTGCTTTGTTTCCTAAACGGCTTTCAAATTCTAAACTTCTTATACAAAATAATAATCTTCGAATTATATACTTATTTACGTTATTTTTGTATTCTTGAAAAATTGTTTTTTTTTGTCGTCTTGAAAAATAAAATTCAAAGGTTGTAATATATTTCATGTTATTGTCTACGCTTCAATTAATAAATTAACATTGGATTTTGTATTTGAATTTGTTTTTTTTGGATTGGTTCTCATGCTTATATTAAATTAAATGATAGCATGACTTGTTTGACTCATTGATTGAATACTTTCAAATGCATTTATCATTCATTCAGTCATTAAGTATATTATATTTTTTTTAATCATAATTTTAACAAACAGCAACAACAAAAAATTTATAATATTTCAAGCTTTCATAATAATAATAACAATAATAATAATAATAATAATAATTTTTTGAGTCGAGTTACAAGTATTCATTCTTATGTTAAATCTGCAATTTATTTATTAAAATCACTCACCATATGCATTGTTTGTACATTTATTCATTCGAATATCTATCTTCTGTCTGCCTGTATGTTAATTTAGGAAATATATATATATATAATATATATATATATATATTATATATATATATATATATCGTATGAACATTCAAACATATGAACATACAAACATACATATGTATGAAATTATACAATAATATATAGAAATATATAGAGTTATAAAATAATTCGATTTTCATACATTTCATAAGATTCAAAAACAAAAAGAAAAACAAAAAGAAGCAAAAAATAAAATTAGAACAGAAATTTTTCAATGAACATGGGACACGGACAACAATTTTTTTTTTATTTTGTGAATTTTCTTTTGTATAAAAAAAAAAAAAATAAATTTTCTTTTATTGCCATCAGTACCATAAAATAAAAATTCACGGGTCTTTGAATTTTTTTTTGTTGTTTCTTTTATGTCAGAGTTTCTTTTTATTTCACATGTGTACTTACATACATACACACATGTTGCATATTGTATATTGTATACATTGTATAAACATGTACTAAGTTAAAGCTATAGATTGAAAAATAATGTAAAAAATTCACACAGGGAGTTCCTTTGAACAAAAGAACAAACAAATACAATAATATTGTGTTTTAAAATGGCGTTGTAATTAGAATTGCAGTTTAAACTTTAAATCATAACATATGTTATAATGTAACTAGATTTTATTAATTTCGCTTTTTTAAGTTTAAATATTTTCTCTAATCAAATTTGATCTGTAATTTCAATAAATAACAACAACATAAAAGCGATGTTTTTTATATTTTAGTAATCATTCGGACCTTTCTTGTCAATCTCTCATCTTTTCTATAACCTTATCATATTGGAAACCTACAGTCTTATATTTATTGCGAATATTTTCCAATTATAAGGTAATTATATTTGAAAAGCCAATATTAAGTTAGGTTTTTGTTTTAAAATAACAAACATTCAGAGAAAAAAAGATAGACCGGCAATTTTTTAATGAAAACTTACTTTATTTTATAAAAAAACAAATCATTATTCAAAATGAAAAAACAGTACAGCCCGGTGTTCTCTGAATTAAATAAAAAGAATTTCTTTATATATTCATTTATGTAAAGTTCTTCAAATTTAGATTTAGCTCATCAGATAAGGGATTTCTTTGTCTTTTGTTTTTTCTTTTCTTTTCAGATTTCTTTTCTATTTTTATTCGGGTTCTATTCTTTACATGTACCGGGGTATCAGGGCTTCGGTTTATATACTCTAATAAATTATTTCAATTTGCAAAAAACGAAATTTTTTTAGGTATATAAAGTACATATGACGTATACTTATGTATATTATGTTTACAACAATTGAAATATACTTATCTATCTGATAGATAATATTTATGTTACATATGATGAAATGCTTTTTTTAAAGGTTCTTTGGTCTTAAAAAGAAAAACACGTTACATAAGACTTTCAATGGGGTATTTAACAACAAAAAAAATAAATTAAAAATAAATATAACAAAACAAAAAATTTAATTTTTTATGAATTCTATGGGCTTATTGTACAATTTTAAGAATTAATAGTTAAAGAAAGACGGAATAATGTCACATAAGAAAATAAAATAAGCAAAATAAGTTCTTAATGTTTTTTAGAGTAGCCAGATCTAAACAATTAACAATTTTTACGAAGTTACAAATTATTCAAATGTATGTAGGTATGTGAAGAAAAAATTTCACCTCATGTACCTCTTGGATCATATATGTACACACTACACATATAGATAGATTATGAAGAAAAAATATTGTACGCTATAACCTATCCAATTTGGTTTAATAATAAAAAAAAATCTGAAATAAAAATTTTTAAATATTTATAAAAAAATTCTATTTATTTTAAAAAAAAACCGTTCTTTTTAACAATTTTTTAATTTTAAAGGTACTAAAAATTAATATCAATTGACATATTAGTACTACCTAAGCCCTAAGGTATACTTATTTCAATAAATCCTAGAACAATATAGTTAAAAAATTAAATATGTTAGTGTTTAACGAATTGTTACATATAATATATAATGAAGTTAAATAACCCAATTATATTTAACCAATATTTTTTTTTAAATTTACAAAGGTTAAAGGTTAAATTATTTCATTGTATATATGTATGATAGAAGATGTTCTTTTACAACTAAGTACATGTGTAGCATACTCAATTTATTGATTCAATGCAAAATAGACTTATATATAACTTATCATTTGGAAATAAAATTTAAAAATTTTAGATTTATAAATATAAGACATTTTTAATTTGTATTTGGAATTACCTTAGAGGTAATTTGTCTTAAATTTTTGTAAAGCCTTAATTTTCAAAAAAAAAAAATTATGTTCGGGCGAAATTTTGATTGCTCCCATATGAATGTTTGATTAAAGGACGAGAAAAGGCGATTTAATTTAAATAAAGTTATTAGTTAGTTTAATTTTTTACTTGAAAGTTCATAATATAATTAGTTCGAAATATTAACAAGAGCTTGATAATTTAAATAAAAAAAACAAATTCGCAATTGATCACTATCTTTATTCAAAATTTTAATGGGCCATAAATATTTTATGGTATAAATACATTTATAAACAATGGACTTTTTCACTTTTTAAAATCTTCAAGTAAAATACAATTTTAATTATTCATTCGATAGTTTGCAACCTGAATATCTATCACTCTGTTTAATTCAGCTTATTGTCAAACACATTTTATCTCACAGATGTCGGTAGGTACTACAAATGCCAGTTAAAAAAATTTGTAAATAAATTATACGAAGAAAGGTTCCGAATTTTATTAAGTTTAATGAATAGACAGTTTTTATTGAAGAACAAAAAAAGAGGGGACCGGTGATATAAAAAAGAAAAAAACATTAAAATTAAAAAGTTTAGATCATTAAAAAATGTTTTATGTGATTTAAGATATAATGGTATGAATTCTTAACCTTAAAATATATTTTAACAAAAGCAAAAATGCATTTAAGAATAGGATATTTAAGAATAATGAACAATGCTATAACATGAAGTGTTTCAAATGTAAAGTTATGGTTTAAGTTAATTTTAATGCAAATTAAAAATAAATTTAATTTAATTTGAATTCTAAAATGTTTGAGTATGTTTAATACAATAAATATGAAATAATGTTAAGCATTCACATTTGAAAGGGTTCTTGAAATTTATAAGTATTTTACAAGTTTTTAAATGTTCATGGAAAAATGAAGGGTGCAACCAAAATTCTGGAAAGTAAACGTTTGATAATAATTTATAGAGTTTTCAATATTTGAATATTGAATAAATATGTATTGTGAAAATTTAACAACATTTTTATTAAATATCTGATATTTTCTTTATTCGATTGAAATACTGCACGGTTTTGTATTAAAATCTTACAGTGTAGGCAACCTTTGTCTTTGTCTCAAAACACAAAAATGAAACCATCTAAAATACCAAAATAAAATAGTCAAAAGAAACAATTTCATATGTGTAAACACAGCTTTTCACTACTCCAAATGTACGCTACCTTATTGTTTTTGAAATTTTTTTATGACTTAAGGTCTTCAGATCTTTTATTACATTAAAATTTTATTTTATTACTGTCATTGTTATTGTTAATATTATTATTTCCATTATAATTATTAATATTAATTTAAAAAAAATTAATTCAGAACTTCAATAAAACTAAACTTGTTTATTTAAAAATATAGTTTTATAATAAATACTGTATACATTACAATATTAATACTTTATAATATAAAAAAATTCTTTTAATTTTTATTTTGAATTTAGCGGAAATATCGTAAAACATGTTTTTTTTGAAAAAAAATTTCAGCCATTTCGCGGTTTCAATTTAAAAATAAAAATTAAAATGGGCAGATGATAATTAAAAAACTGAGCATTAGCATTGTAATATTAATCGGTATGGTGTCAGCATTTGTTTAAATATTGTTTTTTTAATATGAATAATTCAGAACTGTATATAACATTTTTAATACGAAATATACCGCCATGAAACGATTTGTTTACTTTTAAAATAACCTGAGAATAAAATTTTTTTATTTAAAGTATTCAGAACGCTACAGCATTTTAATACGAGTATAATGCTCGAACAACATTAGAATATATACTATAGAAGTGAATAGAATTACTGTACAAAAAATGTTAAAAATATATTATTATGTTTGTCTATGATAATAGGTTAAAAATGTTTTGAAAAATAATACATAATTTTGATTTTCAGAAAATTTAAATTAAGTTTAAGATAAGAATCGACTAAAAATTTGAGAGCCCCAGATTAAAATTTCATAAAAATCAAAAATTTAACAATGATATAATACGGATTGAAAATTTAGACATGTTTTGTATAAATAATTTGTTAGTTTAAAACATTCATGGCTCAGTTAAAAAATTACTAAGAATTCATTCCATTTTGTAAAATAATTGTATTAATTTTGTATTTTTAATTGTTATAAAGTCTAAAAACTTTGACCTCTTTGTATTAATATTTCAACTTTAGACCTCTTATGATATATTTTAAAAAACCTTTCATTCCTTCAAATTAAATACTAAATTAAATTAAATACAAAATGTCAGAGTTGCACAAAATTTTCAGTTTTACTTTAGAATTAACAAATTTATAAATTACGAATTTATTATTTATTAACTACTAAAATACGAAATTCATAACCATATATGGTTAAAATACAACGACAGAAATGGTTTTTCTAGAAAACTACTTTAATATTAAAATACGTTTTGTAAATAAATTATTTAATTATGCTAAGTTTAATTAAATAAAAAGTTGCTTTGTCACATCATCAATTTACTTAGAACAGATTATTTATTTAATGTAAATATGTCTTGATCAAATATGTAATTAGAATATAAATTGTAAGAAATATTTTACAAATTAAATAAACATAGGTAGATGGTAACACTATATATTTAAGTCAACCAAATTGAATTGTTAGACAATAACTATACAAGTAAAATATTAAAGTTGTTGAAAATTTAAAAGCTCAAAAAAGAATTAGAAAAATTGCTTATCAAAAATTTTATAAAAATAAGCAAAACTTGTCAAAATTGTAAAACCAAATTTGCAACTTTAAACTGCTCTCCTTCTAATAAATATTAATTAAATTTTGCCATAACTTAATTTTTAATAAAATATAAATTTAAAATAATTTCAAAATTTAAATAAAAAAAAAAATTTCAAAGACATGTGCTAATTATAGAAAAATTAATATTGGCTCTAATAAATAAAATAAACCACTCGGGGAAATTAATAAAAAAAATTTTATGATTTAATATTTTTTTTTTTATTGATTTGCTTTAGAACTTTTAAAGAAATTATTAAAAATAAATTTTTAATTCTATTAATCTCATGAAACTAATTAATTTATATTTGTTTGGGAATTTTAATTTTTTTTTATTAGATTTATTTTTATTTCTAATTAATTCGTTTTCAGGGATAGAAAATTTAATATTAAATATCTGACGTGCCTTTAAAGTCTTGAATTAGATGTCTCTTGTAATAATAAAGAATATTATTCAAAAAAAGTAATATTTTAATAACTTGACCGATTGCGTAGCGGCTAGGAATATAAAATAACTTATAATTTGTATCTCGATAAATAGGATATAACAATATAAATTTAAATAGAAATAATTTATAATTAAATATCTATATATAATTGAAATATATTTATATGCAAATATTTATAATTGTGTCTAAGTTTTTAGAATAATCAAATTTTATTCTCAGTTTGGAAAACTAATCAAATCAATTTGCACATATTAAATTTGCATTTCCAGCTCTGTATTGTTTAATTTTTTTGTTATTTGAAAAGTTTTTAATAATTTCGTGTTTTTTCAATAAAATAAAATATTAATTTAAAATTAATATTTTTTTTACGTTTTTGTTTTGTGAGTCAGTTGTTTACCATATAAATTTCAATAAAGCCTTAAATATTATTCAAGTTTATATTGTAATTAATTAAAGCTAACACTAAATTGAATATAACATTTGCTATGGCAATTAATTCAATCTAGTTCATTTCAAGTTTTTAAACTCTAAGCTCTTTGTAAAACATTATAATGTTCTTGTTAAGAATTTCCAGTACATATATAAATTTACGTTCGAAAGGTTACGTTCTGAAGTCAAACGGCACAAATTTGTAATTTAAATTCAGATAAAATTGATACAAACTCTTTCTAAAGAAAAAAATTTTTAACAATAACTCTTAAACTAGCTGAGATTTCCACTTATCAATCAATAGAACTTAAAAACTAGAAAACTTTTTAAATTTGCTCTTAAAAAGTATAATTAAGAAATTCTATTGTTTTATTTGCATTTATTTTATCTTTGTGGTTTTTGGTATAATTAAAAAAGTATTTTGTTACTTCACAGAAATAATTTCATCTAACATGAAACATATGGGGGAAAAGGTTCATTACAAAGGCAACATAATTTTGCTGGAACACGTAACACAAATTTTTATTTATTTAAAAAAAAAAAATTTTAAAAACAGCCCAGAACAAAATAAAATTGAAGAAAATGAATTAATAATGACACTCTACAATTATTTAGTATATACTTTATTAGAATTGTTATCAGAAATCAATAATTAGGGGTGGGCTGTACAAAAACATAAAAATCATTAATGGATCATAAAAAACTGTTGTTATTTTTAGAAAAAAATTTAACAACCAAAATAAAACAAATGGGAATAAATATAAAAGGCGTCTTAATTTTTTACATAGTCATAGAAATTCCGTTGAAAAAATTGTTTATAAAAATTTTACACTTAATTTACAACGGTGAAGCCCTTCTGTAGTCCTGGAAATCCTTTTTTTTTTTATATATTTTTTAACTGATTAGTTACGAATAAAAAAAATACATTTGCTACAAAATGCACAAGAGAATTAAAAATATAATTAAAATCGTTTAAAAATAAACCAGAACACCTTTAAATTAGGTTTTTATTATTATGGATTTCCCTTAACAAATTTTAGTTTGCATTTAGTTTTACTAATCTGTTATATATTTGGTTGTATGCGTGTTCTTTGCTGGATTTTTTTTTGAAAAACTTACTAGAAATGTTAATCTTTGCCTCAAGACGACAACAATTCTTTTCTACTAAAACTTAAAAACTTATAATTTCACATAATCAATTTTACTATATCTTTTTTTTTGGGGTCAGATCTTGTCTTGTTTTCTAATATTGCACGTTCATTTAATATTGCAAAAGCCTTTTCTTTTAAAGTAGTCCTTAATAACAAAGAAAACCCGAAAATTATTTTTAAAAAAAATTAAAGAAAACTTTTAGGTAACCTGAGGAAAACAAAGATATCCTGAATGACACTCATTAAAATTACCGTCAGTTAGAATAAAAAAAGGATTAGAAAATACAAAGAAAAATATTTGTTTTGTTGTTTCTTTAAGATATCTTAAGATAGGTATTATTTTATTAGTTTTGCCATTTACCAGTTTTAAAATTTTTAATTTATACAGCTGCCATCCCAGGATCAATAAAGAGACTGGTTTTTTGATGTAAGGATTTCCGATTTCCATTAAATCGTTTTCAAGGGATAATAATTATTTAAATAAATCTCATAAGAAAGGTCGTCATCTTTTGTGTCTTTTAAAATAATTGTTATTCTTTTATTAATAATTTAATTGAATTTTTTTCTTTGCATCACAACCTGCCCTATTTTCTTTTAACTCAAGTTTTTATTAACTTAATGGTATTTTTTTCTAGAAATACTCATAAAATATTGGCATGGGAAATATTTATTAAAAAAATAATTAAACATTAATTTAAATTTTAAAATTGTATTTTCAGTTCAGGTTTCAGTTTTTTATTAATTTGGTGAATTAATAAGAAAGCTATGATTGTTTAATTCCAAAGTTATTTAGAAATTAGTATTAATTTTTATTAATTTAAATTCGAACCGTACTTTTTAAAACTAAATTTTCTTTTGTTGCATCAAAATAAAGATCCTTGGGCTAAATTTTATGTATATATTTTATCTTTATATTTCATTTAAATGCATTCTTAAAATTTCACTTCTAAATAATAAGTTTTACTTTAGTATTACTAAAATGTAAACGGATAAGTAATTTATCATCCTGATTAAATAAAGTTTTTCCAGATTTTAAATATTTAGAATTTTTATAGTGAGAACTCCGACTAAATAACTTACTAAATGCTAAGAAATCCGTTCATAAAATAAGAAGATAATTTAAAACAAAATTTAAAAAAAAAATGATTATAATATTTTTTATGGTAATTCACAAACAGATGAAAAGTTTTTCAAAACGAATTTTAAATAAAAGGAATTTTTAAATTGAAAATTCTATCAAAATGATATGCGAATTTTCTAATTTAAAAATTCAAGTTTACCCTTTCTCAAGCAGCGAAATATGGTAAAAAATGAATAAGAAAATCAAATTTTGTCAAAAATGTCAAAATAAATTTGAAAAAGTAAAAATTGAAACATTTTAAAATTTTTCAATAAAAAATCGATATCAGATGTCAAGTGTATATCAAAGCAAATATTGTAAAAAATGGTTTTGGTTAAGAATACATTTTTCTTATGTTCATCATTTTAGCACATTTTTTAAAATATTCTTCATTTTATTTTCACTGTGTCTGTCAATATGTTATCCGCCTGTTTACAAATTTTCGGTAATCCAAAATAAAACCAAACCATAAAACGTAACCGCTGTGGACATCTTTTTAATGAACCTCTATCTAAAGCATTTAGGCATTTTTATTTTTTCAAACTCAAAACGCATAATTTCGGGGAATATTTGAGATATATATATATATTAAATTTCGTTGATTAATCGTCGTTCATTAAACAAAAAAAAAATTTATAAAACAATTCTATATTTAGAACAGAAAAATCCAAGATGTTGCACAGAGAGAAAGCTTAAAATTGATACTAATAAAAGACTGTGGAAAACGTCAAATTAAAAGAATCCAATTCAAAATCTAGTTGAAATAGCCTTGATATCTTAACTGAAACCGGACAATGGAAACGCAAGTCGTATTATTACTCAATTAACGTAAAACTTTTGATTCTTTAAACATATTTACACAGCTTCATAAGTAATTTATGAGTTTATTTTTATATTCTGGTGCCGTAGGTATATACTTTCACCAATTTCTCAGATACTGACTCAGATTAATATACCAAACGCAATGTTATAATTCTTCTTTTCACGACTTTTAATTTCTCTTTCAAGCCTTAAACATTTTTCTTGGCCCTCTTTGTTTTTTTAATATAAATTTATTTAGCAAATATACAACAAATTATTTTTGCTCGCCCTTCCGGCACGCTTAGTATTAAACGATTCCCTTAAATTAATTCTCCGATTACAAAACAAGTTCAAAGTTATTCAACATTTGAATCAAATATAATATCTTACATAATTTCTCAAAAATCTCCTATTATTATACATATATTTATTATCTTAAAAATAAATTTATCAGCCCACACCCTATAAGCTTTGTATTTTTTTTGTACTTTTTCATTTTTTTGTGCTTTAAGAAGTTTTGTGTCTTCCGTGGTATAAAAAATATCTATAGATGATAATAAAAAATATTTGTTAGAGATAGTGAGTGTAGGATACTCTGATACATTATTTGATATTTGAAGTCTAACGTTTCAAATATAAGCAATAAAAAACGGTTCTACATTTTGAGTTCGTATGTGTTTTGAAAAGTTTATAAAACTTTTTTTTTTTATATTTTCCTTAAAAATCCTAAAAAACTTTTTTTTTGCGTTCCCTGTGCGGTTATTTTAGTTTTTATTTTTTTTATTTCTACATACTTTTAAATGTAAACATATATGTATATTGATATTTATATAGTTATATGATGGATTTTTAGTTTATTTAAAGTAAGAAAATATCTATAACATTAAATTATGGGACTTTATGAAATAAATAAAGAAAATCTGATTTGACAGGAAACACTCTTTTTATAAAATAAAAATGTAAGGATTGAATAAATTTTTGAACTTAAAAGATGATCGCCATTTTGATAAAAGTAAATTAATAAAATTTTTTTTTTTTTAATATTTAGAAAAAATTTGATTAGGCGGAGGTTTAAACTTTTTCAAAAAATTTACTACCTATATAAAAATGTTGCAATTCAATGGTAGGTAGTTATTACACAATTTATAAAAGTTCAATTGTAAAACTGTGAAATATCTTTTGTAAAGTGAAACCATAATCGTAGAAATGTTCTAAAAAGCTAAATAATGAAACTATAAAATTGTAATTCGTAGAAAATTAAAATAACGAATTCAAAAAAAAAACACGAAAATTATAAAACATGTGAATTTTAGTTTGTGAAATTTTCAATGAAAATAATTTAAAGAATAAATAAATGATGGAATAAACATATGATCGGAGATGAAACGTAGAATGCTACAAAAAATTAAATCAAAAACTCACGTTCATCGTGGATTTTTTGTTTATACTTTTTTTTTTTCGAAGAAATTTTATAGCTAACAAAAAAACACGAAAATCAATAAAAAAATATATATAATATTTATTTTGTTATTCATTTAACAAGTTCTCATTGGTGTTCAATATTTGAAGAAAAAATTTTAACAAAAAAAAATGTATTTCTCGAATGGAAAGTGTAGAATTTTATAAGTTTCTGGCTTAAATTGCTTCACTGTTTGTTTGACAGTTGTGAGTCGAATGACAGTTGGACCAATTCGACAAAAGAAATAAAAACGCTAATAAAATATAAAAATAAAAAAGCTGATAGTACCTATTACTATTATTTTGATGAGCACAGCATTTAAATGCTGATTGCTGAGGTCAAGTAGGTTCTTTTGTTAATAAAGCTAAATTTAAAATTAGAAAAAAATAAATTACGGGTATTTACACAGCCTACTTTTACTATTTAACAAATAATTATTCCTGGTTTAATTTAATTATGGATGAATTTTGTAAATGCTGTGAACCCAGTAAGTTTATTATAAAATTATATAATCAATATACATATGTATATAAGTATATATATTATTATGGAAAAATCCTGGAAAACTAATTTTAAAACTCATAAGATGAAATAGATTGTATTAATGATGTCGATTTCCAATCAAAAGTATTTAATGTTTGTTTGACTTGAATTTTACAAGTTTTTATAATTTGTTATTAATTTTTCATAATTAAAATTTTTGATTTTTTCATTTTCAAACATAATAAGAAATGAGATTAATGTATCAAATATGAACATTTACCTACTCAACATTTTGCGGAACTTTTAACTTTGTAATAAAAACTTTTTATTAACTGTAAAAATTTCCTTTCTCAGTCTTATCAGTTTATACGGTTTAATATGCATATGTAATCAGTGGCTAATTAAACTTTTCTAAAATAATTAATATTTGTATTAATTATCAATCAGAATTGCGGCATAAATTTTACTTTAATAGAATTTTTTTTAATTAATACAATAAACATTCATTAAAATGATTTAAATTTTGTTCAGACTAAAGTATAGAAGTACACAATAAAGCAAACAAAAACCAAAAAAACATGAATTTCATTGATTTTAGTATAACAAAACAAGGTAGTATAAAAACCTAGAGTTATGAAGGCCTACATATCCAAAAGACCAAATTTAATCATTTAAAATTTTTTACTGAGGGAGCTTGTATTATACGGAATGTTGTAACGTGTACCGCAAGTCACAACACACATAGGTTTAAAATTTAATATTTCTGTATACAATTCATATAAAAAATTTTTTGAACAGATAAATGTTTGGCTGGGAATAGAGAATAAATCAAAAATTATCTTAAAACAAACTAATTAAATTGGCATTGCATCATACTTACATACATACATAACAACGAATTTGAAATTTTTGAATAAATTCAGCTCCCTCTCTTAAAGAATGAATCTGTACTATGATTGATAATTTAAGTACATTTAAATGCAATATTGCGACTTTGTAATATCATATGTAAATGTGTTTCCCTTTAAAACTACTCTATAGATAGTCTATACATTATTTTGTTGAATACTTAAACATACTTTTATTTGCTTTTAAAAATTTGGCAATTGATGTCATTATATTCAGTCAATGAAGTCATTTAGCGTTTTAGGTGGCTTAAGGGTCGGTACGCAGATACCGAAACAACAAAATATATTTTAAAGAACAAAGCGTTTTTTTGTTTCTGTAATTTTTGCTTTGAAAAAAGTTGCGAGTAATCGTGAATAGCACGAATTCAAAATTCCCAAAAACCCATTTAAAGATTTTTTCAATGAAGGAAACATTTGTGCAATTATTTAATATGAACAACTAAAAACCACTAACAAAGCTCAACATTCAGTAGAGTAATAAATAGAGTAATATGTAAATATTGTATGGACAAAAGAATCTGAATTCAATTAATATGGAGATGTTAAAAATAAATACAATGAAAAATAATTTTTACCTTTTAATTATGGAGAGAAAGACAACATGAAGATATGAATGAAAATGCATTTACACTTTAATGTGAATAAATGAAATAATAATTCACATTATAGCGTAGACATTACTAAAGAAGGTGCTAAACCTACTTAAGCTATAAATTCAACTTTTCTTTTGGTGATATTAGTTGTCATACAAGGAGATTATGTATATATATATATCATTTTTTTAAATTTACGTAACTTTAAATTGTCATTTAAAAGAAATTTTCCTTATTAGAAAAAAAAATTTTTGAAAATTATATAATACATACATATATGTATTATTTATACATAAAAATTGATTACATGTTTAAATTACTGATGCCCTTTTTCAAGATTCTTAACAAAATTGTCACCCTGATTCTTGTTAACATACAGGCTAAATCTTTTTAAATATCTTTTGCATATGACTTTTAATAAGTAGCTACAAATGGTTTTTAAATATTTAATTTAAACATAACAGAAATTGAAATAATTTCAAATAAATAAAAGTTGAATTATTAAAACCACTCATTTTTGTTACAGAATTATCCTGGGAATAAAAAAACCTTAAATAGTACCATTATATTTAAACTTAAGTTCCTGCATCATATTCCAAAATCCCCCACACTTTTGTTGATTCATATATTTCTTTTAAAGAAATTTCCTTTTGAATAAATTTTAAAATTTTGTTCTGAAATTTCCCAGGCTGATTCCAATTTGTTTAATTATAAAAATAAAATATAAAAAAAAAAATTTAATATCCTGGCAATTTTCTTCAAAGTATTTTTGTCTCGAACGGTACTTTTCAAATATTTAAAATTTTTCGATCATTACGTAATATATATACAGTTATTACTTTTTCTTTATGGGTAAACATCGTCGCTCTACTTCCGTTTATCAATCCATTGAATTAAATTTAGTGGTTGTTGGTTAACAGTTACCTTAGATCGGTTATTTACCTGTGAATGTTAAACAAAGAAACTTTTTAAATAAAAAAATTCAACTAAATGAAATTCTTAGTTTTAAATTAAAGTTTCCTCTAATTATTAAATACTAAAATGAAAAAACATTGGATGCGGGTATACGTACAATCCGAATCAAAAAATATTTAATGTGGTTTAATTTAAGTTTATATGGTAGAATGAGTAAGGGATGGTAACAGCTGCTCCAATAGTAAATAACCTGTACACGAATAAAAAAAAGATGGTAAAAGGGTTCAAAAGAAATTTTTCTGGTTTAATAATATTTCAAAGGACATTACAGCAATGATTTATGAACCAACTTTTAATCATTAATACAATTTTTAATATACTTAAATGAAAAATAGATTAAAGTGAACGATTCTCCTGTATCTAATTAGTATTTTTTCTATTCTTTCACAATTTTTATGATAATTTTTATGATTCTTTTCATTTTAAGCAAATAGTAATTCTTTTGCAGGACTTGGTTATTAAATTTTAATCCATATATAAATATTTTATGAACATATTATTTTTTAAAATATAATTTCACGGTTTCATTTTGTTCATTTATGTATATATGCATATAAATATATTAAATATATTAAATATATATATATATATATAAGTGAATCATTTTAAATTTCACATAAATTGACAATTTTCATAGAATTAATTTTAGGATTTTTATTTTCGTATTATTTTTTCTTTATTACAAAGAATATAAAAGAATTGTTATAATCTGATTTTTGTTCTTAATTTATTTTTAAAACCTACTTAAATTAAAAGGGCTTTTGCGTTTGTTCAAAATTCAATTTCTTAAATACAATAAAACTGGATTTTATATTTTGAAAAACTTACATTTTTCGTTTTACTTCTCTTACATTTTTTTGAACCAATTTGAGCTTGAATCTGACAATTAAACTGGAAATTACGTCCTTAACTTTTGACTTTATAATAAAAGATATCTGTTATATATTTTTATAAATATCGTTAAAGCACACCTTGATGCTTTCTTATTATTTATTCTCGGGCATTTTTTTCAAACACAATAAAAAATAAATAAATTAATTTTATAAGGTAAAATTATTTTTAAATAATTACAGTTAGCTTGTAAATTTTCTGTGAAAAATAATCGGTATAGTCTTAACAACTGGAAAACATGGCTAAAAAGCCACTTGAAACGTAAAACTGGATTGTTCACTTAATCTGTTCCTCTCAATCTCGTGGCGTTCAAAACGCTGAATCTAATGCTCTCAATATTTTAAAGCCGAATTAGTTTAAAACTATAGGCTTATGAATATAACATGAATTTTAAAAATTATTTTATTTTAGACAAATGTATCCAACCCTCACTATTACATGTAACGGAAATTCAACTTGAAAACCCATTAAATGTTTTAGAAATAAAAATCAAATAAATGTGTCTACTTTTTGAACAAAATTCAATTCAATTATGTTTACTCCTGCTGTCGGTGATAGCTTTAAGAGATTTTTTTGAGGATATTTTTTGTAAGGATATAAAAAAAACAAAAAGAGATAGATGTATTGTGATATGTGTGGCAGGTACCTTTCTAATTGTTAGAAACACAATTACAACAACAACTGTGATATTTTAATAAAAATGTTGAAATACTAAACGTCATTTACCATTGCGTCGTGTTGATTTTAAAAAAATTATTTTATTTAGATAATAATCCACATACAAAAAAGGAAGAATATAATCAGTACAAATAAGAGGGAGGGAGATAGAAAATTATGATTAAATAAAATTTATTGATACGCAGATAATAACAGAAAGGAATTGAAAAACAGAAACCGTAGAATAAAGAATTTGAACAGAACAGGATGTAAAAAAAGATTTATAATGAAACGTTTCAATGAACTCTTGATGGGTTTTTGTACTCGTATTTCGTTATTATGTACATTGAATTCTAGTTTTTTTAGTAATTCAAACAAAGTTCAAACTCAAAAAAGTAATTCTATACTTAATTGTTTTTTTTTAATTCAATAGGAAAATTATCTTAGATCCGAAACTATATGTTTGTACATTAAAAAAAAACTGTAGTCTGTAAGATATTTTATGATGTTTAATAACTATTAAAAATGAAATTATGAACAGCTGTTATATATTCTATATGCTCGATAAACCCTTGTATGCAATGAAATATTTCAATATTTAAAAGAAATTTTACAAATATCAAAAATAAATTTTGAAACAAAAGCCCTTTTAACGAATAATTCACACATTCCCTGCAAAAAATAGATTTTGGCTCATCCTCTTTTTAATTTTTTACTTATTTTTTCTGTTCATTTTAAAACTCCATGTATATAGTATATGTATATATAATGTAATTATGTTCTCATTTTCCCTACATCTCGTTTTGGGTGCATTTATCTTTATATAATAATTTATTCTGCTAAATGATATCTTTGAACTTTTGGAAACGTTCATTTGAAACTGATAAAAATTATCCTCAGATATTAGATAAGGTTTATATTTCTTTGGAAAGTTTAAAATTTAAAATGGACAGACTCATGCGTAAATATTGAGGATCACATGAAATTTAATATCCCGACCATATTGAAGAAATTTAGAAACTGTAAAACTGATAATAAATACTGGTACAAAATACTTTAAAGTTCTTTAAAAAATTAATGTTAGGTTTTTTTTTTTCGGAGTTAAAACACCTAAATTAATTTCAAATTACATCCAACAATTTAATTGTCATTCCCAATGCTAAGGCACTATATACTATTTGTCTGATCCGAATTTATACTGTTGTTGGATGTGATGCTTGAATGAAAAGATTTTTTAATTTTTTATATAATTAAAATATGTCCTATGAATTAAAAATAAATTTGTTTTTGATTTTTTAAAAAAACCTGCTGGTCGATTTAATTATTTATAATACTTATACTAAAATACTTATACTTAAAGTGTGTACCCTCCTGAATTTAATAATTTTCCATTACTGTTAAATCAATGATGTACATTTAAAAAAAGTTTAATTATTACAATTTCTTTACCGTTTTTGGAATGAAATTTTTAATAATTTCAAAGTATAATTTCCTTTCTAATAATTTTTCAAATAAGGAAATTAACTTTGAAAGATTATTTCAAGGTTTCGTTTTTCATGAATAGAAAAAGAATACTAAATTGCATTTTTACTCTACTTTTCATATTTTACAAAATTTTGAAATTTAAATATTTTTTTAACGTAAATCGAATTAAAAATTCCAGGATTTCCTTTGAAAATTGATTTTTTTTAAATGTTACAAAGTTTTATTTGGTACAAATTTATTAAATTTTTAGTTCATCTAAAAATTATGATCATCATTCATCATATATATATATATATATGTGTGTAGTATGTACATATTATATTATATTTAAATTAACAAATATTTTTGCAAAATTAGAATTAAATAAAAAAATTGTCTAAATTTTTTAGTATAAAAAAAAACTGATGACAACAAAATGTACATTGTATTGTATGTAGGTAGGACCATTTACATATATGTATACTTTATATTATGGATACATGGACATATATTAATGTTTAAATTTATACGAATATTCTAATAAAAACTAATAAAAAAATTTTATTTCTTTTTGTTTTTTAATGTTAAATTCTATACCTTAGAATAGAACCCATGGGATTTAATTTGAACTCAACTTATTCTAAATGCAGTAAAATAACATAGAGTGACCATACTTATCAACTTCAAAAAATAAAATTTTATATATTATGTTATAAAGAGTTAAATATTTGCTTTCAGTTTACCTTAGTTCTTAAGAATCTTTTATATTCTTCAATCTAGTACCTAGCTAACATTTGATCCCAAAACGTTCCAGTTCACACTTATAACTTTGAAACAATACTTTATAGTTCCTTTATCCCTTAATATTTTTTTAATTGCAGTAATAAATATTTATAATAAACATATAAATATGGTCACTCTAACATTATATTATAGAGTACGAATGTTCTTTTAAAATTTGTGTATACGAATATTTTGAATGGTTCTGGTTATGGCCCTGGCCCATAAAATTTTTTATTCATTTCATTACTTTGTCGTTACTTTATTTCTTTATATTTTATTACAAAAAATTTTTAAAATAAGTTTTTTAGAGTATGAAATGGAAAGTGCAGAAGAAAACAAAATGGTTCCTATATAAAAAAAATTTCAAAAAACGTCTATTTCATAAATTATATTTGGTTTTAAACAAATTTTTATAGCTTTGGTAAAATTTTTTCTGCGATGAGCTATAAGAAATAAATTGTTTTCTTTGTATTAAAATACACACCTATTTATATAGAAGTTTTAATGAAAAGTGAGTAACATGAGTTCCAGTTACAGAGAGGTAAAAGTAGTAATAAACGAACAAATTAAAAAGGTTTGCATTTTCCATTGTTAGCTTCTTTTGCTTTAAGCAGGAATTCTATTCTGTTTGCAACCTTCAATAATAGTAAAAGTAATTTTGTTTTTTTTATAATCTAAATATGGTTTTGATTTCTCCTTACATTTTTTTTATTCTTTAAATTTTTATTACAGTAACAGCCTTTATAACTTTAAATAAAATTCATAAATTTTATGAACATTAGGTATCTTAAAAATAAAATATCAACAAATGAAATGAATGGTTGTTGATAAGAAATATTCATCCACGTTGATAACTCGGTAAAGGGGTAAAATATGTATAGGTATAAGTTGAAAAATTCTTCCGTTTTTATTGTTGGAATTTTGGGACTTTATAGGAATATTATATACGTATTTATATAATATAATATATATTTGTTACTTTTTAATGTTTGCAATGTAGGTACAATTTTTTAACGAATATTTATGACTTTTTAGTACTCTGGATTTATTTAGGCGTATTTTTGAACATTTTCATAATACAGGGGAATTTTTTCAAAATGATACAGAAGAAAATTAAATTTTAAAGCAGAAAACTACTTTTAAATAACATGAATTTGAAAAATTGAAATTTAACTAAAGCAATATTAGGGTTTCGGGATACCTATTAGTGTTAAAGCATTCTATTTGTATTATATTTGTTATACTTAATATTATAAATAAACAATAATATATATATACATATTTCAATCGTTATGGAGTTACAGAAAAAATCTGCAAATTTAATATATGTATATTTTTTTACAATTAAATTTCTACTGAACATTTTTCTAAAATGAAATTGGTAAATGACTACAAATTAGAATTTTTTTTTGATATTCGAATTAATAGTCATGCTCCACATAAAAAATCAGATTCAATTGTGTCGTCGGTATTATTATGATTAATATGTAATGAACATATTATGAACTCTGAGTTAGACTTAACAATTGTTTTATACAATAAATATAAACAATATAGCATATTACAGTGTTTTTTAAACTGCACAACATAGGACATAATTTGTAATTTCCTGTTATTTAAATTTTTACATGTAACTGAATTGTTTTACAACGGCATTTCTTTCTTAAATTTTTGATAAGTAAAAATTCTTTACAAATTAAAGCTAAATTAAATAATTTCTTACAATATCTCAGATCCCCCTTCTTTTAAGGACTAATATATATTTATCTTTTAAAGGATTATGTTTTTATAAGTATATATACAGGATACACCCATACCTAAAATCTGCATTCATTTCTAAAGGCTTTAATTATTTTGAATTATTAAGTTATAAAATAATTGCAATCATTAAGAATATGACAATTTTACATAAATTATCAATTTATGTCTATTTTATAATTAATGTGCCTAAATTTTAATGCAAGTATGTATATATATATATATGTACATTTGTAATTTCAATATATATTATATTACATATATTAATTATATATAATATTATAATACTTAATAATTAATGACATTCAATATTGAACAGAAATTTTAAGGAATGTATTAAAAATTTATGATTAGAATTTTCAATTAAAAATTAACATTTTACATCAAAGAATTTTAAAATCAAAAAAAATATTAGTTTTTCCGCAGGGAATACAGGGATTTTTTTTAGTTATATATATAAAAAATTTAATTAAAAAATTTTTAAATAAAAAATTTCATTAAACAGAAAATTATGTTAAGTTTAAAACGATTGTTTACAAACCTTTAGGTATTGTTTTTTGTTCTGTTCTTTATGTTTTTTAAAAATAATTTTCCATAAAATAAAACCATGCCCTGAGCTATTTCAACAATTTATTAAATTTAGAAAGATTTTAAACTAACATTAGCGACAAAATATTTTGTATGTACCTATTAAAATTATAAAATTGTAAGAATTTTGAAAAATCAATAAATAGAAAGAACTAAGTCAATATTTTTAATGTTTTTTATAATTCCTAGGTTTAAAAAGAAAAACTAGATACCTGGAATATTAATTCTAGTTATATTTGTTTTATGGATTTTATTGAATTAAAATTATATATAAATATTACAAATTTAAGTTTAAGTTTTATTTAGTTCATATAATATTGATTTTAAAAAATTATCTTTCTAATAGACTTAATTTATTTTCTAAACATATTCAAAAGGTTTTCATTTTTTAATTCTATTGGAAGGTCATTATATAATTTGAAACCTTTATCCATTATCATATTATCATTAATTTCTGTATGTATTTAATCTAAAGTTATCCTTATATCTTAAATTATATTCATGCATGTCTGTATTATACAAAATTCTATTACATAAATTAATAGAATAAAACCCATTTTTATTTTAAACACAATAATTAAAATATTCATAGTAATTTGTTGTTCAATATTTAGCCTTTTTAAGGTAGCCAACGGATGCATACCGACTTAATCAGAAAGATTTGTTCTGAAGTTTTTACACTCTTCCCATCATTTCAGCATTACACATATGTATACTTGAAGGATAATATTCAAAATGGGGCTTGATCATTGTGTTTTATAAATTAATTGCACACTTTAAAGATATTTTATTTCTGATTTTAGAAAAAAAAATAGTATAACTTTTTGCCAAAAACAAAAGCAAGCCCTAAAAATCCTAAAATATAAGAAAAGAATTAGAAAATTGTAAAAAATAATTTGTCATCATAATAAAAAAGTATACTGGGAAAAATCAATACCTAACAACAGTTGAATCAAATAAAAAAGTAGTTAAAATTTATATAATCGTAAGTAAAAAAACATTTTCAACTTAAAAAACAAAACTAATTTCAAGAAAATTATAAAAACAGGTACAAAAAATTATTGAGAGAAGAAATTAAATCATAAAAAAAATTTTACATTTCTTAAATTAAATTCCTGAAACCAGACTTTTTAATTACTTTCAATAAAAATTATTTTTAATTCTTAAGAATATTTTAATTAATACTTATACAAAGTATTCATTTTTCATTATAACTGTGTATGTCACAGTTAATAAAACTCATATTATGTATGAACTATTTTCTTGGATGAATTTAGGCATCATTTTTTCGGATTTTTCAATTTGTAGTTCTAAAAGTATGATTTTTGAAGGTTCTCCCCTTAAAATAGCTAATTTCACATTCAAAGAAGGTCTATGAAATATAATACTTTAAATATGAATCAGAGTGCTAGAATGAATGTAAAGATTTTATACAAGGTATAATATATCAACCATTTTATAATTTTGCAGAATTATATACCTGGTAATCATTATAGTTAGGTATTCCTTTATTTCATCTTACGTTTCTTCCTAGAAAACTCTTGAAAACATCTTGAATTTTTAATTTTCCAACAACAAAGGCAAATCATAACTTAAATTCTTTTTAGACGAACAAAAAACAAGTGAAAATTATAAAAAAAAAATACAATGAAATTAAATTTCGAAACTCTAGAATTCAAAAAGAAGAAGACAAAAAATATTGTAAATGTTTTTTTTTTGTAGTTTCTAGGAAATTGTTTTTGGTGGAGAGATGAGCTGCCATTAAATAAAAATAAAGAAACCAGTTTTATAATCGGGTATGGAAATCTATAAATTTGCATGACTCATGACCAGCCAATCCGAAAAAATGTTTTTAAATAGAACAGACATTTGAAATAACAGTGCCATTATAATTCACAATTATATAAAATTAAAAAAAAAACGTTAATCGAATAATTTTGATTAAATAATAAAGGCAAAATTCAAATTTTCGAATATAGTGTAGTACCTATACGCGTTAAAATGCTCCCAAGCTTTGTTCATGGTGTAGGTAAGTTTTGCAATTTTTAAACGTCAAAGAACTTTTAAAATTAGGTAAATTAAAATGTAATTTCATTTATTAAATTAAAAAGTATTCAGTTAAGTTTTTACAAATTCGAAAATTTTTGAATTATAAAATTTTATTTTTGAACTTTGTCCCAACCCTTATAAATATTTTTTTTTATTAAATACATCATAAAAAGAGTCATAAACTTCATAAAACCAGTCATCACCGATCCTGAATTGGCCTGCAGACTTCTTGAATTCATTTAGGCGTTTCAAATGACAATCATTAATTTTACTTTTCTTTTGATATTCTTTTTCCGCCATTAGAGAAAACGAAATGATTTTATGTCCTTAATAAAATTCCGAATTTTATGTTCTTTTTCGTAACTTATTATAAAACCAATCAAAAAACAAAAAATAGAAAGACGTTGAAAGAGGGAATAAAAGAAATGGAAAATTTAATTCTTTTATATTTTGAGAACAATTGAACTTTTATTGGAAAAGAAAAACGAAAGAAAAAGATGAAACCCCGCATTTTATTACTTTTTATTACTTTCAAGTTTTTGTTCTTTACTAAGAAATGAAATTAGAACGTTATACGGCTTTCTTAGTAATTAAGTTATTGCTAGAAGCAAGTGAAAGAGAAACAAAGAATTTTAATACAAGTAAAAAGAAAATCAGAAAAAAAAGATGATAAAAAGAAAGTTGGAAAGTTGATCTGAAACAATTGGTCTAGGATTCCAAACAATGTTTTCCATTTCATATAAAATGATTTTATTTTTTATTACTCCCATAGTCCCATATTCACATTCTTTTCAAATTCACGTATAAAAAAATATTAAAAAACATACAAAAACCTTTACAAAGTTGAAATTGTATATAAAAAGAAATAAAAATGGTAGAACAGTAATAAAAATGCTATAAAAATATCGGATTATCAAATGTATCTGATCAGAAATTTCGAAAGGAAAGCAATGGGTCGTTTGGGTTCGTATAAGTTAGTTAGAACACGCACATCCAAAACGTCTTAAAAAAATTATCATAAAAAATATATATACAATAAATATAAATAAGGAATAACATTAAAATTAGCCCACCCCTTGTTTCTGTTCTCAAAAAACATATGAGAGAACAATGTTTAAACATAGAATACGGGCCAAGTTTTAACTTTTTAAAAATAAAGAATACAGTCTGCGTCTTGCATTCATTTCAAAAATAAAACTATATTCTAAGAAAATCAGGTGAAATAGATTAACTGCAGATAATATATTACAGGTTTAGTTTTCAACATTGTTTTAATTAGGAGAAACTTTAAATATTGCTATCTACTTTCTTATAATTCAAAAACTCTGGAGACGATTTTACACTTCTACAAAAGGAATAAAATCTGGCCACAAACTGAATGAAATTTAATTAAATCATAAAGGTTGGTAATATAGAAGTTAAAAAACTATCGGTTACTAGCTTAATAATGGCTAAACGATTTAATAATGGTTCACAAAGCTTCTAGTTTTAAAATATGAAACAGATTTGCTATATCTGTACAATTATTCTCCATCTAATAAATTATAAATTGACAAACCTATCGATTTATACTAAAAAAAAGTGTTCGTATTTTTAATCAACTTCTGTCACATGTGGAAAATATTGAAAATATGGCGTTTTATTACTAAATTAATTTTAGTTCTGTCTTGAAAAGAAAATAAATATTAACAGAGAAAATTTATTAATAAATTATTATAAAAGAAATTATACTAATCAATTTTTATACACACCACGTTATTAAAACAAACTAGGTAGGTAATCGAAAACTTATATGTTGATTCTGATGGTTTATAGATTAAATGGAACACAAATTAAATGGAAATTTTAACGCGAAAGGAGCACCTAGAAATTATGTTAAGTTTATTTTAAATTTAAATGTGGATGAATTGATATTAGTTTTAATTGTCATTTTATGTTTGCTATCGTGATGTTATATAAGTTAAAAAAATAAAATGGTATGAAAAGTCAAGCTTCTTCCTCAAGAAGTATAAATCTTACAAAATAAAATAAAGTCTTCAATACACGATACTTCGTATTTATTTTGAAAATTGTTTTAAAGCTTAAATTTAACGTCTTAGGTTGCCTACCGGTGGACATCAGTTTTTAATAATTCAAAATAATTTTGTTAATTAATACAAAGAACACCCTTTAGCTTTAATAAAAGGTTTTCACCGACGATACTCTGGAGCCAATTCGTGAGAATATTTAATAAATCTCCCGAATTTTATAATAATGTTAAAATTTAACTGATTAAGAAATTTTAACCAATTTATTAAAATTCAGTCACTTCAAATACTAAACTTGTTTAGTACATTATTGCATAATTTTATAAAATACAAAGCCGTAAAATTGTCAAAACAATGTTATTTTAAATATAATAGACTAAAATCCTTAACAAGAACCCTTTTTATTACAGTTATATCGTATAATTAATGAACCTTCAAAATAAAAAAAAAAAATCATACCTTTGATACAGGTATCATTTCAGGTATATAACATATACATATTATATTATATCTATTGTTATTTTGTAACAATTTTGTTATTTTTTCCATTTAATTTTCTTCTCATAAAAATTTAAAGTATCTAAAAGATATTTTGTTATCAGAATATTAATTGTATATTCATACTTTATAAATAGAAATAGTTTTGTAAGAAAAAGATACAGGGCATTGTTAAACCTAATTCATGCAATATTTTAACTATTTCTCGATTTTAATTTAACAGTCCATAGTTTTTTATATCAAAAGTATTTTAAGGTATACATGAAATAAACCATTTTTGTTATGTAGTCCCCTGCCTTTACCTGGTTTAATGTCTATTCATGTATATAATAATTTGTATTTTGAAGCTAAATAAAAATTTCAAAATTTTTCTGTTCTTGGTTTCATCCTAAAAAAAATTTTTAATTCTTTTAACTACCATAGGGTTTGGTTTAGAAAAAGAAAACCGGCTGGTTTTAATAGGCGGTCAATAGTAATTTATTCCTTTTGTTGAATTTTATGCTTTTAATCTTAAAAATTTATAATTCTTTGGTAAGACCATAAGGTAAAGTATAAGATAAGGTTGATTATCTAAACAACTGCGTATATGAATGTGATTTCAATCCCTGTGAACTTATTTTTATGACATTCAAGGACAATTGTATATTTCTTTGTGACTATCATAAAACCTGCCAAAAATATCTTTTAGCCTTTATGTTTTTAAAATAAAAATATTATTGTCTTGGATAATCTGCATAATTATAAAGATTTTTAAAATTAGAAGAGAATTAAGGAAAATAAAATAACAAATGCCAATTTATTACTGAATCCATGTTTCTTTTTTTTATTATGAAGTGAAGGTTAAACAAAATGGGTCCTATAAGCTCTTCTACCTAGAAACTAGAAATGAAATATGATTATATGGTTTTGAGTTTATAAAAAGGTAATTAAATGGACTTAAATATTGTTACAAAGGTTGGGAAATTCTAAGATACACTGTTAATTTTAAATGAAATGGCTACGATATTTTTTGACTGATAAAATTTGTTATAAAATTGGAAGAGAATTAGTTGAGAAAACCATAATTACTATATTATAAAGAAACCAATATCAGTATTTTTATTGGAAACTAATAGAAGCGAAATGTACAGGGATAAATTAATTATATATTAATCGTAAGATAAAACAAATAATGTAATTAAATACAACAGTACATTATTAAAAGCAAACACATGTCTAGAGATTTGAGAGAATGTTAAATCTTTGATTCTTGAAATTCTTAATTATAATATACGAGTATGTACAAAATTTCTGATGTGGACATGTGGTTCATAATAAGGTGGTACACATTTGCTATAAATTTAGAATAATATTATTTTACCCAAACATTTCTATAAAAAGTGAATTTTTAATTTTGAAACATCAATTAATAAATTGATAGTTAATCTTAAATGCTCTAAATCTTAACTTTTTTTTAATTGATTTTTTAATTATTAACTTAGAATTGAAACTTTATTATCTATTATTTATGATTTTAGGAATCAACTGCGACCAGTGATCAAAAGTTAGATTGAAAATGTTAAAAACATTAATGCAAGTTTCTGAAAAACATAAAATTATAAGAGGAATGTTAAGTTATGCGGTTTTATGGCCATGTGGAAGTTTAATTGGTAAATAACTTTTTTTCATATATTAATTAATATAAAATAATAAATTTAGTCAATAATTCAATAATAATTTCGAAATTTTTATTAGAACAAACTTTAGTCGAAAAGAGAAATTACAAAAATTATGATTGGGGAAAATGTGTTAAGTAAGTTTCATTTAATACTTTTGAGTAAAATATTCATTTCTAGGGTTAAATAATAACTAAATTAATTTGATTTCTAGATTTAGTTTATTCGGTGGATTTTTTATGGGTCCTACAATTTATATTTGGATGAGATTGGCATCAATTATGTGGCCAAAAACTGATATTAAATCATCAGTTTGCAAAGCTTTAACAGAACAACTATCATACGATCCTTTTATGATAACTTCTTTTCTATATGGAATGAGTTTAATGGAAGGAAAAACTCATAAACAATCTTCAGATGAAGTAAATTAAAAACATAATTTGAATTAAAATTTAATAAGTTTTTACTTTTTTAGATACGAAATAAATTTTTCGATACATATAAAATTGGTGTAATTTATTGGCCAATTGTACAAACATTCAATTTTACATTTATCCCACAGAAAAATCAAGTTGTATTTACATCACTGTTCAGTATGTTTTGGACATCATTTTTAGCTTATGTTAAATCAATTGATATTCATCATCCGGTTGATGTTGAGTTTCACTTAATTGATGATATTATTCATTTTGTAGAACTTGTTTAAGGTTTGGTTTACATTATTGTTTGTTATATTATACTGTTAACTGTAAAATATATAAAATAATTAAATATTTCGTTAAAAATTTATTCAATAAAAATTATAAATGTACAGAAATAGATTAAAATTGTTTTAATTATTTGAAATTTGTTTGGGATATTAGTTATTTATTTTAAAAAGGCTCTTGATGTTTAAATAAAGTATAAACCATATGAATATTTTTACAAGAATTTATTTACAGAAATTACATTTGATTTTAATCCTAAATAATTATAATTATTACATAAACATTCTATGATCGGACTCCTAAAATAATTGTTCTTGCTATCTTTGAAATTTTTATGAAATATTAAATGCGTTGACTTAGATTATACAGATATTCGTTTTGATTACTTTTGACGGTTCCTAAATTCGCTTAATCAGACTTTTATTAAATATATACGAAAGACATGAAAGTTTGATTAAAAACTATGATAAAATAAAATCTTGTTTAATTGAAATTTTAAATCTGTCTCACTTAAATGTTACCACTTTTTTTATCTACACAAAACAAGAAGGAAAAATTTAAAAGATTTTGTTGAACTACAAGTTACAAATATTCAAAAATTTACTAAATTTAGATAAAATGCCAGTTTTATTAATCATATTGTAAAATAGTAACTGAACTCTTTAAAGTTTAAACAAAAACTATCGGATTCAAATTACATGTGTAAATGTAATTTAAATAAAAATATATTTTTTCAAACTTTTTGAAATTTATTCTGTCATTCAATATAACAGATTTTTTTATATATAAATTTTTATGATTTTTTTTTTTTTTTTTTTTTTTAAATTCAGCTCATTATTCAAATTTTTAATTTTATCAAATAAAAGAAGAAAATTTAAAATAATCTATTTATTGAAATACAAATAAAATTATTTAAAATTAATAAAGCGGTTGGGTTCCAACTAACTTCGATGGAAAATTTGGCGTAAGTTTGGAAAAATTTTTGACATAATATAATTAAGAAAATCGAGGAATTTTTTTAAGAGTTCTGTGATATGTAAAATAATATTTTAAAAAATATTTACATTGTTAAGCTTTTTTAACAAAATCAAAAGATTCATTTCTTTAATATTGTTTGCAAACATGTGTTTTTGTAAAAACAAGTGTATAAAATAAAAATTTTACATCCATTTTAATTATAGTGTAGAATACAAAAAATGCATAAACAATTATTAAGAAAATATAAGATCTTAAGAGGAATGTTAAGTTATGGTATTTTATGGCCATGTGGAAATTTAACTGGTAATTAAATCAAATTTATAAAATTTTCGGAAATTATTTTTATTTTATATTTTTAGTTCAAATATTTTTGGAAAAGCGAAGTATTCATGATGTGGATTGGCGAAGATGTATCAGGTTAGTTTAGCAAACTGTCTACATTTTCTTTAAATGTAAATTTGTAATAAATTTAATAAATAATTAATTAAATATAACAAATATATTTAATTTATTTTATATAATTTTATATAAATAGAGATTCATTTTATGGTGCTTTCTTTTTGGCGCCAAATTTGTATGTTTGGGTTCGATTTCTTGATAAAGCATGGCCAAAAAGGTGCTTTAAATCTGCTGCCCAAAAAGTTTTTGCCGAACAAGTTTCAATTGACCCTTATATTATCGGTATGTATTTCTATGGAATAACCATATTGGAAGGTAAAACTCATGATGATGCTAAAAATGAGGTAAATAAAACATGCATATTTTAAAAATAAACAATTTAATTAGCGCATTTTTTTACAATGTATTTCTTTTTTAGCTTAAAAAAAAATATTTTAAAACATACAAGAAAAGTTGTATGTATTGGCCTGTTATACAGTTGGTTAACTTCGCATATGTTAAAACTGGTTACCAAGTTGTTGTAATATCAGTTGCAAGCTTTTTCTGGACAATTATTATGGCTGCTATTAAAGCAGAAAATTAAGAAATTTCAAATGATTTACCAAAAGAAGGCAGTCCCCGTTTTAATTTTAATAATGAGATCTCAAAGATTTTAAAAAACCATCGGAAACAAAAGTTTTTGATCCAAAACTTTAATAATCTGTCCCATATAACTTATTAATACACTCATAAAGGCACATACATATATTTTATTTTAAAAAATGGTACAAAATTGTTTTTTATCTTTTTATTTCATTATCTATTTATAATTTAATTTTTAAAAATTAATAGGTATGTAGGTATTCATAATACAACAACTGTTGATGCTTGTAAGTAATTGACAATTTTTATTTGAAATAAATATTTCGAGAATCCTTAGTTTCCAAAAAAATTAGAACTCTTCATTAAGTGTTCATATTTTATATTAAAGTTTTAACTAAAATAATAAATAAATTAAATAAAATATATAATATAAATTCTCTAATATGTACAAATAAAATAAAATTTTAAATTTTTAAAAATACTTCCTTTATTTCTTGGACAGTAAATATTTTTCAATGTTTTCTTTCAATTTGTAATTTTTTTTAACGAATATTTCATACAGAGCCCCTTACGGTATTTTTTAATATGAACATTACAAAATTTTTAAATAAAGTTTTTGGTTTGTGTTTTAGATATGTTTTCTTTTTAAAATTTAAATATAATTTTAGAAATAAATTATTTTTATTGTAAAGTGCTGCCACCCCTTAGAATAACTTTTCGATATTTTAATAGTTAATTTTTAAATTTATTCAGACTGAGCGGCAGATGTCACTAAAATGTATTTTGTGAAAATTATGGTAATACAGTTAATATTAAATTTCTGGTTATATTATTAATATGAAATTACATTCGTTGTAAATTATATTTTAAAAAATACCGATTGTTAAAGTACATTCTGTAGCATAAAAGATTTTAAAATAAATATTTTGAAAGCTGAAGTTGTGTTGTTGTAAAAATTTAAATTTGGTGATTTTTTGAGAGCCCAGGTCAAAATTACTTTTGACAAGACGTTATTTTCAATTTTGCTTTTGTTTTTTAAATAATAATGATAACGTTTAATTTAAAATTTAAAATTCATTCAAGTTGTGAAATTTGTTCGAAAATACTTTAACTATTGAGAGAGTATGTAATTTTTTAAGAACTTTTTACTCTTACGAAAAAATGAATCGTGGACTAGATTTGTAATTTTTACCCTTAAACCATTAAATTAAATATTTTCAACCATATGATAAAATATTATAAAAATATTCAATAATCTAACCAAGCAAACACTGCAAAGAGTACAATTGCTGAGTTATAAAAATCTATACAATCTATACAGAATAAAAATCATCAACGTTTATATGTTAAATAGACTATACATTGAACGGAAGTCAAATCTGGCATAAAAACAAACAAAAAATGTTGATCAATAAATGTCACACGTAGATATAATCAATATAATATAGGTATACAACTCCGTATTGTATAGATGAAGCCTGGAAACACCTGGAAAAGAACAAACAGTGTAAAAAAATTCAAGTAATATAATGTTAAAAGACTAAGTAGTTACGTAACGGTAACATTCAGAGATGGAGATTGATAAATTTAATGAAAATCTTCCGAAATAATTTAAAGAAATATTAAGATTAAAAATTCTTTAATTTAATGTTTAGAAAAGGTAAAGGTATGTATACTTTTAAAATGATGTTCATTTTTAGATATTTAATTTTGTATCAAACACATAGCTTAATAAAAGATTCAGTTGTAGGTTAATTTAGAGAACTATCACAGATTGAGTCATCAATTACAGGTGTTAGTAGGTTAGTAAATGATAGAAGAGTATTCAATTTATTTATGAAATTTATTAAAAACCACCAGTTATAGTAGTAATATTAAATTATTTAAGTAAATAAATAGAATAAGTGTTGTACTATACTTGTTAAAAAAAACTAAAACTACAATTCTTTCAACTTGTATATTGAGATAAGCAGGCTACCGTAATTCGTTAGTGCTCAAACTCTTGTTAACGTTCTGTTAATTATCACTTTGTTTCAGCTTTAGTGTTAGTTTATTAACATTAATATCAAAAAGCTCAGACAGTAAGTTGGTCTCTCTTAACATTCGTGTATTAGGTTCGATTTTTCCGTAACTTGTCGAATGGTGTGATATATTAAAGAGTTCTCAAATTGCTCGAATTATCACTAAATCTAATTTTTTGCTGAAGGAACAAAATGTTTTTTTTTTATAATTCATTTGTGAGTGTTGTTTCAACACATTCAAAAATAAAAAACGTTATAATAAGTTTTTAAATCCAATAAATGAAAAAACTTGTATATTAAGGGAGATATAAATTACGATAAACTTCAATGGATTGGTGGGTAAAATGAATAAATATTTTGATATGTTGATATTATTAAATTTTAAAAAAATTGATTTCAAAATATTTTAAAGAGAAGAAACTAATTGTAGTCTGTAAATATCTTTAATTAAATATATTCTTTTTAAACCAATCATATACTTTAAAACACAATCCGTAAATTATAAGAAAACATTTTTTTCTTTAATTAAAAGCAACTTACAAATTTATTCAAAAAATTTAAGATTCATATCCTCAACCTATACTTACATATCCTTACATAATACATTGTATATTAGATTGTATATTACATATCTATAGGTACCATGACCAAATAATTTCATTATCTTAAACTTCATTTGATGTGAGTTGTACTTGTATTTCAAAAGAAATTTTAAACTATTCTCACGGGTTATCATCATAGTTTCGATAAAGGGTTAAATTTTTATTTCCGTCTTTATTTACAAAAATTTTTTTAACAATAGAATAATTTCCATAAGTAGTAATTTAAAAGATATACACATCACACATTTACACATACTAATAAAATAAAAGTAGCAAGGACTTTAAGTGTTAATTTTTGTGGGAAAAACTTTTGTATCCTTTTTGCTTCAATGTTTTATAATAATTTCAATTGTTTTAAAAACATATAAACTTTTAAAACATTTAAATTTTCTATTTGTGTTTTTTTGTTTTTGGGGTTTTGGCCTTTCAAAAGCACAGGTCTCACGGGTTTTTTCTCACTTCAACAAAAAATTTTCAAAAATGTTCAGTTGAAGTTACTTTTTGTTATTTTTTTTACTTTTTTTCTTGCAACACTTTTGGAAATGCACATTAGGTAAGGAAAGTGTTTGGAATACCTACATATATAAGTATGCTATAGTTACGATAATTGACAGTTCTGTTAAAATGATTAAGAAATTCATAGTAGCTTGATTCAATTAAAAAAATTGTAGGCTTTGTGCATAAGTTAAATTCAAAATAGTTCGCCTTTTTGAGTCAAAAAATAATTAATAAATCTATAAAAAGTTTTTATTGAGTCCACTATAAACTATATTGAATACATTGTAATTAATTATATTGTAACGAAATATTATATATGTTAGGAATCATTTGGAACTTGGGAAACCCCGATTTAATTACAAATAAAAATTTATCATAATTAGTAGTTGGGCTTAGAATTATTATAATATAATCTAGGAAGCTCTATTAACGTTTGAAGAAATTTTTTGTAACTTAAAATTTTATAAAACAACAAATTCGTTAACAAAAATATAATTTAAATAAATGATTTTAAAATTGTTTATAGCTTTCATTAGTTTCAATTGTTCTTAAGAACATCATCACATACGAAATCAATTTTATCAAGCGTATTTCTCAAAAAATTTTTGAATCAATCTATTTTAATTTAAAATTTTTTTTATTTATATTTTACTTTTATTTTGAAAATTTTTGTATTTTTTAAATATTTGTACATATGTGACCTCGGAAATGTATCTTTGGGATACAAATAAAACATGTGCAGTGCATATCAACAACGTTTTGAATGGAAATTTTTTTTAGAACAAAATGAAAAACAATTGGAAAAATTATTTTATAAAAAGAAAACTTTTTAATATTTTGTTTAGAAAACCACATTTCAAACATACATTCGAGAAATTGCATCCAGAAAATATAACACACATTTTAATTTTTTTATGTTTTTATATTTATCGCATTCCTTCAATCCTTAAATTCCTTCTTATTTTGTATTATTTTAATATCGGTCGGATCCTGATTTTGTTTTTGTTTTTATTGCAGGAGTCCTTTTAAATCCTTTTTTTTTTTATTTGTTTCTAACATTGTGATCCACAGCAGCTTGTGGATATGGAAGTGCTGTATAAGAAAATTCAATTTACACAATAAAAAATGATGAATTGTAGAAAAAGGAGAGGTAATTGATAATAAGAGGGAGAAAGAAGAAAGTATAAAGATACTAGAAAACAATAAACAATTATTGGTAATGAATTTATAGAGTATTTTAAAAAAAATGACGTGAAGAAAATTGTGAAAATGATGTGAAAAACATATTTATTATAAAAGGAAGGAGTTTCCGCATTAAGCTAATTTTTATAAATTTTTTATGTTGCTTTAAATAAATGTTATTTATTTTTTTAAAAAGTTTTTTTTAAAAAAAAAATTTAATTTTGATAAAATCAAAGCTCTTTAACATTTTAAAATAATTTTGAATAATTTATAAATCATTTAGAATTAATTTAACATTTGATTTAAAATCTATTTGTTTACTAAATTATGTGATAAAATTTGTATGATTTGTATTTAAATACAAATTGGTTCCAAAAAAAAGTTGCAAATTACTGAACGAAGAATAATAAATAGATTTGAATCAATATGATTTTCCTTAATTAAGTAAATATTGTAAAAAGAAAAATGAAGTAGACAGTAGAAAATTTAACCATTCATTCATTTAATATTATTTGGGATACTCTTTAACACTTTAATACTTAAATCAAGACTAAAAATTAAGAAAGCTGTACAACACTAGTGGATTTTCTACTACAATATAGGAAGATCGATTTACTTTGATTTAATATTATTTGTGTAAATTTATAATAAAAATAAATTGAAATTGAAATTGATAGAAAAACAGCAATTATAAAGTTTGTAACATTTATGTCCTGAGTACAATGAGCGCAGCCAACAACGTTGAATTTCAACTTCAAAAGTTAAACATATTGAAAACAAAAGAATGCATGAATGAAAGTTACAACATAGTTTCAAGGCAGCCTTGGCGCAAAAGTTAATCAATTTCAACTTCTGGGCTACTTTGTTAGCTAATTATTTATGTATCGCCATGCATTATATTTATTATTACTTTTTAGTTTGAAATTGAAGAATATAGAATTATAAAAATTAAAAAATCAAATTTATTTATTATATATAAAAGATAAAATTTAAAAATTTTAAATAAAATAAAATTTTTACTTTATTTTCAGTTCACTGATTAAAAATTTAATTTTAAATATTAATTTTAATAAAATTTAATTTGTTTACATTAAATGTCACTTTAACGCTTTCAATATTTTGTATTGTGCTTGAAAAATTTGATAGCTACGTTTTTTGACATTTTGCCACTTCGATGCTGCGTCATGACTGTGATTTTTTGTGGCCAAGGCATGACGTATAAGTTCATAAATGGAGTAGACATCTTCAAAATTCTTCTATTTGCTTATCTAATTTTCGTGAATTTATATTGCATTCTGGCTTTTTCAATTAACATGCTGCTTTGTGCTTTAATTTGATAGTGAGGACAGATATTTATTTTAAAGTTTGACAAGCAAAAAGAGATAGGACCATTTACTTTTCATTTAACTTCACATTTTATATTAAAAGGGATCGCAATAGTGTCTTGTATCTTTCATTTGTATTTCAGATTGTATTATAAAAATATTGATATTTATGATATTTTGAACAATAGTATAAAGTTTGACTTTTGTCTAACTATACAAGTAACCTTTAAAATCAAGATTTATAAATTAAAATTTTTTTGTTTATTAAAAAATTAAAATATTAAATTACAAAAATTTGATGAAGATTATAAAGCATTGGTAAAGTTTAAGATCAAAACGTTTGTTTGTTTTACATATACTATTCAATTCAACGGTGTTAATACATGGTTACCGTATATATATATATGTATATATTAACCATATTCATATATTATATTAATTTAATGTGTTCTGTTTAATGTCTGAGCCATTGGTAAAATCAATTATTTATTTTTGTAAAGTTTTTTTTAAATTTTGCACGGAGTTTTATTTGCTACTGAACATTAGTGCAGTGTTTTTTACACTGGCAGATTTGACAGTTTTTAATATACATTGTTGCGTGCACTGAATTGTTAATAAAAGATTGAATGAAACAGAAAAACAGGAAAAAAAATTATTTTGCTTATAGACTGATTGTGTTAACTTTTAAGCTGACTGAGTTGTTGTCAATTTAGAAAAATAAAGGTAGAAAGAATTAGTAAACAGAAAAAGAAGCTAATGGAGTCATAAAATGTCATTAATAAATTTAAATCTTTTATAGCTTCCCAATAATACTGAATATCGTATTAAAGTAATTCAAAAGCACAAAATTTGAAATTGATTAAAGAAGGCATAAAATTATGTTAAAACTTTGGATACTTTATTTTATAAATTTCAAAAATCATGTATATAGTTATTTATAAAAACAATGGAGCAGATGTTTTTGGTTCATTCCTCTGGGTTATAAAACCTTTTCTGACTTTTATACTTAAATTTTAATATCATTTTTATTATTAACAAAATAATAATAAAATATGAATAGTAACTTTAATAATTAGGTTAACTGATATTATATTACTAATTCCATACATTATTATTTAATTATGCTATGTGTAATGTGAAATGTAATCAGAAAAAGGGATTCTTTTTACATATTTTGTTTTTATATCCGTATGACTATATAGTCAAAGGGTATAATAAATTTGCAATTACGTTTGTGGCGCAGAGAAGGAGGGTGGGTAGACATAAACTCAAGTGCATGGATCGGACCAGAATCGGAATAGCTGCCATACAACTTCTTTTTTTATAAGACCATTGCTTTGTTATAATAGGTACAGATGCATGTCTGAAATTTTGCCAAAAGTAGTTCAGTTTTATGGCCAAGGTTTCTGCAAAATTTGGTTGGTCAACTGCAGTGGGTTCAAGTAGCTGCCATACAACTCCTTCTTTTATATGAGCATTACTCTACACCTAATAATATAATGTTTATATTACGTTCATACGGGTATCTCAGAGTTGACACAGTCTACTCTAGTACACTCTTCCTCGTTTTAAACCAAAATTATAAAAGGTTTTTTTTTTTTAAAGTTTGATATGAATATTCTTATCGGTAAGAAATCCTACAATGGTTTCGTTGCACAAAGATTAATTGCCACTGGTTTATTTAATTTAATCTAAAAAAAAATATGAATTCACGTATGGTTGAGAATTTATTTTAATTACAAAAATATTAAAATTAAATATCAATTGTTGGGATTAATCTGAATTATGAAATTCGTAATTTAAACTGGCCCATTAGCAATTTAGTTGAATCTTAAAAAATATTTTAATTTAAAATACCTCGTCATAAGAAAATTATTTATTTTTAATTTTTCTTACAAACTTTGTTTATTAATAGTCCAAGTCTATTTTTTCAAAGTAGAACTTCAATATATTATATGAAATAATAAGTAATTTAATTGTGTCGCAATTATTTGAAATTTTCATATCAGAAATGTTAAAGTGTTGACGGTTTAAATTAAGAACAGTAATTTTATATCTGATCTGAGATCTATAGTGGTTTCCTTTATTGAAATTTAAATTATTAAAATCATTTAGAACTACAGTTATTTCATAGTAACGACTATCGATATAGTCGAATACCAAATATTTTCTGAATTTTCAGGAGTTTGAGTATAAGAATAAAAAGAATAGAACGTTGAATATCTATTTCCATATATAGGAATGTTATGTTGTATAAAGAATTAAAATATTTTCACTATAAAAAAAAACACATTTTTACCACTATGCTGCTGAGTGCAATTGTTATTTATTTAAATAAATTTTAAAAATGTTAAATTTCAAAGTAAGAAGTATCTTCAAAATTTGTCAATATTTTTGAATAGTTTAATTTTTTTTTTTAAATTTCAATCGGATAAGGTACAGTTTATCTTTTTCAGGTTAAAGAAATGTTAAGAAGAACGAGTGTAGATGTTTTGTTTCAATTTTCGAAGAGAGAATGACTTTAAATTAAAATGCATTATTAAATGCCTTTTCTATCTTATTCGTGACAATTTAAACTGAAATCTTTTTTAATTATTCTACATTGCTACTCTGAGGAGATTGCTCCTTTCTGTACATTCTTAGTCGAACTTTTTTATATCTGTAATACCGAAAAACCGAAGGAATATTAATTAATTGTTTACAATCTGTAAATGCTAGTTTTTATTAATAATATATGGATCCCGCAATTAATGGTTTGACTAATTTTTAGTCAATCTTCTATTTTTAATCTTCTAAATGAAACTTTGTTGTCTTACAAGCAAGGCTAGTATTTGCTGTGCTTAAGAGATGAAGTTGTGAGTTGTTGAAATTATTAATTTTCAGGTCTACAGTAATGATAAAATCAATCCTTTTCTATTTAATATACTTTTCGTTTTAGATAAATGAATTAGGTATATAAATTTTTTGGTCCTTGTAATAACACAGCCCTATTTTTCACACTGACTAAACCCTAATTAAAACTATAATATTATGTTAATAACAAATAGTACTGAGTTTTTGTATTTGTTTAGATTGTCTGATTTGTTTATTTTTTTTCCTGTTAATTGAAAGTTTATGTTTATCTGCTCAGAATACAAATATTAAATTGGTAGGTATTTTAAGTTTTATAAATAACATAGGCATATTTATAAACACCTACATATATTTCAATATATAATTTTCACTTTTATTACAAATTTATAATTGAATTCAATAATAGTGATTAATTATTTTTCCGTTTCACATAACGTTTTGTAATTTATTTTATAAAAAATACTATGCTTTAAAATTATATTATTATAGTTTGTCATATCTGTAATGTTACATGCTATTTTACTGTAATAAAATTAATAATATATTTTACCGGTTTAATGAAATTGTAATTTAAAAACATATATACATATGTATTTTAATATTATATTTCCTAATAATAACAATTTAATCACACATTTATATTATATCTTAAATTCATAAGGTATGTTATGTATGACTTATGTTGTACAAGAATTTTTACACAATATTCAATTATAGCAAACTCTCATTGAATTTCGAATTTTGGAATAGGTATGTATGTGTAATTTTGTTTTTAATTTTAATACATATTTATTTATTTTTATTTTTAAAATAATGTTTGCTCTAATTTAAAACTAACAGTATACATGTACATTACAGATTTAAATGTTATATTTTTTTAAAACATTTAAAAGATAAATGTTAATGAACCTTCCAATATATCTTACAGAATTACCAAATGCAAATATTTTTTAACACTTGCTTTCTTAAATGTGTACAACTGCTTACTAATTTAATTTACTCCGTATAACTATATTAAAGCGAGCACCAAATAGTGTCTTACCAAATTATAATTGAATAAATTTATTAATACATTCAACATATTTATTTAAATCTAATAAATATTGGTATTGACTCTTATTATTTTCCAAATTTTTTTTACTTGCAGTAGTTTTCTAGTATTGTTTTTCTTTAAAATTAAAGTGTCTTAAAATTCCAGCCTTAATATGAAAATTTATAAAAATTTTAATAAATCTCAACACAATTTTTGTTGTCCAACCATTATTATATATTATTTAAAATGAGAGCAATATTGAAAGATAATATGAGATTCATTTTCAACAACCAATACATACATCATTACCATTAATATAATAAATAAACTTCCTAAAAAAGAGAGAGAATATTTTAATTTCTTTTTACATGCACTGTTAACTCTTTTAACACCTCTATCTATACTGCATTTCTTAGTGCATGCAATCATAAATGCAGTTTTCAATTTTTCTTTTCTATATTTTTTGCTCTCCACACTACTACTACTTACTGTTAAAATGAGATAAACATTTTTAAGCATGTATATAATAATATACAGTTGCATATGAAGATGTATGCTTATGAGCTAATTAATGAACTGAATATGAATTCTATAATCTTTGTTGGTGTTAAATTCTAATGTAATATTTTTATTTTCACTTTGTTTTAAGTGTCATACCAATATAAAATTAGTTGTATAACAAAATATGTAGTGTATACTGTATAGTGTAATGTAGGTATATGGAAAAATTGGAAGTGATAAGGACGAAGTTTTTACATGTGTTTTTGTGCAATTAGAAAAAAAAATCAGCAAGAGAAAATTTAAGTGTGCAATTTATGAATGTGTGTTCCAAATTAATGTGTTCAGGTTTTTATTATTTATATATTTTCTTCTGTTCTTTTTCTTATTGTTTTTATATTAATGACAAAAAAAATTTGTGTTCCGTCATCGTATCGGACCAGTTCAGTTCAGAGTTTTAAACGTGTGCTATGAATTTATATTTCTGCATCTGCAATTTATTTCATTATTTCATTATTTCGTTCAATAAATGAAAAATAAAAATTAATTTTTCAACTGATTATAGTTAAATAACATAATAGTAATAAATTTATTTAATAAAATATTAGTAAGAAATTAATTATTTAATATAATTAAAGATATTTAAAAAAAAGTTTTGAATTATATGAAAAAAAATTTATCATTGTGTTATTTTTTAATAAAAAGTTTAAAAAATCTTAACAACAAAACAGCTGATATGATTATAAATAAATAAATTGATAAAAAATAAAATAAGCAAAAAAAAGTTTATAAAATACATAGGTACCTACAATATAAAAAGTAAAATAATTTTGATAAGAAGTGAACTAAAAAAAATTCGAGCAGATAAAATTTTTTAAAAAATTTTCAATTGTCTTTATTTTTTTAAAATATTTTTTTGAACTCTTGGAAAAAAAATTAAACAGTACCTATTTTTATTAATTTTTAATTTAAATTTTAATTTATTTAGAAATTAAGATAAAATACATAATTGAAAATTATTTCAATGATCTTTAGTTTGCTGATTACTGATTTCAACTTTAGGATAAATTTTTTTAAAGTTTGTGCAAATATCGACTCAATCAGAGTCAAATGTATCTTATCTCTAAAAAAAAAAAATTTTAACCGTTTCATTTATTTTTTCATGAAGCTTAAGTTGTTCTTGAAACCAGTTTTACTAGGGTGAAGTGACTTAAATTTAATAAAAACCGCAACTTAGAATACATATTTAACCATTTTTATAGTGTAGGTGCAACATTGTAGCCATAATAAGTGCACATTAAAGTTGAAAGTTAAGACCTCTATTTGCAAATTGTATCTAATTATAATTTAGAAAACTAAAAAAGGAAACTCTCAATATTTATATCTTTACTCTTTTACTCATTTATATATAAATAAATTTTTAAAAAGTAAACCGGGAACTCGAAATTTTTGAATGATAATTTATAATTATGCAAGCAAAATATTATTTACATAAGTACCTATATAGATTATAGAAATAAAAATAACCCTACTTGATTGACGTGAAAAGAGAATTAATAAAATTATTGAGAAACAAAGTTGGAAATAGAATAGGAGTAGAAGAGAGAGAATTTTTAAAACACTCTTTCAGCCAGATAGAAAAAGACGAAAAATCTTTTTTTCGCAAAAGATAAAGATTAATTTTGCAATTTTTCTCTTCCATTTATTCGTGCCATTTATTTGCAACTCACTACACTAGTCACTACTACAATCTCAAATTATTTATTTTACTCTATGGAAAAAAGATTTTAAGAAAATTATTCGGATTTACATTTCTACATTCATAAAACAATAGAATGTAATATAATAAGAAATGTGTTTAGATGTGTGTATGTTTATTAGTACATAATATGAGAAAAATTGTTGAAAAAAGTTTTGTTTACTTTTGAATTCGTTCAATTTTGAACTAATACTTGTAAATTATCAACAATAAAAAGTGCTTTACTGCGTTTTACATTTTATTTACTACCACATTTACTAAAGTTACTATAGGTTTTATACAAGGATATATAAATGTGTATATAAATTGTATATATGAAATGCACAGAAAGTAAAAAAAAATCGAACTAAAAATACAATAAAGAAAATGTTTATCATTTAAAAGATATCCAGCTATGTGTTTTTTCAACTAAGTTGCAGTTGCAGATCTTTCGTGCACATTTTAATACAACATTCTACTCTGGTCTATAACAACAGTTTTGTGAATTGCGAATTTTTATTCAAAATTGTTTTTTTTTTTTTCATGTAATGGAAAATTAAAAACAAAACAGTGTTTTCCTGTGATTTAAATGATAATATAATAATTTATTTGTAAATTATATTTAAAATTAAATAGAATTAACTAAATAAAAAGTTTATAATGAGAAATACCTTTTATTAAAAATATATAAAAAAAAGATTTAGAAATACCGTCGCTTGACGTTTTGAAGTTATGAAAAAAAGAAAAATATTTTAATTAAATAAATAATTATTATCATTAATTTATTATATGTATTTATAATATATATTATTATACAAAAATAATAAAATATTTATTTTCAGTGTTATCAAATAAAAATAACATGTTAATAACGAAAAAAAATATTAAAAATTTATTAAACAATTTAAATAATATATAAGTGTTTGATCGTTTCAAATAGAATTGAGTATTTAATATACCCACATATATACAGTTTGCACCTTAAGTTTACGGAAATTTCTTTGGTTATAAAAAGAGAAAAAAATTTATCACATAATTTTCATCACAAAATAAATTAAATAGTTTCATTCGTATATTTATTGTAAACCGGTTTTATTAAATAATTTTGAATGGTTTCCGAAGATAATTGGAACGATACAATGTCCGATTCGGACTTGTTGGATACAAAAGGTGATATTTGTGGTGGTGCATCATCATCCAGTGGTAGTTCACTATCACCAAGAACACCACCAAACTGTGCACGTTGCCGAAATCATGGTTTAAAACTTGCATTAAAGGGGCACAAACGTTATTGTAAATATCGTGCTTGTAATTGTGAAAAATGTCGTTTAACTGCTGAACGGCAGCGTGTTATGGCTTTGCAAACAGCATTGAGAAGAGCTCAAGCACAAGATGAACAGCGTACATTACATGCTGGTGAAATAGCACCTCCAACAACATCCATAGTTCATTCAACATCAAAAAGTTCAATAATTCCTGAAAGTACTCATCAAAACCCGTATCCACATCCACATCACCATCATAATCATCATCACAATAACAACAATAATAATAATAATACAAATAATAATAATCATCACAACCTTCATCATTCACACCAAATTAATGTTCCAACACCAGCTCAGTCATTAGAAGGATCATCAGATTCATCATCAGCATCACCATCATCAACATCTGGTATGCCGATTTCAATTCCAGCAAGTCGTAAAATACCAACACATCACCCCAATGGATCTAATTTTCCACCAGGTAAGTTAATTGTTTTTGTTTTTTCATATTATATTGATAAAAGTGACATTAATTGCTTTTTTTTTTTTTTATTTTTTATTAATATTAAGTATTTTTTAAAAAATTTAAAAAAATGCAATAAAAAAAATTTTTACTTTTGTACAACAGATTTCAATAATATTAATTGCAGCACTAATGATCTTGTAATAATTACTTATCATACGTGTATATATTAATATTAGTTAGTTATTTCGAATTTTAAATTTCTTTTTAATATTTATAACCGGTATCTAAAGAATACCATCTATAACTTTATGAGTTATATATATTTCGTTTCCTTTCCTACCAGTTAAATAAATAAAAATGATGATGGATTTTTTTTTTAAACGGTTATATGTAATTTGTGAGTTTTTTCTTTGATCCATGCATCGACGAACCCTAAAGAATAAAGCTTGTCATTCATTTTTTTCAAAAATAAGTTAAATTCAATATTTGTGTAATAGAATTTGTTTTTTATTTTATTTAAAACATGCTTTAAATTAACATACATTCGTTGTAGTAGTATAAATGTAGTATTACGACAATTTAATATTTTATTTTTTAAATTTTATTCAGTTGGTAACCCAAAAAAATGTTCATCAAGAATTTTATTAAATTTCTAAATATTTTTGGATTTTTAATCAAATTATATTGTTTTTTTTGAATATTTTTACTTTTACACGCAAATGTTAAAAACTTTAGCCATTGGTTGAAGTATTGACCAGTTAATTTAGAATGTAAATTAATAATATTTTTAAATTAATTTTTAAAATCAAATCCTTCCACGCAAATAAATAAACAAAAATTAAAACAAAAATACTCAAATTTTATTATTTAATCTAAAATTATGGTACGCTTATCTTAGAAGTGCTGAAAATTACGTTTTATAACTTTATGCAAACGTGCAAGCAGATTCCACTTCTAAAATTGATTTTAATAAATTGATTCTAGATTCTTCTACTAATAAAAAACACAAGTTTATAAAAATTAAGTTCAATTTACGCGTTTACTTAATCTTTTAATAATAATTGTTTTTTACTGTCATATATTTAATGTCAAATTGTCATAAACTTGAAAACTTTTTTGAATTATTACTTCAAATATAAAAAAGTTACATATGATACATTTTTTGAAAGATTTTAAAACAATTTAATATAAAAAAGTTATAAAACAGAAAAATAATTAAAAAAAATTGATTATAAAATCGTTTAAATTTTTTTCTTGCATAATAATAATAATAATAAGTAAGTATATGGAATTTCTGTTGAAATTGTCAATTAGTAACTATATTACCTTTAGAGAGTTGTGCAACTAAAACGATTAGATTTTGGAATTAAGTATTATGAATTAAAAATTGATTACTTTAATATATAAATTATAAAATTTTATATTTTAGAAGTATTAATAAATAGATTTTAGAACTAAAGAAGAAGCAAACACTTCTTTAAATTATCAAAATCGCATTTGAATTCAATTAATAATAATGTTTAATGAGTTTAAAAAATAGCATTTTACTAAAGCTTTTAATTTAATTCTTTATTTTTCTAATCTCTCTTAGAGTTATAATTTTTATATAATATTAATAACAAATTAACAAAAATATAATATTTAATACGTTTCCGAACTGCACTTTACACTTTCGCACAAATTACAAACTTGCACTTTCCGAAAATATTAAATTATTGCATTAAATTTTCGTTCGAACTATGATAGTTTGACAGGTATAATAGCGCGATATGTCCGAGCCCAACAAAATTCATTTGAAGTTTTTTGGTATAAAAAAAGTGTGTTCGGTGTTAGTGTCTAGTGCTTGTACGATGGGTTCGAAAACGCTCTTTATTAACATTAAATTGAATATCAAATTACAAGTGAATAAATTTTAGAGTAGAACTTTTGTTTTTTAATAGCTTATGGATTTGAGTTACATTTTTTTTTTAATTTGCCTTAATTTATGCAATTTATTTTTGAAATACAATTGTTGGATATATACTGGTATAAGTATTATATTTAAGTCTTATGTCGAATCAATAAAATCATTAAATTTTATTATCATTGTACAATTTTTTTTTTTATTTATTTGTAAATAAAAGCCAAAAATTAAATTAAAAAGCATTTCAAATTTCAGTTCTAGTTAGACAAAATACTTATAAATTTATTTTTGATTATATTTAAATTCTTTAATTTTATCATGAAATTTTAAATTAGCAACGTTATAATAGTTAAAAGTTAATAAAATACATATTTTTAGTCCTAATTTGAATAGGGCTTATTTTATATTATCAAAACCTTGCCACATTTCACCAAACACAATAATTTAATCTGGAAATTTTTATAATCTAAGTGACCCTAACAAGCTGTATGCCGTTTATTTAAATTAAATTAATTACATACTTGGTTTTACAACAATATTTTATATTGAAAGGCTTGATTTCCTGTCTAAGGCCAATTTTATTTATTTTTAAAAAAATAGAAAAAAAATTTTATCGTTTAGTTTTAAAAATTAATTTTAGCTTAGTATATTTTTAAAGATGATGCCAACTGGATTCATAGCACTTATTAATTTCAAGGAATAGTTTTTATGAATACCTAAATATAATAAAATATAAATTTTCTTTTCAATTCTTAATGAAACTAAATAACTAATCCATAGCTTTTTCATCTAAAGAAGCGCCTCTAAAGACAATGCTTTAAATTAAAAAATGTATTTTAAACTAAATTTGTGTACCATAAAATATCAGTCGTTGTGTGCTGCAAGAAACGGAAGTTTAAAAATTTTGTTATCAATTATTATTTTACTTCGCGATGAAATTTAAGGTATACACTTTCTCGCTTCAATTAATAAAACGCCCAAAAACATATATAAGTGCAAAAATGAAAAATTACTATACATCAGAACCTCCCAAGAATTGTTTCAATTAAAATGTAAAATTGTTTTTTGTTAAAATCCATGTAAATATTTGCGAAAAAGAAAAGATGAAAAAAAAGGTTGAGATTAGATAGTGGATGACACGCGACACGCATTTTTATCCAAATTATTATTATAATTATTATTTGTTAGATTTTTTTTTGGTTTTGTGGTAAATTTTTTTTTATTTCCGTTTTCTTTTTATTTTATAAAAAATATAATTTTAAATTTAATTACATCTATATTTGTTATAATTTTTATTTTGCACTTCCATTAAGAAGTTTTTGCGAATACAAAATGCTTATGTTCTAGCTATTATGTATAAATTAATCAATTATTATTTTAATTCATTTTATCTTAAGCAATTTATCTGCATGCTTTTTTTCACTTGTTCTGCTGTTTTTTTGTTTTTTAATTTTGATATGAAAATACACCTGTGAAAATCACTTGCTATATAATAGTTAAACGTTTTTTTTGTTAAATTTTGTACAAATGTCTTGATAGTGTAAAGTATATATTACGGATACACGGGTAAAGCATATAAAAAGATAATGATTATCTTTTACTCAATAAACTGAAAAATTACTATTATTTACTAAATTGGAGTTTTAATAATATTGTTGAATGTTCAATGTATTGATCGAATGCATATTTTAAGATTTAAAATATTTTATGTTAGCTATAAGTATATACATATTGGGTTCGACTTGCTGAAACATGTAAATAACAAATCAACGAATAAATTTATAAAGAATAATTTTTGTTATCCGTCTGGTGCTTTTACCTTGTATATATATATATATATATACATTTAAATGCAAGTACATTATGTCCAATAAAATAAAATTTAATTACATATAAAAAAATGTTGTTTAATATTCAATCTTAAGACATTTTTAAGTATTTTTTACGCTTATGTGTGATCAAAGTGGGGTTGGTTACATAATTCCAAATCAAAAAATCCCAAACACCAAATTACAAAATCCTAAATCATAAAACCCCAAAACTTTTTCATCTTATTACAAAATTCAAATTGCGAAACTTTATTCGGGTTGGGTACGAAATACTAAAAAAGCTATTTCTTTTCAAAAATACCAAGTATACATATTTATAAATATTCTGGAAAAAGTGAATAATCCAAATTTTGTACCAAACTCTTAAATTCCTCTTTGTTCACGGTATAAAAATAATTTTAAACTTTTAGGTAGAAAATTTCTAATTTTGGGATTTTGTAATTTAGTTTTTGTAATTTGGGTTTTTGAAGTTTGGGATTTTGTGATTTGGTATTTTGTAATTTTGGGATAGTGAAATTTTGGGATTTTGAAATTTTGGGATTTTGTTACTTTGGAGTTTTGTGATTTGGGATTTTCAGACGTTCCCATCTGGGTGTTTCTGAACTGATTTAGGTTCAAGTGTTTTATTTTAATGATTGTTTCGATTATCTCTGATTAGCGATCACTGATCACACTCGATACATAATTAAAACAAATAGAAATGGAATACTGGAAGGGTATATTTTATAACCTAAACCTAAATAACCTAAAATAATATACTAACACACATTAGTTAAAAAAAATTGTTTTTGTAAAGTTTTTGAATGCATTCTTAAATTTCTTAATTGGATACGTTTTTAATGAATTGTAATTTGTAATAAGCGTTTTAAGTTAAGCATCATTAAAAAAAATAATAATAATAAATTATTTTCTAAAGTTTAAATACAGAGCTATAATAGTTAGTTATTAAAAACCGTTTTTATTGCTTTAAAAAAATTACGTGATAATTCCTATTTATTTTTTGATATTATCAGATTTGTTCTTTAATTGGTTTCTACAAGAGAATTTAATTCTTTTTTTAAAATTGTTAAATTAAATTGATCCACGCGATTTAAATTTTATTACAAATTTTTAATTTTAAGAGTTCTAACAATCTTCTCACAATCTATCATTATTAAATAAAAATTTTAATTAATCTGTAACTATAATGTGTATAATTAAATTTTTGTATAAGTGAACTTTAATTTAGAGTTTATGTAATGTATGTATAACTAAGTAGATAATATATATTTAGAATTAATTAAATTTATTCATTTTTTTTTCATTATGAATTTAAATTTATTTGTTTTTTTACTAATAAGATGTAATTAAATAATTGAATTAAAGTGCACACCAATAAGATGAATTTCATATTAGTAAGATAAAAAATGGCTTTTGAAATCTGCGGTAAAAATTTTCTTAACATTTTGTGAAATATCATTTCGAATATTTTTTTCAATATAAATAAATTTTAATTTTTTTGTAATTTAATGAAAAATGTTTTATGCCTCATTTATTATGGTAAATTTGCCAATTTAATGTTAAGATGGCAATTAAAGATTGTTTTATTCTTCTTTAGAAGATTTCTATGAGCATTTTTTGAAGAAATGTATAGATTTCATTTACGTTTATTTAAAAGTATTAAAAAGAACTGTATCTGTTAGATGCATTTTAATGGCACAATTTTTTATTGATGCTCCATTTTGAACAGAGTACATCAAATAATCTTGTTATTTTGCCAAGGTTATTACGACTTCGTAAAGTTTTCAATATAACTAAGTTACTGTAATTAAAACCTTGAGATCGAAAAACTTCATTGTGATTGCTTCTTTCGACTTAAAATATTAACCTATGGTTGGTATTAAGAGTTTAACTTAATTATTTGATTAAATAAAAAAAAAACTAAAAGACAATTAAACTTAAGACAATAGTGGCATTTTAAGCTTAAAATTTTTTTAAGAGTTAAATTTAAAATTAAAATAAATTGCAAATGCTAGATACTTTTTTGATCTAGTTTTTTAATCAATAACTGTTAGAAATTAATTGGCACCAAGAGATAGTTTTGAAATTTAAAAAATAAAACCATACTTGGTATAAAAATTTGTAACGCCCAAAAAAGGTGTGGTAAAATCAAATGTGAATTTTGATTGTGTATAATTTTCTTATATTAAATACAAAACATATTATAATTAAGAGTTAAATCAAATAATTTACTGTCCCGTTGTTTATCTAATACAAACATCATAAATTAGTTTTAATAAATATGTTAAAATGATTTTAAGTATCTTAAGATATTTCTTAGATATTTGACTTGAAAGATGTGTTTTCAGAATCTAATGCAAATTTTGAAATGCCTAAATATCCGATTAATTGAAATTCTGGCTAAACAATAAACATTAAAAGAAAAAGAATATCTACAAATATAATAATTCTTCTTAGATCATGTTTAAATTTTCAAGAGTTTTGACAGTTAGACATTAAGTATAACGACAGTATCGTCTTCAAATTAAAATTTAAACTAAAAATCATTAAAAATTATTGAAAATCAATGAAAATTAATTAAATTTTAATTTGTTTGTTGTTTTTCAAATTTACACTTGAAATTTGCAGTTGATTTATTTAAATTGATTATTTATTTACTTACACTATAATATTAGATATAATATTGGTTAATTAATAATTTGAAAACCCACATTAGTTAAGATATGAAAATGAAATATATGTTACAGTTACTAACCTTAAATCGATTTCAACTATAGTAGCAAAGTATTATTATATGTATATTTAATTCAAAAATATATTAAGAGTTTTTTTTAAAAATGTAACAATTAGATTAGAATGTCAGCAATATGGGTTTATTTTGGTCTTTTTTTGTAAATATTTTCCGAGTAAAATATTTCTAAATATTAGTTTTGAAATAATTTTCTTCACAAGTCGTATTTACAATACTATAAGTATGTCTTATAGAATAGTTATTTAATAATTTATTTTAAGTTCTCCAATTAACTTATTGTAGCTAGTAGTTTTTAATAAAAAATAATTGAAAATAATCGAACTTAAATTTTATTTAAACGCAATGAGGGAATGAATTATTTCCAAATATACATATCAGTTAGAATTCAATTATTAGTTGGCGGAAAAATAATTATAATTTTTAAAACCTTACTAGTTAAATTATAAATTTGCGTTGTTCAATTTAAACTATTTATTATCTATTCTAATAAAATATTGCTATTATTTTACAAGTATACTATTGCTATTGGATGATGTATTAGATTTGTTAATTAGGATCACTTAGTATAATGAGTCTAATACATTTTACAAAAGAATATTTTACTTAAATGATTATTATTATACTTAATAAAAACAATTACTATGATTCTCCAAATACTTATAACTATATAACCCACGGGGTTTCCTCTTTTACTTAATTCACTCGGTTAACATTACATCAATTTTAAGTTCAGTTGAAGTTCAGTAGTCGCAAACATGCATTTTAAAAAAAGTCTTGTTATTGTTTACTTGAAAATTTTATGAATATTTTGTTTTACGAAATAAGAAGCTAAATTTATAATATTAATAATATGAAACAGTTTCGGAATTGATAATCAATAAAGATAAAGAATGACGCCTTCTTTTTTTTAATTCATGCTTAAAAACATTTAAAAATTTTACTTTGTCGAAGTATAATCCAATTTTCGTAGAATCTTGATCCTTTTCCAGACTTTCATGCAATTATATTATAATATTCTTTTATATACAGATCTCGTGTCTATAATTGCATTTTTTTCAGTAGTTTTACCTTCACTGAAAAAAAGTGTTATTCTTTTTAAAAAAAACTGCTCCTTTAGTTTTCTTTGTATTTTATTTTAACTTTGATTTTCTCACACTTTTTGACGTCATTACTACTTATTTTTAGTTCTTTTTTAACTGATTCTTCCTTTGATCAGATTGATCTTTACTTTGATCAAGCTACAAGATCAAAGATTTTTTCAAAATTACTTTAACTCTTTGTTTTTTCATATATATTTTTAAGGTTTTCTAACTTTTACTCTTTAACAACTTATGTTAAACATGTCACAAAAATAAAGTTAGCAGAAAAAAATCAAAATAAATTATTTTAAAGGTGGTCTGTTAAATTTTATAAACACATTAAAGAACAAACTTCAATACCAGAAAATTACATAATAATATTAAATATAATAATATAGACAGGTATAAGATACCTTTAGAAAATATATAATTTCTTGTAAATAAATTTGTTAATCACAATTAAGCGGTTCTAAATTGCAACCTTTGTTGCTTTTTGAATACAGTAGAATGAAAATATTTTTCTCAAAATGAAAATCTTTAATAAAACTTAGTCATGTTAAATAAAAAGTTACTATCTATCGGACAGCAAAGAATTAATTTTTTTAGGATGAATTTTATAAAATATACAAATAAAACAATTTTATTATGAACTATATATGATCAATAATTATCGTTTAATTAAATTAATAAATAAAATCTAAAAAGAAAGCATTGTTATAGCTTCGATTGAAAACTTTAACTACTTATTTTATTTTCAAAATAAGTTACTACATAATGTTTCATATATGTTTATTATATTGAGATTTCACTGTTTTATTCACAGTGTTACCTGCAATAGGGTGGAAAAAAAGAAAACAGATTTTTAATAATATAATTAAAATAAATTTGATTAGTACTTATTATGATATTCACAACAATCAATAATTTTGTATTATTACTAGAAATTGTTTCTAATTTGAGATTTATAGATATTATCCCACCGAAACTTACTTTATATACGTATTCCTATACACCTGTACATTATGGTATATATATAGATCCTATAACTACATACTATACTATTGATATGAAATGTTTTAGTTTGATTACCTAATTTAGTTTTATATAAATATTTTACAAATACAATTATATAGATTAAGATTAGTTAGGTAATTGAAAATTGTTGAATGTTTAAAAACTATTAACTAAATCTAAATGTTATGCCGCCTATATGTCCATAAATGGAAGATCGATCTTGTAGATATTTTAGAACAAAATGTAATGATTCTAAGAAAATATATAAATTATTCGCGTTATTCGTAATACTCATCTTCTACTCAAAATTAATTAATAAGTTCCAAGAAATAAGAAACATTTAAGAACAGACCACATTTTTTTTTTAAATTTGTTAATAATACAATATTAACTTTATACTCAAATAGGCCGTCTTCCCACATTTTTAGTTTGATAAGAGTTATTTTATCAAGTTTTAGTCTATGTAAATGGTTTTCGGTTCAAGACCCTTTAAAAAGGGAAAACCAAGCTATTTTACAGGTTTGAAAGAATAATACCAAATAAAGTATATATAAAATTTTTGCATATGGCTCGTAGCACATTTAATATAAAAAAATAAAAATAAACTTCCTTCTTTTTGAAACTATATATTTTCATTTTGAATAAATTATAACAGGTTTGGAAAAGAATATCCATTATTTCAATTTAATCCCTTGAGGTCAATCAAAACTATTCAGAATCAATAAAATTCAGAGTTATTTAAAGATAATTTGTGCTATTTTATATTATATATTCTTCTAAATTAATCATTTATTAGAAATGCTACTTATAAATTTTATAATATAGACTCCTTCTGTGTTAACATTTCAATTGAATTAAATTTTATTAGAAAATTAGTGTACGATCACTGAAAGAAAACTTTAATATCACAAAATTATTGTATTTAAGATTATTAATATTAAATTGTAGTAAATTATTGCAATTTTTCTTATTATAAAATTAGGGTTTACTTTAAATTTAAAAAAATTAAACATTAGTATACAGTTATAAACCTTTAATCTTCAGGAAACACAATATGAACAAGAAGTTTGACAGTGAGCGATTTATATAATATGCTTTGAACTTTTTAAGACCTTTTAATCTTTTCTTAGTGTATAAATTATTAGATAAAAGTTAATTGAATATAAGTATTATTGAAGATTAAATATAATTAAAAAATATTAATTAGATAATTTTATATTAAATTTAGGAAAGATTCAAATCTTTATAATATTTATGTATATACAATATTGTTTAGGATTACATGAATGATCATGTTTATTAAAAGCTTCAATCTTATTTTTTTTTTAGTTATTTTTTAGAACCCTTATTAAAGTTTGGTAAACCATTTGGAGCAAATTAACTACATATAAATCAAATGCAACATAAATATTGTTGTTGTTGATGTTTAATATCGGGATAATATGTGTTATCCTAACGCTTAGGTCTTGCGCCCCATTTTGCATTCCACTTAAAATGCTTTCTATTATTTTTAAATAATAATTATTATGTTATGTAAATATCTTTACATAAGTCACCAAGTGGTTTTTCTAACAAAAATATTTTCCATATTGGTTTTTTTTCAAGTAAATATTTGATGACCTGTACATGAATCAAATTCGCACTCCCTTGGTTAATGAGCCAAATTCTTATCAACTTAATAACTGAAGTCTCAATAAATAAATTAATTGTAAATGTGACTACCATTGGAAAATTCTAATTCATTTTAAGTATTTATTGCAATTTGTAAAGGTTATCAACTTATTACAAATAAATAATATTGTAATAGTAAATAATATAATGTATACAACATATAAATCACATAATAGATTACGAGCATATAGGTATATATATATATATATACAAAGCAATGAAATAAATGCTAATAATTATTGCTATGTTCATTTACATTTTCGTTACTGATTACTGATTAGTAAACATTTTTTATGCTTATTTACTTGTTGCTTTAATATTTAAACTAAATTATACCAAAAACTAAATAAAATGAAGAAAATTATATATTTTTATTTTGAATACATTAAATAGTTAAAATAAACGATTTTTTTAAATTGTTCTGCATATTTTTTGATTTAATTATGAATATGTTATTGATTGTCTCATAACCGATCATTTGTTGTATTATTGGTATAAATCTCTATTTAATTTTTTTTTGTATGATCATTATGAAGTACATCTCTTTTAAAAATTTAATTTCTATTTATTCTTAACATTGTGGTAGTTTCCGTCTATAGTCAACAACTTCCCCTGAGCAACTGCATAATAGATCATTTAATTGGAATACTTAAAAACTTTTACAAATTCACAATAAGTGTTTAATTAAATATTATAAAAAATAAAGATTGCGCTTTGTCCAGTTGATAAATACCTTCTTGTTAATATTTTTTTTGTGAAATGTCTGCAGATTAAATGTTCGATTACTAAAGGGGGACGTTAATACTTATGTTTCGATACATTAAATGTTTTTAACTTAAAACTTATAAATCTGTATATGTTCCCAGAAATCATTACATAAAAATTCTTGAATATATTATTTAAAGTTCACAAATTAAATATTTAATATAAAAACTTTAGGCTATATATAGGTTGCATTTAATAAGTATCACTTTGGTTACCTGAATGTTACAAAGTTGATGAAATCCTTTTTGATTGAGAAAAATGTATAAAGCATGTTAATTATAACAAAACTTTAAAGATACTTACATGTCATCAATCTAAAATTGAAATCAAAATATCGTTAAACGTTTTATGAAATACAAATTACATGAACTCGAGGTTAAGAATTTAATTTCAATTTATTATAAATTTGTTAAACTTTTATTTAAATAATATTATTCACAAGTTACTTAACTTTTAATAATTAAAACCTGTACAAAATTGAAGTAAATGGAAAGATTCTAATAAGAAAAAAAATTATAGTAATCATTTAATATGAAAAAGTACAACACAAAAACCCTTTTTCATGTGTCTCATTCACTCTATTTATTTATTTTTTCCGGTCTTGTCTTTGCCAATTTAACGTTTACACATATTAAATCTTATAGATGGCCAGACAACAAGAACACTTGTCTTTTGTTTTAAATATAATAAAAAATTAAACTAACAAAGGAAAGGGTTAAACAAAAGGTAAAAAAAAAAAATGATAAGAAGAAAAAATACTAAAATATATGTATATTAAAAAAATATATATAAATTTATATATATATAACATAAACAATCATCTGGTTTTAAATGTTCCAATAGACACTAATCGCATTTACTTAATGTATAGTGTATGTCTAAAATAAAGCAAGTTATAGTAAAGCAACAGAACTAACACGAAATACTCAAGTTACAGAAAATACGAATAAGAAAATTACAGAGAACATTATGAAACTACGCTACCTTTCTTAAACTAAAAGATATAGACAAACAACATAATCGCATTCATCAGTACATATAAAAAAGAAAGAAAGAGAAAACTATATACCTACTGTATAGCATATAAAATTTGAATTTTTATATCAGGATTAAAATTGTCATTTCGCTGACCAAAAAAAAAAAAAAAAAATAATAATAAATAATGTATAATGATGGTACAAAGTGATTAGATTGATCTACATCGCCGCAGTTTATTTTAAAACAATTTAAATTTGAATGTAATGAAATTCACGTTTTTTTATACAAGATTATTTGATTATAAAATTAAATATTTGTACACACTTTTGTAATTGCCATAGAAAAAACCCGTTTAATAATATAATTGTTGTATCAAAATTAAATTCTATAGTATATTAATTAATTTACTTTATAAAAATTGTAATATTGTTATATTATATAGACTAAAATGTGTTGTTTTATATTATAATTAAAATGTAAATTGTTCTCTAACTTAATTGATTTAATTAAATATATATTTTAACATTTATTATAATAAAGATTACATGATGTCATTAATGACCTTACAATTTAAATTAAGAGATTAAGTACTCGTATAATAATATATTAAATTGAAGTTTATTTTTTTTTTTTGCAAATTCATTATTTGAAATGAAGCGAAACTTAAGAAAACAAATTACCAAGAAAATGTCATAAAGTATCCAACGAAATTTATTCAACATTGCAATCGCAAAGCTAAAATTTAAATAACTTTCAAAATTAACAATTAAAAATGTTGAATCAAAAAAGTGTAGTTCCATTTGCATATAGAAAAAGAACTTAACACTTAAACTGCCTACGAGAAGTATAATAACATTGGAATAAACTGGTTGAGTTGCAAAATAACAAGAAGAGAAAATTTCGCAATTTTAAAACGATAGGGTCCAAGTAGACAATAAAATGCTCTTGTATGTAAATAAATGCATGTATAATGTAGATGCAATTAATTAAGATTAAAATAAATTTATATTTAATTATAAAATATTGTTGTAATTTAATAAAAAGTTGAATTACATTCATTACACTTACATAAGTATATAGGTGAATTGACTGTTATAATTATATTTCAATTGCCAAATGAAAAGATTAAATAGTTTTGAATTCATTCCTTCTATATTAAATTTAATATTAATTAAATAATAATTTTAACAGTTTGAACCATTTAAACTTAATTCGGGATATTATTGCACAAAATCTCGTAATTTGGATACATTCAGGTTTCTAAAATTCTATTTTTATTCTGCTAATATAAAAAACAAAAATACACAATTCTAACTATGTATGTGTACAAACCGGTACTATTTTTAATTGTTTGCAGTCATCGTCAAACCAAGGAAAACAAATTTTACAATATTGGTTTGTTGTTCTAATTGTGCAAAAGTATCTACATAAACATATATTAGATAAAAGGATAAAACTGAGTACAGGTTACTTTAATACATATATTTTTTTTTAATTCAAAACTAGCATTTTATATCCAATATATGATTTTCATTTAAATTATTTACATTTGTGTTGGTAAGGATTTTTAAAATTTATCTAAGCTTTTTTCTAGTCTTGAGAATTGGTAAGTATTAAAGTTCATTTTTAAATAATTATACTTGTTACACGATCAATGCTTAAATAATTATAGCAAAGCTATCAATTGTTTTGACTCTGTAAATTGGATGTGTATAGAAATTTAGAGAAAGTATCTCGTAACTGTTTCTCTATTTTTGACGCACCTTTAAAGTAACCACATTCATAACAATTAATTATTGAAAAATAAGTAAGTAATTCTTGAAATTTTTCTGGTAATAGTCAAAATTCATCAATTCTATGCGTAAATTAACTAAACTTTTATTATTAACTGCAATTAAATCGAGAATGTCAAAGTAAACTTTAACTATATTATAAATTAACAGTACGTTATTGAATCGACTAAATTAATCAAGTATAAAAATACGATCAAATATTTTTGGTAGATTTTGCAGTCACAAGTAATTTAAGAAAAAAATTAAGATTTTAGAGCTATAAGCTAGAAAAAAGATTAGATTGCAACCAAATAAATATTTGATATCAAAATCATATATACAAGAATTATATAATATGTATATCTTTCATTGAAAATTACTGAGGTAAAATTTTGTTTATTTAGTTCATATTTAGAATGAATTACACAATCCTTGAAAAAATGACAGTAGAAAATTCGGCGCCACCACAAATTTGATAGCAAGGAAGAATAACAAAAAATTTAATATTTTGGATTTACCTTTATTTGAACTTTTATAAATTTTCTTAATCTTCATTTCGTTTCGTAAATTATTTCATTTTTATTTGTTTCAAATGCTTCTTATACAAATTCGCCTTAAAATCAGTTATATCTTTTATATGAATCTGTATCTTAAATTTTTTTGAGAAGAAAAACCAAAAAATACAAAACTAATAAAAAAAAAAATTTGGCGGTTTCTTTTTGTACCCATCTTGTCCCATCTTAAAATTTATATTTTAACTTTATTTTTTACCGAATTTCTAGCTTCTTAAACACTAAACGCAAATGTTTGTCTTACAAGATTTCTTAATTGTTTGATTTTGTTTTTGTTAAAATTTATTGACCACAACCAGAATAAATTAATGGAATCGTCTTTTATTTGCTCTTATGCTTAAGTATAGTAATTTGAATTAAGATAAAAGTGTATCTCAAAAAAATTATTTAGTATCGTTTAAAGTGTGCACGCTTCCAAAAGCACTGTTGAACATAATAATTGTTTGTTATATTTTATAAAATACACATAAAAAGACAGTATAATTAGCACCTTAACACTATCATATAGTGATTTTATATAGCAATTATAATTTGAATCATCACTAATGTTAAAAATCTTTATACCTAAAAACAATTTACATACTGTATTATCAAAATATTAAAGAAAAGGTTTACGATGTTCAATTAAATGAAAAATAATCTATGTACTTGTATTGCAATGATCATATTTTCCTTATACAAGCCATTCAAATTTAAGTATTACAAATAAAAAATGTAATCTTCAATACTTTTATACAAATTTAAATCATTGTTCAACAAATGCTAGGTGTAGTTCACAAGTCATATAATTTTGTTAATATATATGTATATTATATATATGTATATAGAGTAATTTAATCTGTCATGTATGCTAGATTTACAAATCTCGTATTTCGATATCATAAAAAAAAATTGTTAATCATTGCAAAAACAACTAACTATTAACACTATAAATAAGTAAAAAAGATCTTTAATTTAACAAACATAATTAAATAACACACAATATAACTAAACTCTTGTATATTCATAATTATGCGCTTCATAACTATACTAAACATGAAATTGGATATTTTAAACGCATTTTTATATTTTCTACAGGATTGGCTGTCAAAAATAATAACGCATAAAAAATTAAATATGAATGCGCCTATAATTTTCTTGTTATTTTAAATTACTGATTTGTTCATGTATAGTTGTAAAAACTCCAATAACCTTTCAGACTTTTTACAATTTTCAAAAAATTTTGAAAAAAATGCGTCAAGTACATAATTGTTTGTCTGCCCGTTTCAAATTTGGAAAAGAAATCTTAATTACTAGTAGTAATAATCTTAATTACTGTTTTTCATTGTAGTTCCCCTGGTTAAAGAGCTACAGCCCCTCAAAGTGTTTGCACTATAAGGTATAATTTAAATTTATAGTTGCTGTTTTCTTAAGCTTTATATATATTATATATATATATATTATATATATATATATTACAGAATGTATTGCGTTGCAATTTGGTAAGGGGTTATAAAAGTATGAATCTGAAAGAAATTCAAAGGGCCAAAAATAAAGTGTCTCTTGTTTCTTCACATTTATTTTTACATATAATATTATAAACTATTTTTCAATATATACTCCCCAAATTGCCCAAAAAATATAATGAAACATTGTTTATTTTGAAAATGTTTTTTTTTAAACCCCTTGGTTTTTTTTATTACTTGTTTATTTAAGATTTAGGTACTTATGCATTTTTATTTTAAAATAATAAAGTATAAAAAATTATTTTACCAAAAGTTGCAAAATATACTGTAAGTTTGGTTTTTAGTATCAATTCAAATAAAAATTTGTTTGAACTTAAATAAAATTAGTACAAGTCTAAACGTACTTTATTTTTTGATAAAAATATTTAAACTTATATTGAATATTTTTCAAGATCATCTCATATAAAATTAATTAAGTTTTGTTTTGTTTTTTATTTTTTTTTAATAATGTTTGATTATCTCCGTAAAAATTGTTTAATTCAATTGAATTCCTTCTTTTTAATATTCTCAAGCAACTGTTAAGTATTATTACCCTAATTCCAACATTTGAATTGGATGAGGAAAAGATTCTTATTTATTTTAGTCCATTTGATGTGTTTTATACATAAGTTTTATGTTATTTGTAGTTTATGTTCATATAGTAAAAGTCGCATGCTTTAGTTATGCTACGCTTTATCTTAGATTTTCATTTTGTATTACACAAAAGTTCAAATAAGTAATTGAAAATGGGATTTTGATTAATATTTACGTTCTTTATTTACGTATATTCTAAGTTTAATATAAATTGAATTAAAATGAGCATTTTAATCAGTATGATTGCAAATCATACACATTCTTTTAAACATATAAGACTTGTAAAGGAAATATAAATAACATATTGCATTGCTTTATATTACTTCCGATTAAATTATGGTAATTTAAATTATAAGAATAGAAGAGAAATTCGAGATAAAGTGAAATATGATAAATTTAAAATTATTTCTTGCCCTTTATATTATAATTTAGATTAATATTTTTGAAAATTCTTTTACGTTTAAGACTGGTTCTTAATTTGAAATCCTTTCTTTTGATGTATTTCATTTGATATATATATATTTTACAGTTCTTAATTTTTTTTTAATTGACTTAAAGATTGGCCTCTAGAAATGTGTTTAAACTTTAAATTAAAAACTTTCCCAATTGATAAAGATGCTTAAAGTGATATTGTAAAGGATCACCATATAAGTATACTGTTCTAGATTTTAGATTCTTATTTATTCCGGTTAATCTAGTTTTCTTTTAATACCATTGCTTCCTTTGTTTTTAGGTACTTGTTTCTATATTATAGTCTAAATTATATTTACAAAATTAAATTTTTTTTATAAGACGATTTTATATCTTAAAGATTTTTGCCATAAATAAGTAAAAGTTAGTGTTCCGATAATCTAGAAACTACAAAAAATTAAATAATATGAAATTGAAAATCTGTACTTAGGTAATTTTTAAATTTTAATTTTAACCTTTGATCGATCAGTTCTAAATTTTGAAAGTAAATATATAAAATATAAATTATAAGTATTCCTTATTAATTTTGATTAATTTAATTACTATAATAAGAATTAAAATAAAAGTATTTAATTATTATTTCTTTAATTTGCTGATAAAGTAATTTTTAATTTTTTGTTTTTTTTTTTTATAGAAGGTGCAGAAAAATTTTTATAATAGCGAATACATAAATTCTTTAAACCTATTTCTCTTTATATTTTTTACCTGATATTGTATCTCTTTTTTTTATCAGACGCATATTCTGTCTCTTTTTATTTAAAGCTCTGTTAAACATTACAGATTAAAATTATTTTATGTACTTATATTTGCAATTGAAAGAACAGAAAGAGAAAATGGCTTAAAATCGAAAAACTGAATCATGTGTTTTTACTATGGATAGGTTTTAATATGTATATGTATAGGTATTTTTAAAGTAAATACGAACTCTACTCTATGCATTTTTAAAAAGACGGAAAATTAAAAATTATTTTGCAACTTGAATGTATATATACTTTTAATCATCATCAAGTTAAATTCTGTTTAATTTAATTTTAAATATTAAATTGTTACTACCTTTTACTATCGGCTTTTCTGCTTTCTTTGGTTTCTTTATTTAACATTGCATTAAAATTTATAATATGTAGACTTTTTTTTAATTCGTTTTTTTTTTTTTAAATTTTGGTTTTTTTATTTTTGAAATTATAAAATCCCATGCATTTATTATGGATAATTTAAATAGTAAAAATTTAATATTTTAAATCGCGTTTATTTCATTACTTATATGCAGAAGAGATGAGTACGTATATCAATTGTAAATAATATCATATACACGTACTACAAAATTTACTTTAATGTTGCACAAAAAAAAAAATTAAAAATCATAAAATTTTTATCAATCACTAAAAAATACTAAAAAAATATTTGAAAATGCAAAACTAGAAAGTCAAAAAACAATAAAAAAAAAAAGAAATACAAGAAACAAAAATAACACTAAAAATATTGCAATCAGTCTCTATTCTAAAAGTTGAATTAAAACTTATATTTACAAACATGTGTATAGTTATATATTATTATTAAGTATATATATTTGTATACAATTAATTATTGAGGGTAAGGAGTAAGAGATGCATTAAAAATTTTATGATCAAATAAAATGAATTTTTATTTAATTTAGACTTGCAAAATATGTAAATTTTTTTTTATATTTTTAACGTTTCTATTCACTTATACAAAGTGCATTCTACTATTAAAAAATATAAAAATTAAACTAAAAAAAATAATAAGATATTAAAATAAACTTATTATTAAACAGTGTATCAGCAACATATGTTTATACAAAGGTTTCTAGAATACTCAACTATTGTACTAAATGTCAATTGTTTAGGATTACCAGATGTTAATTTTCTTCAATATGAAGATTTTGATATTTTAAAAATATTAATGTCAAATTATTCAAAAACGAACATGTTTTTATATTTATTCAAAAAGATACTATTTTTTTTTTATTTATAGGAATAACCCTAATTCCAAGAAGATTTAGCTGGCTTAGCGTTTAGCAAAGCTCCTGCGCCTTGTATATATTTTGTAATATGATATAAATAAAATAAAAGTTTTTTTACGTAATTATGTTTATTTATTTGTAAAATATATAAAAATGTTATAAAACACAAAGTTTCGAAATGCTACCAAATGAAATTTAACAAACAATATGAACAAACATAATAATGACATATAAAAAATATTTACTAAGTATATGCAAAATTTGTATATTTGCCAAAAAATTAAGTAGCAATAATTATTTAGTTTTTTTTTGTATAATAAGAGACAATTAAAATTTCATTAAAAACCTTTACTTACATGTACCAAATATAAATCAGCTATTCTAAACTGGTTGGATTTAAATCCATATACTTTTATCATATCGCTAAATGCCAATGTATATACAAATACATATAAGTTAAGTTTATAACAGTGATATTAAAAGTTGAAATACATTATAAAATTAAAATAATATATTTATTAATTAATAATAAATAAAAAATAGAAAAATTGCAAAAGCTCAAGTCCAATGAAAATAACAGCTTGTGAATTAATATTGTCTCCCAAACAATGAGTTTAAATGCAGTTTCTAAGACTTAAACTCCAAATGCTAGTGATTAAAAATTAAATGCATTGCTCAGATCATTTGTGTGATATTTTAAATATAAATTTTATTTATTTTTAAACAATCGGGTACTTATAATAAGATAAGCGAATGATTCAGCATTTCCTCTTGAGGTGTTAACCGAGGTGATGCAGGTTCGATTTCCGTATAGGTCATAAATTTTTATTTGTAAAAAATAAATGTTGAAAAATAATATTTCTTTACAAATCCCCTTGGTAACCAAATATAATTTAAATATACAAATATATAACATAAACAAAATAAATAATATTACTTATAAATTCAGAGAAAGCATTGGACGTGGCATTCACAACAGGCCGCAAAGTCTACGTGTTAGCATGTTACATGCTATCCCCCCATAACAAACAAACACAACAACAAAATATTAGTAAAACTTAGCTTAAATGAAATTATTATCATTTAATTTAATTGAAAATTATGTTTATATTAGTCTTTCCTTTAATGGCAAACAGTCATACAAAAATTTTCAAAAATTCGTATAGTGTGGATGCCAATTCAAATTTTACAATTTAATGTGTCTGCTATAAAATGTGATTAATTTGTTTACATTTTATATAAATTTTAATTTTAAAACAGTTCTTAATTAATCAAAAATAAATTAATTTAATTCAGAACATTTACCATAACATCGGAACATTTACATCAAACCCTACAACTACATTAAATGAAAATTAAGGCAAATTCTGTAAATTAGCGATTTTTGTAAAACGAAAAATTCTGCTATAAACAATTTTGTTTTGTTTCGTACACTAATGTTTTTTGGAGTAAGTGCGTGCATAATTTGTTTGAGTCCTTTGGTTACTCTATTTGAAAATGGTCAAAGATAAAGCTGAACCCGTGATTTGATTTTCCCATTTATGTTTTTTTTGTTTACACTCTTACACTTTAATCGCAAAAAAGCGAAGTACTTTAGATTTTATTTTTCAAATTAAAAGTATCACAGGTAAAAATGTTATTTAAATGTTTTTTTTTTTTTTTTAATTTAAATTTTGTTTTTAAATTTAATTTTTTTTGTAACTGAAGAAAATCTTAAGTTATTTTTTATAGCTTTCTCTACCCACCCAAAATTCTTTTCCAATGCACTCTGAGTAATCAAAAAATTGAGTATACTAGTTTTATTTTAAATTGTTTTTTTTTTTTTATATTTTATTTTTATTATTTTGTTTCTTGTTTTTCAATAAAAAAGAACAAAACATCTCTTCGGGGCGAAAGAGTTGGTAAAATTTCAATCTTTTTATTATCTTAAAAAAAAAAATAACGAAAAAACAAAAAAAAGTTGTAAAGAAATTTTTAACTATTTTAATGTTCGTTAGAAAAATCGTTTATCAGCAAATATATATATTTCTAGAGTATTAAGTATATGTTTATATTATATATAGATTTTGTACATTCATTTTATAGTATATAATATAAAATTTAAAATATAGTTAGTTATATTTGTATTACAAACTTTTTTTTACAAGTACATAATTTAAACAGCTTAGCGTGCCGTTTTCTTTTTATCACCACCACCTACATAATCTATTTTCTATCTTTTTTGCATTTAAATAAAAAAACAACGAATTTGCACAACAATGAAAACATAAAAACCTAAGGAAAACAAGAACTTAAAGAATGAAATCAAGGAATTAAAAGGATTTCCAATAACGGCGGAGTTTTTTTTTTTTTGAATGGCGAATAATAAAATGCCAAACCTTTTTTTTTTGCACCACATTCTGTTAATTTTTTCCAACACCTCTTTGATTTTCATTTATTCAATATTAAAATTTTTCCATTTCTCCTTCAATTTTTGCTCAGAAAGAGAAGAAAAGAAGTTAAAGAAAATGGTAAAATGAAAATTCCAGAAACTATTAAAAAATACTTTCAAATATGCGCACACTTAACAAAAATTTAAATTTTACATTCTAACGTATTTATAGAAGTACATATATATATATTTATGTAGTTATATATACAATAAAAGTAAAGAAATAACATTAATTTTTTATAATGCCAAAATACATTTTTTCATATTTTGTTTTCTTAATCTCCACCATCTTTCCAATTTTCCAAATAAAGGGTAGAAGTTATATGTGTAAGGTAACTTGTATAACTCTTTCCCGCCCTTTCAATATAACATACCATTATAAGAATTAAAAATAAAAATGATAAGGAAACTGAATATAACTTAGTTATAACATAAAACTTTACAAAAATAATAATAAAATTTGCAGATTTTAATTTAATTTTTGTTTTGAAAAGTTTACATCCATAGTATTTATAACTATAAGTAACCATTATAGCAAGCAACTTGATCCTCCAAGAACTTTTAAAAAAAATTTATTGCACTTTTCAGAATTACAAAATTCACAAAAAAAAAAAACAAAATCCTTATTTAAACATTATAATGTGCACTATAAAATTGGAGGTCTTGCATAATGGTGCCATTATCCACCTCACCTTACCTTATATCTAAAGTAACGTGGACATATTTAATAAAATGAAAAAGAAAGAGTGAAAATACTCACCAGAAGTGACCAACACATCAAAAGGCAAAATGAAAAACAAGAAAAACGGTTGTGACTGTCAGGATCATAAAATTTCAATTTTCAGGTTTAAACCAAACGATTTTTATTTTTAAAATCTTTATAGTTATTTAAGAAATTACAGAAATCAATTTCACCTGTTCTGAACATTAAACAAAGGTAAAACAAAAAATATGAAAGTTAAGAAATAAAATTTTAAATGCATTTCAGAAAAAAGAACTAATAAGAGTTGAAATTGTAATAAAATCATTAAAATTTGAATTAGACAAAATAATGACATGATCGTCATCTAAAAGTCGGAAGATATATTTTGCTCCTTTCTCTTGCAATCAACTTGAAAACAAAATAATATGACGCACTAATTAATTAAATATAACTTTATTTGTGTTCTTGAATTTAAATTTAGAAATATTAATAATTATTATAAATAGGCAGGTAGGCATTTGCAATATGTATACAATTATTAAGGGATCTCTGATTTTACTTCTAATTTTGCGTCAGCAATAAATAACAAGCTTTGTATACAAGGTGTACGGAACTGAAAGATCAAAAATAGAGAAGTTCTTAATAAATAAAAAAATGTTGTGGATGGACGACTATTTGTAACGGTTAACGAGATAACTGCCTTCAAAATAATTTTATTAACTTTGTAAAGAATATTATTTAAAAGTATCTATTAAGTAGTTGTGAGTTAAGTTAAGTTGTGAGTTTTCATTACAATATCCAAACTTTTTATTTTCTGTCATAGTTACGAGGATTTACATTCAAAATATTGATTTTTTTTAATTTTTTTTAAAAATCACCTAACTATAGATTCTCAACTTTAATTTAAGTCTACACATTATTCATAATCTTTTACGGTTTTTCAGATAATCAACTAAATATTGCCATTATCTGGGCAAGGGTACATATAACATAACTTTTATTAAGCAGATCGTCATAGTACCAGACTTTAAAAATTAAGAAATTAATTCGAAAAAAATTTTCAAAGCCTACGAACTTTTTGTAAAAGTTTAATAAAATCTTAAAAATAATCTATTTATTTAGAATAAATTACTAAAATTACTTTTTACTAGGCAAATTAAAAGTTATTAAAAGAGTTTAAAGTAATTTTTTCATTAAATAAAAAAAAAAAAAAAGTGAAAAACATCATATTTAGAACCAATTAATGTCATTTAAACGCCAAAACGTTTGTATATTGTCTCATTCCACATATTGTACCATTTGCACAAAATTTACGTATTAGCAGTTAAGGATTCGTAAAGCAGTTTTTTTGCTGTACAGGTAATTTCATACCTTTCTTTTAAAAACACAAAACAATAAAAAATAAAAGAAGGAAAATATAATGTATCTTAAAATTCTGCTTCATTTGAACCTGTTTTTAACACAAACGGTCCAATGAACTGCAAATTGAATTGTAAATAGCCAAATATTTAGTCCTTAAAGCTCAGTGATCATTTAACAACAAATCTGTCATTTTCAATTATGCCTTACCACATATATATATATATATTATATATATATTTATATACATTTATATGCCCATTTATTAAATTCTTTTGTTTCTAAAGAACTGATATAGAAAGATTATGTCCAAAGCAATACATTCTATATATAATGCAATTGTTGTAATATTGGAATTTTGGCTGAGTAAATTTAATACAGAATTTTCAAAGAGAAGCTAGGAAGGATATTAAAAGAATTACGAATTTTTTTAAACAGACAATATCTTAAATGCGAAATTTAGTTAATATTAATACCTCCAAAAACAAAACTGAATTAAATATTCTAATTTTAAACTCAGTTTTTTTTTTTTATTAATTTAGGGTCAATTGTTTTTATGATGAAATTGCATTTAAAAACTCTCTATTTGTTTGTCGTAGGTGGTGAAAAAATGATTACAGAACATTGAAATATATTGATATTCATGGATAGTATAATTAATATTATAAAAACTCTAACCATTACTAGGACAGAACACTATATAATTGGCATAACTTTTTTATTAGTGCCACAAACAGTAGAAAAAAATATTAATAAATTGTTTAATATATTACTGTAATAAACTTTATAAATTAGTTTGAATTTACTAAACTTATTAATTTATATGGAGTAATATATTTTATATTTATTTAAACTTTTTCTCTATTTGTAGTTTTAAAATGCACGTGGATTTAATTAAAAAAAAATTAATAATCAAATTTAATTTTTATTTTGCAAAAAAAATTAATATGCAAAGTATTAATTATTCAATAGTTTGTATAATAATTGTAGTTAAATACTATAATAAATAAATATGTTATTTTTTTGTTTTTTATTAAACAGTGTCTTATCCTGTTTTTTTTTTTAAATAGGTACCTTCATAAATATATAAATATTCGATTAAATTTATTTTTTATTATATAGGTTTAATCCCATCAAAACGGAAACTGTAATACGATAAAATTACAAATATATGAAAAGTTGAATGATCATTTCTTAAGTGTTTACCAATTTATACATATATTACTTTTCCACAAGCGACTCACAAATTTACAAAAGTTGTGAAATTTTTAAGTAAAATTAATTTGTAAGAAGTTTCGATTAATTTATTCAAAAAACATATAGGTAAATGACAATTTGTTTGAGCTGTTTTCTATTAATTGAAGAAGAAACTGTAAGAACTCAGTTTGCTATTGATTTATATTTAAAATAATAAATTAAATTAAAATATATTTAATATTTTATTTCACTCACGTAATTTTAAAATAAAAGACTGAGTAGAGAAATCTAGCATATTAAATTACATTGTTTATAAAAACTCTGCTGAATATCAAATAAAGTTGTTATTAAAGCTTTTTTACATTAAGCTTTTAATTCAAATTTAACAGAAAAATTTTTATTTTTGAAATAAAACAAAATTACAGTCGAATAAAAATAAAACAAACGAAACTCTAGGAGTTTTGAAACCTAAAACACCATTCATAGTTATCAGTTATCATATAGAAAATGTTAATGTATTAAACTCACCAATCATCACCGAATGCATGTTTCTTGTAACATATACATACATATATATTGAGTTTAAACCCAAACAATGAAAATTGAATTTTAAACTGCCATTTAACTATATGTAAGTATATACTTTTCTAATTTTATTTAATTAAAACGAATCCTTAAATTTAATATCTTTGTATATAACTAAAAAAGCAATTAAAAATTTGTTACACCATTTTAAGATTTTAGCGCTACTTAATTTTATGCCATTATAAGCCAGTGTTAATATTAAGTTCGCATTATTACAAACCACGTTTTCATTTTTTATTACTTTCAACTTTTAACTTATTTTTTGGTTCTTCTGTTGTTACTGTTTGTTGTAATTAATCCTTTAAACTAAAATTATTTTATTTTAATGAGATCTCTTAAGTATTATAGGTCTTAAGATCTCATAAATATTTTCATTTTAAATTTGCATGCGGTAGTAAAACATCAATCCATCCAAACAACCAACCAACCATTCCTAAAAAAAAAAAAACAAAAAAATAAATATGCGTGGTATTTAAAAAATATTTTTAAATAACGAACTGACCTTCGTTTTGGCATCTTAATGGTTTGTGTCTCGTCTGAATTTATTAAAAAAGTTTTTATATATTATATACTCAAGATTTATATATTCTTTATTATTATTTTATAATAATAAAAAACGAATTAAAATTTATATATAATATTTGAAGGGTGGTATATATAATGATGTGTAACTCCGCTGTATGTAATTTTATAGCTTCAAACTTCCTTTAACTGGTTTATTTTGAAACGTACAGAGTTTTTTCGTTTGTCACACAGTTAAACAAAAGCAAGAGTTAATCTGAAGAGTCATTAAATTTATGTTTAAACTAAGGAAAAAGGTAATATTAAAAAAAATTAAGAATTGCTGAGTTTATGGCGAACAATTTTGATATTTCCTTTTTCAGTTAGCGAACTGCAGAAAAAGTATTCTATATTGTTGTTTATATTGGCAGATTAAAAGCTAATGAGATTAAATTTTTAAGGATCATCCTCTCTCTCTACATTTTGTCTCATAATTTTCAAGAACTTTCTGAATTTATTTTCTTAAAAATTGCAATATATTGAATATTTTAATTGAAAATGAACTAATAAAGCTATTTGCATATTAATAGGAGACTGAACCTTGAAATTGCAAATTTTTAGGTCATAAAATAATGTCCGATAAAATTATTATTAAAATTCAAATTAAAAGACTAATTAAAATTTAAAGTGAAAGAAATCTTCACTTTTTAACAAATAACTTAATTTTTATTTAATAAATTAAAAAATAATTTTGTGCAGTTTTTTATCTTGTATAATCTATACGTTTTTTTCAAAAACTTTTTATATATAATTTATATAGTTGTGTTGGGTTTATTATTGTCCAAATCCGATACGTAAACGTATCATAAGTAAGGGAGTTTCAAGGTGTACCAAAACATAAAAACAAAATTAATTTATTTTATTTTAGTTTTTATTATTTGTTTATAAAAAGATAAGCAATTATTGAAAAAAAAAAAATTTTTAATTTATATGTAAATCTTTGATCCTTTGTTACAAGTCACAGATGATTTTAATAATTTTTTATATAAAGGCATTTGCTAGATCAAAAATTATTTGAAGTTTGCACTAGTATTACCCACTGAGCAGTCCAATAGTGTTGGAATGTTTTGAGACCGGCTGGTTTAAAAATGTAGTAATTTTCTCAAAGGTAAAAGTTTCTAACGGGAATTCTAACATAACTCAAACATTAAAATAAAAATACAGAATACAGCTTGCGAATGGCGATCGTAATTCTCTAACCAAAACAAATGAATACAGTACAATATGCTCTCCATATTTTATGCTATCATTAGCATTTTCATTCAATTATTATTTTTATACAATAGTCTTAAACTCATGAGCATGTTCCAGGTTAATATAAATTAGAAAAAAATTTTTATTTTACACATATGTATAATAACTTCTGGATTGCTAATTAGTAGTTATAAGAGTAATGACTAATTGCGGTGTTGTAAGTAAGCTTCTGAATTATTAATAACTTAACACTATTTAAAATTATTCAAGAAAAAACTCTTATATAATAAGTATTATTTTATATAGTAACTTTAATTATTTTCCAAATGGAAGAAAAATGTACTTTAAAAACTAAAAGTTTAATAAATAAAAAGATAACTGTTTTAATAGTAACCGTCGTAGATTTTTCAGAACACTTTCACAAATGTGGTATACAGAATAAAAAATAAACTTGTATTATAATTATTTAAAAACGAGGAAGAGTGTAGTAGAGTAGACTGTGTCAACTCTGGGATACCCGTATGACCGTTACATAAACATTATATCATTATTATTATAAACATTAATTACTTTTGCCAAAATTTTAAACATACCAGCCTTATTAGGTGAAATTTAATGCTCATATAAAAGAAGGAGTTGTATGGCAGCTACTCGAACCCTCTGCAGTAGACCAACCAAATTTTGAAGTAACTTTGGCCATTACACTAAACTATTTTTGGCAAAATTTCGAAAACCCAACTTCAATAGGTATAGAGTAATACTCATATAAAATAAGAAGTTGTATGGCAGCTACTCGAACCCACTCCACTAGACCAACCAAATTTTGCAGAAACTTTGGCCATAAAACCAAACTACTTTTGCCAAAATTTCAGACACGTAGCTGTAATAGGTACAGAGAAATACTCATATAAAAAAGGAAGTTGTATGGCAGCTACCCGAACCCATGGACCAAAATGGCTGGATTTAAATAGCGATGACGGCTATTGCAAAAAAATGAATTTGCGAAAATTTCAAGATCCTAGCTCCTTTAGTTTTTGAGTTATCGTGCGGACGGACGGACAGACGGACAGACGGACAGACGGACGGACGGACGGACGGACGGACATACATAGCTAAATCGATTTTTTTTTCGATTCTGATCCGATCCATACACTTGAGTCTATATCTACCCCCCCTCCTTCTCTGCGTCACAAACGTAATGGCAAATTTATTATACCCTTTGACTATATAGTCATACGGGTATAACAAAATGCAGGTATTATGTACACTCTTTATTCGACAATGTTTGTGTTGTGTTGTAAGGTAGTCGAACCTTGAATTGCCCACAAATGTTTCAACTTTTATTGTTTATAATCATTGAGAATCTTTTTATTCCTTTTAAATCCAAACATCTAAAAGTTAAAATTACTGTTGAACGTTGTGCTTGGACAAAAAAATATAACTATGTTTATGTTACAATAATACAGTTAACTTTAAAATTCAAATGAAATAAAAAGGAAATGCAACAAAATGAATATTAGAAAAAAAGAGATCAGGCTCTTTATTTAAAATTAAACTCAACTAAAATAGGTAACTTACAATTTTTGATGTTACTGTTTTTTTTTTTTGAAATAAATGTACAAATTTAAAATTGAAATCTGAGTTTATCTAGAAATGTTTCCTATAACTGACATACTCAGTTCACTTTTCTTTTTCTTAACCGGTAATTCTCTCTTATTTTTTATTGTTGTTGTTCAACTTCATTTTAAAATCGTTACTTGTGATTCTGTTACCTTCTTTGATATTCACGCTTTTCTCGTGTACTTTTTTTAAAAAATAATGTATCCTAAAAATGTAACGAACGTTGGGTATGAAAATCTAAATAAGGTATGTTAAGGTGATACATTGTTGCAAGTTACGAAGTTGGAAAGTTCATGTTTGGCAACATGCATACAAATATATTAAAAAATATATATTTTTATTATTTTATATTTTTTTTTTTTGTTTTTGCAATTCTTTTACAAAAATTTAACCAATACAAGATATTAACACGTTATTATTTATTTATATAAGATTTATTAGGAAATATATTTATAAATTACTGCATAGTTTTGTTATAAATGTAGAAATTTTATGTATATATATATATAATTCTATACGCCACTCTATAAATATTCAAATAATTAAAAAAAACAAAGTTTTGTTCGAAATTTTATGAAGTTAAGGAAAAAAATTTGTATCAAAGATTGTTCAGTTTTTAATACTCAAAAAACGCTATTGTACTACTTATATATTTCTTAAAGGGTTAATCATTTAAGAACATAGATCTGTCGCTTAACTTTCGTTGTGATCAAGTCGTGTTCTATTCTTGTTTTTTTTTTCTTTTTAGTACACCAATTCTTATACAAATTCGCGATCAAAGAGTTTATTGTATGACCTGCCATTTTACAATGGCAATTTTATTATATTTTCAGTAGTTTTATTGACAATGTTAACAAAGATAAAACTATCATAAGAAATTGTTTATAAAAGTGTTAAATAATTTTAACCCGTTCTGTAACCAAAAAAGAGTATATTTATACTCTATTTTGATTGAAATTTTTATAAATGTAAATGCATGACTCTATTGAAATGTGTATGTAACTTTGTTATATTGATGAATATAACTCAAAAATTTTAATTCATAAAATGATAATTTCTTAAAAATATTTTGATAATTGGAAAAATATGTATAAACTATTTTGTAGAAATATTAACTCTTTATGTAACTTTCTATTTATGTTGTACTTTACTAATTGACTTTCTTAAAATTAAATAGAATTACTATAAAAAATAATATTGTTCGGGAATATTTTTAATGAAACAACAATTAGATAGAAAGCGTTATAAACCTAATTTAAATTACTATACTAAAGGTATTGAATAGGTATTTTACAAATATAAATAATTTTAATTTAACAAAGATTCTACGATTAAACGATTAATTTTATTTAGTCTTTTTTATGAACTTAATTACTAATTGCATCCAGGGGTCCGAAATGAAACTATATTAGAGCACAATTCAATCGTTCTTTAACATTTTGTTCTCTCCGAAGCAAAAAATTTAGTTCCGGAGAATTCCGGAAAAATTTTGTTTAGGAGTCATGTCTTAAAAACAATTAAAAATAGATGGAGACCGCACATAGTATAAGAAATAAGAGAAATAATGAGAAATAATTACCAATAAACACTTTTTTTTTTGGAATGGTTATTAGATTGTGCAATTTTGTGAATTGTAGTTCCCAGTTAACAAAATTGATTAAAAGTATTAAAATTATAAGTTTTGATTAAAGTTTAACTGTTTTGTATTATAAAGCCCAGTTTCCAAATTTCATATAATGATATTGACATATAAATATAAGTGCTTATTTGGTACATATTTAAAATTTTAAGAAAATTGTATTAAACTTCTTTGCTATTCAAATAAATCAAAAAAGTCAAATAAATCATATTGAAAAATATTGCTTAATGCCTTTTAAATATTATAGTGAACACATCCTGTAAATCAAATATAGACATATAAAACACTTAAACCAAAATTAAAACGCCTTTATAGTCAGTTCCTTAATGTAATTTCTTAAACATTAAATTAAAAAAAAATGTAGCTACACTGAAATAAAAGCAATAAATATTTTAAAACTCTTTCTTTTTATCAAAATGTTTTTTGATGAATCTCGTGATACGAAAACCATATTCAGGAATAAAAATTCAGTAGCCGTAAATACTTTATAAATCATTCTTTGATCAGTCATTATCAATGATAATAATTGGTTTGAAAAACACTAGCATGGTTTCCTATATAATAAAAAAGACTACACACAAAGGTTTTTTCACGACTTTTTTTGTGTTTTGTTATTGTTGGCTATTACAATGTAGCATTTGATAACTTGAGAAATGTTGAAACACAACATAAAGAATATCAATAATAGCACTATGTACTTACTATAGCAACTTAAAAAAAACTAATCGATAGCAATAACAGAAGCAACAATGGAGACAATTAAAAAGGAATAATAAAAATTAAAAAACGAAATGTTAAGAAAAATGTATCAAAACTAGTTTGAAATGATGATACAGGGGGAATTGTCAGAAGTACTGTGATCAAATATCCCATTTGGACTTTAAACTCACTTCAATGAGTCATTAGTTCCACGAGTTTTTTGTCTCAGAATTAAGGAAGGAACTCCTACTGAGCACTTATGCTCCTTTTTAATGCTTTTCTAACGCGACTTTGAGTCAAAAATCCGACTTAAAAAGAAACTGTTTTTGTAAATTAAAAACAAAACTTAGACATACTATATATAAGTAGTTGTATATTATAGACAGATATTCTCAAAAGGAGTATAATATTAACTTTGTAACGGACTATAAAGTCCGAAAATTTCAATTTTTAAAATTATGGCTAGTCGCACTTTACGTCCGAAATCCTGCGATCTGCAACAAAGTCATCGTTTGCCCTGTCATAATCAGATCTTCAGAGCAGAGACGTTTACGACATGCTTATGTTAAAGTCACGAACGGCGCGAAGTGCCACCGGATATACGCGCTCCTTCACGTAAGTATTCGTAGCTAAACCTCTATTGAAGTAAAATAATATTAATATTATCCTTCCGTAAAACAAATGATTGGAAACTTAATTTTGTAAGCAACTATTAACACATTTTCTTATTTAGAATTACACAGATACTTTTGTAATATCCTAGATTGATCCTATCCGAAATAGATTTTTCATTTTGATTACTAAAAGTGAAAACAGGATTAAGTATACACTTTTTCGAGAGTGTAAAAATTTGATGAAAAGGAATTATTTTAAACTTAAATATGTCCATATTCCATGAAGTACTTTATATATTTCGTTTTTATTTTAAATTTTAGCCAAATTTTTTGCAATTTAACTTCTACCAGAAAAAATACTTCGTATATCTAACAGAAACGAATAATATATTATTATTTTGCAAAGTATTTGTCTGATTTGTTTAATTTTGTTTATATTAAAGCTTCCCTATATAAACATGATTATGATGTTTATGATGTTCAGCACAAATTAATTAAAAAACAAATCAAAATATCGCATTATTTTTAATTCTAGATTTCTAGATTTTTCTTGCAATTGGGCACTATTTTTGATTAAAAAAACTGACTATGTCTATCAGATACAAAAAAAAAAACATTTATACAAAAAACAACATTTTAAAACTGGTTATCAAGAAAAGGAAAAGAATAACTTATAAAATATTGTATTCTTAAGATATTTGTTTTGCGTATTGCTGAACTCTGCATAAGTTTAAAATAAACAAATCTAAATGGCTGACAAAAAAATTTAAAATTAATGTTTTATCACTCCGAAATATTTTTATCATCCTGTTTAAATTTTGAGTTTTATGTAGATTAACCTTAATTTATTTACCTATCAATTTACGCTCTTTTAAATCAAATTATTAGTTCAATAGGCCTTCTTATATTAACTAATAATTGTTTAATCTTTAAAATTTATTTTTTTATTTATACCTAAACAATCCCCTATCACATACAATATAATAAGCAAGTGAATCAGCTTTCCATTTCAGGTGATCTAGGTTTATGTATTTTATATTTTGGTATAAATTATAAATTTTATATACATATAAATATTTTTTTATTAGGTATGACCTGACCAGAGTTTGAACCTGAGTTTGGTCACTGCTTTCAAAAGTTTTCAGAATTGCCATTTTATGTTCGCTTATTATTTCATATAATTGTTCAATTGTCAAACCTTGGAAACTTAATTTAAAATAAAATCAAATTTCAATTATCTATAAACGAACTCAAGCAATCAATGATATATTCATTTTAACCATCCTTTGAAACTTAAGTATTTCAAATATTAAAACAATAGTTTCATTTTAAAACCAAGCATAATATAATATAAATAGAAGATGTAATTTATATAATATAATATATATGTATATATATTAACTAATTTGTATATTTATATATTAATCGAAAACATATAAAGACCGAAAAAGCGAAGATTCTTAGAGGCATAGGACACGCAAAACCGTATAGGACTTGTCTATTTTACTTTGAAACTTAAAAGTGTCATAATTTGTTTTATTTTATTTTCATTTTCTAATTTTAGAAAAGAATTTTTTGAGAATATTTAAACATATTTTTGTTTGATTTTGATGCGGAAGAAAAGTTTTTACGAGGAGTAAAATATAAAAAAAATTTTGAAAAGAAAAAAGAATCACCGCAAAGTGGAAAAATTCAAATTTTACGGTATTGGCGTTGTTGACATTTTTAAATATTGAATGTTTCAGAAAATCTGCTAAAACTATAAAAAAAAATGCATTTTTGTTTTTTGTAAATCGTGTTTTTGATTTTATGTTAAATTTTTACTATATTGGGTTAAAGATCATTAATATTCAAAATTTGTTAGGTTTATAAAGAATCTACTATATTGTAACTCGTTCGTATTAATCATAATACAGCGTTGTCTAAAGATCATTTTAAATGCAATAGTATTCAAACGAACATGGGATGTCTAAAGAATAAATTTACAATATAATATACATTTCAATGAGATAATATTGATGAATACCAATTATATATGTATATATACATGGTTAGACTTACCCAATTTATTTTATTTGTAACAATCTATTTCTTCAACTAACATACATAACTCTTATTACACACGACTATTTCATTTCACAATATATGCAAATTTATTTGCGATTAAAAGTATTTATTTAGACTTGATTAAATATTAATTACAATCCTTTAAATATAAACCCAAAAAAAATTTTTTTTTCAAGTTTAAATTTAAAGTTTAATATTTTGTGGATCTATAGGCATAAGACCCCCAAGAATTAACCATCATAAAAGAAATATAAAACAATTCTATCCTATTCTAAATTCGACAGATATAGTAGAAACAATATTTTTTTTTTTACATTTGAATTAAACTTCATTCTAGAAACATCTTTAAATTTTTTAAAAGTTTTTTTACAAGAACTAAACAAAACTGCTTTTATAGCCACTTTGTCATTCCATCTATATTTCAATTAATATAAAATAATTTTTATTCTTAATTCAAGTTATATAATTGGAAAGGAATTCTATAATACCTTTCCAATAATTTTACTTAATTGCCATAAAATCATGATCAATAACCTCTAAAGTTATTTGCACAAATTTAATATAAAATTTTCTTAGTATGTATTAATATATTCAGCAATTTCTAGCCCTTACAGTTTTAGAAGTTTATACTATTTTCAAAAAATAAATAAAACATGTATATGCAAATATTAAATAAACATTATATTTTATAATTTGTTAAAACAAATGAAATTCAATCTAGTGAATCGCCATTATGTGTATAATTTATTAATTTGAAGTGCTAAAAGGTGAATAAATATAAATCTATAAATTTTTTGCAATACGTAACTCCACTTGTCTTTTTTTCACATTAAGTTCTACTTGTGTAAACATAAAAAAAAATATTTATTTAATCTGTTTTCTAATGTTTAAATTTATTGTAGTCTCAATATACATACCCCCATAACATATAGATATTAAATAAATAAAATTAATATTTTTTTAAAATAAAATATACGTTTTTATTTTTAGTTCTGTCAAATTTTATAACAAACTTTTGAAAGAATCCTAATTTTAAGTAATATTGAATTAATAAATTTTAAATAATTTGTTTTTAAAACTACTTGAGTTATTTAATTCAACCCTACTTAATAATAAGCTTTTGGCTTCGGTGGGTTAGTGGGTAAGCATTCGGCTTTTTAACTGAGGAGGTGCGGGTTCGATTCCCGTACGGGTCGTGAATATTGAAAAATAATTTTTATTTACAAATCCCCATGGTGACTAAATATAATTTTAAATATAGAAATATATAATATAAACAATATAATAATACTCCTTATAAATTGATACAAAGTATTAAAAATGGGTACACAAAAGGCCCGAAGGCCTACGTATTAGGATGGCACATGCTATCTCTCATACTAAACAACAACAATAAGTACGAAGCTTCATACACAGTGCGTGGACGAATAATTTGTTTTAATTCAATCTGACGAAAAAAAGAAAAGAAAAGCCCTTTTACAAGTTTCTGGGTTAATTAAATTTTTATATGTTTAAAATTATATTTAATGAGTTTTTTCATGTTCAGGGTTCTGTTATCAAAACCAGTTAAAAAATGGTTTAGGGACTAGATTCTAATTTTATTGCAATTGATAATTATTTATTTTATTTTTTTTTGTCATAATAATTCTGAGGTAGCTTTCTTTGTATTTTATTTTTATTTTAGCAATTTAAAAAAAATTTATACTAAAACTTTAACTTGAAACTGAATAATTAAGTAATAATATAATTCAGTGTTAATTTAACTTAAAACTACCTTAAAAACAAAGAAAAAATTTAATAACTAGTTTACACATAATTGCCTTTTCTTCGCTTTAACTATCCTGCAAAGCAATAGCTCGTTCATTGGCCTAACACAACAATTATTGTTGCATTCACATTAACAGGTTTAATTTATAATTTATGTTTGATTTAAGATATGGTTTCGGATGCTTGGGATAATGTTGATATTAAAGATTAAAAAATTATAAGCATCTAATTCTAATAAAGAATACTAATGAAGTATACTTTCAAAAAATATTGTAAGTTTTAATATAAAGTACGATAAAATCTTTTGATAATTTTAGAAAAAAGCAGAAGTCAGAATAAAATGTTGTCATTAAAATAAATCAAAATACTCTTTAAGAAGTCTTTGTTCCACTTGTTTTTTTTTTTTCAATCTTGTGATGCAAATTATATCCAAATCATTTTAAAATACCGCACAACAGGCAATTTTTACTTTTATTTTTAATTTTTTATTTACAAATTGATGGTGACGTATCTTACTTTAGTCTGGTACTTATTTTCATTTTCCTCCTAGTCATATACTGGCATATTATATTTCTATATTCAATTATAACTTTTTCTGTCTCCTTCTTGCACAAATTTACAAAAACCTCTTAAGATTTTCCAAATATATGTTTTGTTTTGACATATCGGACGTTCTTTTAAAGTATACACGTTACGTTACGCCTTGTCGTTTACGTATGCCATGAGTCAATGAAAATATTATTTTAAGAATTATTATTTTTTTAGTTTATTAGTGTTTTTCATATTTTTGTTTTACTGGACTTTTGCAAAAACAAAAAATACCACAGCAGCAGCAGAAACATTCATGTTATTGTGGCTCATTTGTATTTTATTGCTAAAATAATTATTCGCATTTCCTAATAAATATATATATATAATAAAATTTTTATATTTATATATACACATAATATACATATATATATATATATATATATATATAAATATATTGTAACTATATATAAATATATACAAGCACATATTTATATTAATATTGATATTTAGAATCAAAAGTTAATTACGTCAGTTTTAGATGGCAAGGAGAAGAAAAATAAAAACAAATTGTAAAATAAAGAAATTGTTGCATTGCAATTTGCAACGCGATAAATACAAGCACAAGCAAATGAGTGAGAACAAAAAAATCGTGTCAAAATGTCACAGTAAAAGTAATTTAAAAGCAAACACAATATTTTTTCATATATGATAAGATAAGAAGAATTTTTTTAATTTTTTCCATATCAGTATGTAACGTTTTTGGTTGTTAAATAACTGTTTTCAAATAAGGTCCTACGGCACCTACGAAACAGGAAAAGGCACCTACACCTACGGCACCTACGAAAAGGAGTTTGTTGGTGTTGTATTTAAAACATACAACATTTGTAAAGAAAGATGAATTTTCTAAAAAAAAAACAATTTTTAAAATTGATGAAAGTAATTTTTAAAGAGATATGCATATATTTATATTTAATATTAGTTTGAATGTCTGGACAGCAATGTTTGACTCTTACACCAAGATCCTCTTATAAAAATTTAAAAATTACATATTATGTCAACTCCTACATTTTATAATATAAAACTTAAGTGAATAGTTTTTAATTTGATTTTAATTCCTAATTTTGAAAGATTAAAGAAACTACAATTATGCCTCGTACTTACAATGCAATTTAATAAAATCTTATTTTTATAATTAGCATAAAAAAAAGTAATTTTTTTATGGACAATAAAAAATTTATGAGTTTTTAATAAACAAGAAATATATAAATAAACATATAAATATAATAAGCCAACTAAAAAATTAAATGATATTCAAATCATTGTACGATATTAGACTTCTGAATACCACTTCATACTTTGAATTGCTACAAAAATCTTATTTAGTTTTTTTTTGAAAACTCTAATCAATTTTTGTCCTATTTTAGTATCATATTCAGGACGGAGTTTTACAAAAACTTCTGAATATTTAGAATATAATTCTGTTTGAAAAAAGTTTTTTAATTTTTGAACATTTAATTTAACAATTTTTCAATAAAGTACTAATAAAAGAAACTTTATAATAGAGAATTAACACCTTTTTTACTACATTTTATTACAAATGCATGTATATTATATTCGGAGCCATACTATTCGAAATAAATGTATCTGAGAATTTATAGCTTTTCAGTAGTGCCATAAAAATTGAAAATAAATTTAAAATTAAAAAAAATTGTATTTTACAAGTTTATTATCATTATTATTATTATTATTAAATAATAATTATTTTTTTGTAATTGTTTTGCTTTTTCAAAAATTATCATAAATTTTTTTTAAATTAATGTAAAAACTTATGTAGGTACGATGTATGTATATATAAAATTGCACATTAAAAATTAATTTTTAAATATTATTATTAACATATTAAAATTTATTTTATAACGAATATACAATTGATACGGACTATAATAAGACTAATATAATAATTTCCTGATATTTAACTTTTGAAATGAATTTTGAAATCACATTTCAAATAAAAAAATATTATAACGAGAAGTTTTAAATTTTCTATTAGAATTTTTAAAAAATTTTTTTTTTAATTTAAAAGAATATAACAACCTAAAATAAAATTTTTCATATACTTCGGACGCAATATCTAATGGATCTGTCCTCCATTAGTTGGTATCAATAAAAGCTATACGTAAATACGTATACATGGCTTAATCTGATCATGATAGGCCAAAGCCCACACCGAGCTGTAGTCATAGAAGAAGAGAAGAATCTGATTAACTAGTCGAAAAATCATTAGTAATTTATTTCTAATACAGAGCAAATGCACAATTTAATCTCACTCATTCACCTTTGTTTTAATTCTGATCTGAAGGAATGTTATAAACCTTCTTTTTTTCCAATTTGTATCATCGTAGTTTATTATGAAAAGCATTTTATTAATATTATATGCTCATAATAAAATAGTCATGCATCATGTTTTAATTTATTTTCATCATAGGTCTAATCCAGTGCAAATTTCTTCTAGGTTTTTTTTGTTTTTTTTTTTGTAAATTTCCGTGACTAATTTTGGAGTTTGATGATATGTAAAAGAACCAAATTTTTAATATAGAAAACTGTTTATATTTAATTTACTACCCATACTTAGAATGTAAATAAAAAATCTGACTGATAGCTCAGTGGCTGCATTTCAATCGAAAAGTTTCGGGTTCAAATCCTGGTCAGATCATATCTAATAAATAAAATATAATTTATAATTGATATCGTAATAGTTTATACTATAGTTTAAAATAGATTTAACGGCCACACCTGAAAAGGAAAGGCAGATTCACTCACTTATCCCGTTGTATGTGGTAGGGGACTGTACAGAAATAAATAAAAAAATAAATAAATAAATCAAAACACCTTGCAACTTAAAATCTTATAAACATTATTATAACAAAAATTTTAACATTTAATTCATTTCATTTAAATTTATATAATGTTAAATCACATTTAAATGTAAATAATGTTTTACATTTTTAAAAGTACAGTAAATTATCATAAATTTTCGAAATTATTAAAATTTTCTAATACTTTCTAATAATAAATCGCCTACAGGAAAACGTAGGAGAAATAGTAAACTAATTAGCTTTTACATTTTTTTTAATATTACTGTTAAATTGAAAATATTTGCTAAAGTACTAATGTTTATAATTTATTAATTTAATAAATATTCTAATATAAATAATTTTGATCATTTTAGTATTTTTTTATCCCCATCAAATGTTTACTTGAAATTCGAAATATCCACGGAACATATGTATGACAAATTTAATGTAATACTTATTTTATAGGAATATATATTCTGAACAAAGTTTATAATTTTATATTTAACATGGAATACATTTAAAATAGATCTTTAAATATAATAGAATCAAGAAGTTTACTGATTGGGATGTGGGTTTGTCCAATTCAATTTAATAGTTTGGTTTCTTTCCTTGACTTTCTAATTACTATATTTCGAAATCAAGTACCAGTTTTTTTCTTATTCAACCGATTTTTAAACGAAATCAAATGAGTTTGGCATTTCAAAACTTTTGAATTTTTCTTTGTGTTCTATAAATAAATAAAAATAATGTACACGTTAATAGACAAAATAATGCAAATTTCATGCATAATAAAATGTCACTGCAACTTAGTTTTGCAAAGATGAAGGCATGGCATATATAGGTACTTATAATTATGAATATATACGAATATGAAGAATATATTACTATTAAATCTAATAGGATAATTTTAAATATTTTAAATATACATTATAACATTATACACCCAAGAAAAATCTAATGATTCCTTATATACGGTCTTAATTATCTACATAGATCTTTTTCATAATTAAAAAATTGAAATCAAAACCAGGATTAAACACCAAGTTAGTAAGAAACACATATTACACATTTGCCACGAAGATATGTGCATTGAGGTGGAATAAAGTGTATTTTGACGCTTTGTTAGTATATAATATTTATATTATTATAAATATATAAGCATAAGTCCATATGGATTATTAAGTATATACTATATTTGTTAGTGGTGAAACTTCCGGAAAGGGGTTGTGAGCTATCAAGATGAAGTCATCACATAACGGTACTAAATATCTCAAATTTTTTGAATATATATACCATTAGTGGCGATGGCGCCATCTAGTGGTCGAAAAATGCATTACAAAATGTTCCTAAGATTTTGTAGCATTTTTATTAAAATGTTATATATTTCCTGTTAGTCCATAAACTGGAACCAACATCTTACAATATTGTAGGGCATGATATTGTCTTTCATAAACATCTTGTTTCATCTGGATCGGTGCTACCATTTTTGAGATATTGCAATTTAAAGTGAAAATTTAAAAAAAAAAAAAAAAAAAAATCAAACTTTCAAAAAAACTACTATAATTGTGAAATTTTCAAAAACACCCTGTATTATTATTATACCATTAGAAAGGTCTCTTAAAACTCTTTCCAACGGTACATAATAAGTATGGCATATGTTGACAAATAGCCCCACCAGAGAACATAAATGCAAAAATGACGCAACAATTTTATTAAAAAATACATTTTCATACTTTATTTGTCATAAATTTATTTTGCCTTTTTGTTTTCCATTTGAAATATTTATTTTAAAATTTAAGAATGTACTTTATAGTTTGATACAATATTGAGTTGGGTTTTGTTTAGAAGATTTTTGAGGTATTTATATGTATGTAAAGTATAATTAGAAAGGACCTTAGAGTTGGTTATAAAGTCTGAATTATACGCTTTTTCCATAATATTTATATACTAAGATTTTGAAGATTGACAGGGTTTTGAGTTGGATATAAAATTACGCTTATACTGTTCCAACAACCTGTATAACGTTTTATTTAGCCCTTTCGTTGGGCCCTTTCGTTGGTTGGGCGAACAGGTTGTTCGCATTTGAATGCGAAATAAAGCCATATCATTTTCTAAAATTTTACGAAATAAAGCCATATAGTAAAATTGATACAAATTCTAACACTAAAATGAAAAGAATGGTATAAGAATTCGGATACCTAATTCATTAAAAAAATTAATAAGTTTCTAATTTTTTTAATACACTGTAATAAAACATGTTAAATAATATTATATTTTCATTACGGGGGCTGCCGCCCCCGAACCCCCGCTAACTCAATTATTGAAGCTAGATTTTGAATCCAACACTAAAATGAAAAGAATGGTATAAGAATTCGGATACCTAATTCATTAAAAAAATTAATAAGTTTCTAATTTTTTTAATACACTGTAATAAAACATGTTAAATAATATTATATTTTCATTACGGGGGCTGCCGCCCCCGAACCCCCGCTAACTCAATTATTAAAGCTAGATTTTGAATCCAACACTAAAATGAAAAGAATGGTATAAGAATTCGGATACCTAATTCATTAAAAAAATTAATAAGTTTCTAATTTTTTTAATACACTGTAATAAAACATGTTAAATAATATTATATTTTCATTACGGGGGCTGCCGCCCCCGAACCCCCGCTAACTCAATTATTGAAACTAGATTTTGAATCCAACACTATAATGAAAAGAATGGTATGAGAATTTGGCATAGCTATTTCATACAAAAAATAATCAACCCTAATTAATAAATATATATATTCTGGAAAAGGGGGCAATCCTGGTTTTGAATCCAACTCTAAAATCCCTCCTAATTGAGAATCCCACATATACACATATATAAATATTCTGGAAAAAGCGTAAAACCCTGCTTTTGAAACCAACTCTAAAACTCCTTCCTAACTATTTAAATAAAAAAGTTTGGAAAATTAAATTGCTTCTATTTTCACAAATAAAATTACTTTTGATTTTGTAGCCTAAGGGCCTTTCTAATTATATTTTTACATACATATTTAAATAAAAAAAATTTTAAAACTTTGAGGTTGTCACCTCCAAAATCCCTCAAAACAAATTGTCAGAACCAAACTCAATATTGTATCCAAACCTAAAATGCATTCTTACATTTTTAAATTTGCCAAAAAGGCAAAATAAATTTATGACAAATAAAGTATGAAAATGTATTTTTTTATAAAATTGTTGCGTCATTTTTGCATTTATGTTCTCTGGTGGGGCTATTTGTCAACATATGCCATACTTATTATATACCGTTGGAAAGAGTTTTAAGAGACCTTTCTAATGGTATAATACTAATACAGGGTGTTTTTGAAAATTTCACAGTTATAGTAGTTTTTTTGAAAGTTTGATTTTTTTTTTTTTTTTTTTTTAAATTTTCACTTTAAATTGCAATATCTTAAAAATGGTAGCACCGATCCAGATGAAACAAGATGCTTATGAAAGACAATATCATGCCCTACAATATTGTAAGATGTTGGTTCCAGTTTATGGACTAACAGGAAAAATATAACATTTTAATAAAAATGCTACAAAATCTTAGGAACATTTTGTAATGCATTTTTCGACCACTAGATGGCGCCATCGCCACTAATGGTATATATATTCGGAAACTTTGAGATATTTAGTACCGTTATGTGATGACGTCATCTTGATAGCTCACAACCCCTTTCCGGAAGTTTTGCCTTGTTAGTAGCTAAAGAGATGAATTCAAATTGCAATAAAATTAACCGAAAAATTTCAAATTTTTCACTAGCGATTTTAAAAGAGAGAACAAAATTTTCATTTAATAATTGGAAAATTTCCAATAAAATATATTTTATTAATGCATTTATTATATTTTATATTATATAATATATGCATATATTTTATATTATATATATACATATATTTTTTTTGCTAATAGGAAAAAATAAAACAACCGCTCTGGTTACTCTAAGTATATGTAAAAATGTACGATATTATTAAATTTTTTTTTCGTGTAATTAAACAATCATTAAAAATTTTACATTTAAAGCAAATTTTTGAAAATATTTAATAAATGAAATTTTATCAAATAGTTTTATTAGATTTTTATAAAATTTTTTATTTAATTTCTTTGTTTCAGAATAGTTTATTTACAATGTTTTTTTATTTTACATTTGGTAATTAAATATAAAAACAAATTAAATTAAAATAGTGTAAAATTTCTAAATTTTTATTTTGCTTCACGTTCGTATAAACACAATTTATTAAAAAAATAAATAAAATGCTAAGAAAAATTATTATATTTTAGTATTACAAGGAAATAAATTTTAATCAAATTATAGAATTAATATTGAATTATTTCCAAATCATGTTTTGATTGAGAATTACTTATTAACTGTATATTGCCACAATTTATCTTATTTTAACCATCGACAAATTTACAAATTTTTATCACATTTTCAAAGGATTTTGTAAAAATGTGCATGTTTAGTTTCACTCTTTTCGTTCGTCTGTCTGTCTGTCCGTCCGCATGTTTAAAAAAAAATTTGAACTGTTTGAAATAGAGAGAAGGAATTTTAACTACGGGTAGATATTGCAAAAAAAATATTTTCATGGAACGATTTTTTTCTGTAGCCCCACCCGATATGGAGCTACAGTCCTCCAAAGTCCGAAGTAGCACTATATTTAAGTTGTTATAATAACAGTTCTTTAAAGTATATTTGAAAACGGTAAAACGATAAACTTTTAAAAGGGAAACATATAGAGTTGTGATATGGTACTAAAATTGACCGTTAAGCAAACCTTAATTTTTGGAAAAATTACTTGTAATGATCTTTTGATCTTTCATTTTTAACAAACTCTACTGCATTTAAAATTAAATGGGAACTCTACCAAATGTTATTATAGCATTATTATGCTATACATGCAAAAATCTATACTTATGTTAAATTTTAAAAAAAAAATCGAATATATGATTATATGATTGACATTTGTCATTAATATCTGTCAATGTTATTGAATATGCCAAAATTATTCAATATATTTTTAGAATTTTTTAATTTAAATAAATAAGTTTCTTGCTTGCTGCAGTTTTGACCTAAAAATAATGGAAAACTTTTTTATATTCAAACAAATTTGCATATTGGGTAAAATTAATTTAACAAAATTATAATAAGAATTCTTACAGACAATTCTTTTTTCACAGCATGTAAATAAGTCTCATTTAAAAGTTCACATTGCTATAGATTTAAAGTTAAGTAATTTTTTTAATGAATTAAAATGATTAAAAATTCATGGTGTAAGGAATTATGAAACCCATTTTTAGTAGATGAAACGAATGTTATTCTGCTATTTTAAAACTTGTAATAAACTAACAGATAGATAAAAATCAAACTTAAGTTTAAAAAGAAGTTTTTAAGAATTAAATAAGTTCACACCTTGTTAACGCTAAAAAATAAATAAAATTAAATTTTTGCTACCAGTTTATTAAAAAAAAAAACAATTATACGAAGAACTAATTATATATTTGTATACACAAATAGAACGTCATTTAATTATAAAACGCATTATTAAATAAGTTTTATTCAACAAGTTTTTCAATATATTTTAAAATATTTTATTTTTGTTTTCTGGCTATCAAACGAAGATCAGGGTTTATTAACGTTTTATTATATTGTCTGTTGTACGATAGACTGTGTCTAATATAATTTTTTACAAAAACAATTTACATGGGGCTATTCACAGTAACAAAACTTTAGTTTTATTTTGATTCTCTTTTTTTATTAACAATTTTTCTCTTACTCTTTCACTTTCTTTTTTCTCATTTTGTTAATATGAATTGAAAATATGAATTGAATTTTGAACTCGACGCGATTTTTTTCCGACTGTTGCATTTAATTTTCTGCTCTAATATTATTTTTATATATATGCAGTGTAATATGCATTTTTAGATAATGCATATTTGTATTTTTCTTTTCTTTTTTTTTTTTAATTTTCTAAGATACTATTTTTATATTCAAAATGTAAAGAATGCAAATATTTACAGAAATAATATAGAAAGCTTACATTAAATAATAATTTAATACAACTTTTTCTTCTATATTTACATTCGTATTAACGTTTGTATGCAATTGTATTGCATTGCATGCATACTGCATGATTTATAGTATAGGTTTACTAACGGTGTTATGAAATATTATTTACAAATGTGTAAGTGACACGTGTAACCAAATTTTTGATTGTATTAGAAAAAAAAAAGTTATAAATATTTATAGAAAGAAAGCAACGTATTAATAAATATGCATTCGTATATTATATGTACATATATTTGTATCTATAATTATTTGAACTATCAATAAAGTATAGATAGGTGAATCTAGGGGGCAAATTGCCATTTGTAATAATTTTTTTTTTTTTGCCGATACACAAGCTTTAAACATACATACATGCATTTATACAAAAGAAAAATTGTATATATGTAATTTATATTTTATATATAAGCTTATACATTTTTGTGCAACTAATTGCAACTAACCTTGAAAATTGCAACAAGGAGAAAGATTATTAAAAACGTGTACTTACACATTTTTACAGTTCTACTAAGTTTTTGTGTACTTTTTTATTTTTAGGTTTTTTTTTTTTTGTAATAAAAATATAACAAAGTATCAAAAAAGAAAATTCTAAAAGCTTTTTCTGGCTTTTTAAAAAATTTCGAATTATATTGCATATATAGGTGACATACGATTAAATATTACGATTTACGATAAACAAAATAATGCACTACATAATAATAACTACAGATATTTATATAAAATGAAATGCTCGTGTAATGAATGATGAAATTAAATAGAAAAAAAAAGAAACGAAATTTAATTTTAGTTTTTAGTTAGTAAAAATTATTTTTTTAATTCTTATGGCAACACCTATATATATATAGGATTTACCTATATATATATATGCTAATTAAAAAAACTGTTAAATTTTATTTAAAATTGTAGAATAGAAAAGAAAATAAAAGTGATTTAATCAAAAGTTCTGTCAAAGTTTTATTGCAATTATGTATAAATTTATTTCTAATTTTGGCGCCAAATATTCCTATATTATTTAAATTAAGTATAATGTGACATTTTAACATAATTTTTACACGATTTTAAGTCACCGGGACAAACAAAATATTTAAAAAACGTTTTTCATCAAATTTGTTGTTCCTAACATTTTGAAAAGTTCTTACCAGAACTATTGTGTTAACATATTTTATAATTTAGGTATAAAAAGCTATACGACTTTTACCTTAGAAATGCTATTTTCACACTTGATACTATTTTGCATGTTAATAATAGATATATTGAACCTTCCCAAAATCTGAAAAAATATTTAATAGTATAATAATATTTTTAAAATATTACACACATAAAAGTAATTAAAAAAAAATTTTACTCATTCGAATCATATCGTTTATTTTTATTTCCATTTGTCTAATGATATTTTAATTAAAAATAGTTATTATTTCATTAAAATCATTGAAAAATGTTTTCTTTTTAATCAAAGTTTATAAAACAGCTATTTATACAGAATATTTAAATATTCATAGACCAGTTTCAGACTTTAATTTGAAACATTTTATATAAAAAAAAATAACACAAGCTTTAAGATGTAATAAATATAAAATACAATTACATATTATTATTATTATTCTTATAATTATTATTAAGTTATCAACTAAAACTAATAATACTATTGATTGATTGTGTGAAACACGTGGAAACACTTTTCACCTAAACAATGTAAATAATTATTATTATTATATTATACAATGCATTATTTATATACAATATATGTATTTAGTTTCAATCAAATATTTAAAAAATTGTTATAAATTACAGTTTACGTTTATGATTCCGTTATAGATATTTTTCAAAATAATATAAACTGCTAGAGTATAATAAATGAAGTGAGTTAATTTTTCATATTGCTCGTTATTGTTAATTTAAAGCATTCATTTTGTTAATTAAATTTGCAAAACTTTAAAAGACTTCGCCAATGATTCTACTTTAATGTTTGTTTTTCTACGCTGCTTGTAATGATAAGAGTTCCGAAGTAATGCAACTATAAAAAAAAACAGAATAAAATTGTTATTTTCAATTGATTATTTAATAAATATAAAAGATAATAAAAATTTAATATCTTTTTTTGTAAGTGTAAATATTCAGAAAAAAAAACTTTCCCCTCTAATTAATTGCAAGTTTTACGATTAGAAACAAAAATAATTAATTTTTTTTTCATTTATGCAACTGTTACTGTTAGAATGTCTTAAAGTTACTTTTATTTTTCTATACATATTTAAAACTCAAAGTTCATCATATTTTTCTACTACAATATTTAAACAATTATTTATCAAGAGTGAAAATAGCATTTCTAAGGTAAAACTCGTCTAGCTTTCTATACAATTTATTAAAATAATTAAATTTAGCCCTTACACCAGAAACCTAGCAGGTGATAACATATGCTGATAATGTAAACTCTAATTTAATTAAGTTTCCGTTTCTATGAAATTTGAGCTTTTTATTCGAACTTTTCATTCAGTTTTAAGGAATCTTTTCACCAAGGTTTTTTTTCGGCTTGAAGAACTTAACATATGAAGGACTTGATATTGTGTTAACTTGCCTTCTAGATTTGTTTTTTTTTTTTTTTTTTTTTTTTCCTTATTACTCCTTTTGGGAGCATAGGATATCTACAAGGCATCTCCATCTGACTCTATTCGGAGCAGTTATCTTTGCTTCCTCCCATGTTTTTTCAATTGAGGTTAGTTCCTCCGATATCCTTCGCCTCCAGGTGTTATTAGGGCGGCCTCGTCTTCGGGTTCCTTGTGGGTTCCATTCTAGTGCTTCCCTTGCTATGCTATCTTGCGGCTTTCTAAGTGTGTGTCCTATCCATTTTCACTTCTTCCTTTTGATCTCTTGCCCAATTGGTTCTACTTTGGCAAGATTTGTTTTTAAGGGATTTTTATTTCGCAATTAAAAATAAAAAATAAATATATAATTACTTAATTAAAAATTGAATTTGAAAATTAAAAAAAACCTTAAAATTTTTAATATTTTAATAAAAATGATTTTTAGATGTCCTATTAATGACATGTATCGTCATTATACATTAAAGAAATATTATTATTAATATAAATGTTAATAGAGGGATCCTTTTTAATATTTGATTACAAATCCCCAATAAATTACTTGGAAAAGATTTGTAACGAATACCCAATTCAAATTCTATTAACAAATATATGTAGGTTGAACGCTTTGCATATTTATTCAAAAATTATAAGTGGAATTTGTTTTTCTTTATATACATCTTAAGTTTGCAAAGTAAATATTATTTTAGTAATAGGTACATACAATTCGGAATAATCACTTTTTCAATAATCATAACGGTTAATTTTAAGTTTAAGTTAAATATATTCAGAAAATTGAAATTAAACATTTACATTAATTATGATGATTACTCAAGATTAATATTTAATTAAATAAATTTTAATTTATCATAAAAACAATATTAATATTTATAATAATAAGAATAGTAATAACAATAACTAATAATAAATAATGATTAAGCTACTTCAAAATATAATTTAATTTTATTTAAAAATTATTTTATAGAAAATTGTTCTCTATATTAGATTTATTGATATTGATTGATTTGAAAAAATAAAACAATATAACAAATAAATATTTGCATATAAGGTGTAAAATTATTTTTATTTTGTCAATGATTTCCCGTTTTGTTTTTTGTGTTTGAGGAAAGTGGGACCAAATTAAACAGAAGTTAAATTTTAAAATGTTTAATGTAAAAAGAAAATGTTTATAATGTTGTTTACCTCTTATTTTTTATTGAAATTAAAATTTTCCTATCTTTAAAATATTTTTTTTTTCATTTAAAATCCACGGTTTAATTTATTTACAAACTACACAAATTTTTATAATAAATATGATAACTTCTTCATATTTATTATAATATGAACTAAAGTTCATTGAGTTCAGAATAATTACCACAATATCTAAAAAATTATCTCCAATAACGTGATATGGTGACCTTGACTGTATTAATTACATCGAATGAAACATAAACCAAAACCTCATTTTTATCATAAATGAGAATAAAATCCATATCAGCTAAAGGAAGTCTTATATTGTAAATTTTATTACATATTAAAGAATTTAAAAATATAAGAATTAATTTAACACATTTATAAAATGTAATCATATACCTACAATTTTTTTCAATCCGTTATTTGTAATGAATTATTTATACAGTATTTTAATATCATACTCACATACACAATCAACGTAAAAATAATCTCCCTTGACCCTTGTGTCTTTAATATAGATACAACAATTATTACATATCACTGCATAATTTCAAGGGACAAAAAATCTTCAGGTCTTAATAACGAATGTAAATTTTTTTTCAGATTTATTTTATTAAAAGACAAAAACATTAAATCGTACATGGAAAGATATATTTTTTAACCCCACAACCATTGAGTTTTTCAGTAATAAAATTGAGATAACCGAATTAAATTGAACAAAAAAAATCTTTAAGAAACAATTCATACTCACTTTTTTTTTTATATAACTCGAATGTAGGTCAAGTTTAAATAAAGCAGACGCATCTATTATGTGTAAGTAGTAAGTCACTTCATTGTAATTGTCGCTTGGGTTCAATTCACTTGTCAATTCGCATTACAAAATATGGTATACCCTATCGTTCTCTTCCTCTCTTTGAATTTCATGAAAGTAATAAAGCATAAAAAGTAATTCATTACAAAAATATAAGAAAAAAAAAATTAAAATAAATAAGGGGTGAAAATGCATTCTCTCACGATTATGTATTTCTCTAATCAACATGTGTACAAAATGGGGAGAATTTAACAAAAAAAATATGTGCTTAATAGGTAAGGGAGAACATACACATATAAAACATAGAATATCGGAAAATGAAAAAAAAAACATGAATAAGCTTTCTATAAGTGTACATACCGTTACACCTTTTTTTGTCTAAGGAAGAGGGAGGGAAACAGTTAATTTTTAAACATGCATGCATGCACTTTTAAGCTTTATGTGTTTCATTCAGAATAGCTGTTTTTGATATATTTGTGTTTGGATTTATGTACTAGGGTAGAAGAAAAAGGTAGATATAGAAGAAGACTTTTGTGTTGCTCTAAATTAGTTTTCTTTTTTTATTTTTCTTTTGTTTCTTTCTTTTCATATTCTCATTTACATTAAAATGTAGCGCCATAGGGTTGAAATCAGAATTAAAGAATACTTCAAAGTTCATCTAAATTAAACATTTTATTTTATATTATTTTATTTTGCTTTTTTTCATTATTTTTTATTGAAAAGAAATAATAATCGTAAAACTTGTAAAACTTCTATTTTTTATTCAAAAGTATTTTGATGGTAGATATAAATATAAAAATTATGCTGTAAGCTGTCACCCATTTCTTGATAAATTATTGAATAAAAGTTATATAAATATATTATACATGTATTTTTATTTATTTTCTGGGTTACTAATTTGTTAGAAATCGTTATTCTTTTAGAATACCTTCTGAAAAGTCTTAACTTCAATTGTTGAATAATGAAACAGTGAAAAATGTATCAAAATTGAAGTTAAATATTTTTAATTAATTGAAATTTTATGGCAACTGAAACAATTGCTGATTTTTCTCTAAATATCTTAAAAAATTTGCTTCATCTTACTTTGTCTCCTTTAAAGGAGAATTGTAGAATGAACCAGTTTCACATCATTATCAATTCCACCAACTTATCAATACGTAAAAGTTTTCTATAAAAAAAATCTGATAATTTGACCATAAAAATAAAACAAAATTGAAAAATTGAATAATGGTTAAATAAATTAAAACTAATTCCAAACGTAACATTACAAAAATAATTCGAAACTCTGATGTAAAAATAAATTTCCTAAAAACCTGTTTTATTTACATTAAAAAAAATAAATTTCTTTCCTAAAAGTATTTTGTATATTTTAAAACTACCACATTAGTTCTTGATGCTCCGATCAACCACAATCAAATTTTTCATACAAGAAATAAAATCATTAATCACATTTAACGCATGTTTGTATTAATTTAATCTACTAGTACTTTAGGTTTTTCTAGTTTCGTAGCCAAGAATAAAATTTCAATAATCATAATATAAAATCATAAATTATTCGCAATTTTTTTTTATAAGTATGTAGGAATGATACCCATAATAGAATGACAGATTATTTTTTATTAATTAAGATTGAAGAAAATCAAATCTAAAAAAAAAAATACAAAATATAACAGATAAAAAAATGTAAAATTGGTTTTTATTAAATAAGTCTTTTGTTATACACCATTGCACATTTTGACTTTTAATCTGACTTCTGTTTCTGCAAAAATTCGCAAACTGGTAGTACATAAAAAAAATATCACGATTATTTATATAAAATTTATTTAAAATTGTAAAACAAATAATAGTTTTGAAACATTGAAAATTGAATTCAAGGTTTCAATTTGGTTTTATTTCAAATAGCTTTAAAGGCTTTAAATATTCTGCATGCTATAGTAATGCTATCTAAATGTAGTATTACTTTCCTAACAGAAGCTTCCACTAAAATTGGCAGGTGTGATTTTATAAATAAGTTTACAGTAGTAACAATTTTATTACTTAAGTTTTCAAGTCTTTGTTCAAAAGACATTTTTAATGTACGTGAGTATGTGAATTTCGTAAGAAAAAAATTTCTATTGACCTAATGTAAATTCCGATCAAGCAATTTGTAAATGTGATAATCCGAGTCCATTAAATCCCCACTTTTAAACACACAATAATTTAGGACAATTTCGATAAAATCCTAATACTTATACTTGAAGAAATGTAGCATGTATTTAAAAAAAAAGGAAAAATGCTAAAACCTACACGATTAAGTTTAAACTGCCTACGTTAAACACCTACAACAAGATAAAATCAAATTTTAATCTAGTCTTAGAGGTGTCAAAATCAATTTTAGTTAAAGTTTTCATCATTTTCGCTTATATAAAAAAATTCAGTTTATGATATAGAAATACATTGCAACAAATGAAGCAAATAAAAGTTGAATTGAATCCTTTTGAAATCCTGCAAAAAAAAAATCTAAGCAAACAGAGTGTTGTCGTGTTGGATAAAATAAAAAAAAACAAATGAGTGAATAGCAATGGACAAAAAACGACAGCTTGTTTTTAAAAAAAGAAACTAATATAAGGTTTAAAAAAAAATTCTGTAGGGCGATCACGAATATATGTGAATTTACAATTCCATATAAAAATCGATTTTTAAGGGCTCCTACATAATATAATTAACTTGTGTGACGAATTGGTTTTAATTTCAAAAATGAAAAAAAATAAATTTTTTTGAAATTCAATTATTAAAAAAAGCGGTAATATTTATCAATGAAAATTTTAGAACAAAATTGTTTCTCTGAATTATATATATATGCCATTTTTAAAATAAGAAGTGTATAGCAATAAAAAATGTAGGTATATATATATATAATTATCGAACCTAAATTTAGAGAACTATATTTCTTTACATTAGGAATTAATATGTATTTTTTAAGTACATTATAAATTTTATTTTAAAAGATTTAATTTTGCTCACGCAATTATAAAAACTTAATGTCTTTTTATTTAAACCTGCCAAAATCTTGCAATGATTCAAATAAAACATCCGATAAATTTCTTTGAAAAGTGTGTACTACTATTTTTTTCTTAAAACTATTCAAAATAAGTCACTAGGTCAAAAATTGATCTAGAAATTAATTTGAGAAAATAAAATACGTATAATTTTGTGTATAGGACAATAAAGTGGCAAAATAATTAAAAAATCAATTAAATACTTAAAACGATTTGTTGATTTATTTATTTAATATTCGATGAAGCCTACAATTTAACAATTTGGGTTCTTATTGTGTTTTTTTTGACTAAACTACAAAATTGGGAATTGTGCAACAGTTTTTAATGATACTTATAATTATTATATAATAATGTTTAGTTTGTAATTAAAACAGACCGCTATTTTTAAAAACACAAATTAATTTTTATTTAATATAATTTATAGTTCTCATATTTTTTATTACCTAAAAATGTTTTGCTTCATTTTTACTCCAATTTAATTAAATTGTTAGAGCGAAAATAATTTTTTTCCCAATACTTTTTATTAAAAAAAAATTAGACCTCAAAACAAACAAATCTATAAAAGAGGATTGGTTTTGGGATCCGTTCTAATGATTTCAATTCATCAATGCATATTTATTTAGATTTAACCGGATTAAAAAGGATTTAAAGTGAAATAGAAAATAATTTTTTTATGTTTCTTTCATCTCTTTTTTTTCGAGATTTTTAATAAATCGATTCTGTGTTGTTTTTTTTGTTTTAAATTCATGCTCCATTGAAAAAAATTAAAAAAAAATCAGAATATGAATTAAAAAAAAAACCAAACATATTAAAAACGTCAAAAATTAAAAAGCATCTCATGTCTCATATTTTGGTCACACTTGATTATGAATTGTTTACCATACTAATCCATTTCATCTGGATTTTTTTAAGTGATAGTTATTTAGTGTGAAAAAATCAGATATTCATATATATATATGAATATATATATATATATATTTAGAATGAAATTATTTAAAGTAAAATCTAGGGAATTTGAAAATATAATAATTACCTCTGCTGTATGATTTTATTTTATTTAAGAAGGCAAACTCGTATGTAAGAGAACTGTTAACTGTTGATTTTATTTTCAATGTAGAAAATATAAAAAATTGTTTTGGACAATATTAAATTTAATAATTTTTTTATATATTTCTTTAAAAAAAAAAAACAAAGCCTTTACATTTAACAAGAAAAATGTACATATTGAGTTGCCATAATATAACAAATATCATATAAGATATTTTTTAAAGTTATTTCATTTCTGCTACTCATTTTTGCCTATACTTCGTATTGAATCCAAAATCCCGAAACTCGGCAACTGAATCATATTTATATTAATAATGTACAATTTAATTGTATTGCATATTTTAAATTGAGACTTTAATAAAAATACATGTATATTCAACAATTACATTGTATTATGTATGTATGTATAAATCACTATATGCGATCGCTTTTTTAATTTTAATTTAAATGTGCTTAAAACGATTCTTCGTGCTTTTAAAATAATTCAAGTATAATTCAAGTAAATTTCATCAATTTTATAAAACTTCATTTAAAAAAAAAATTTTACTTATAAATTATATTTTGTTATAAAAAAGTGCCTAAGAGCCGTATAAACAAATCACAAAGGAAATCAAAAGCTACAAGGAAATCGTACTGACGGATTGTCAATTATGAAACCAAGAAATGTCAATTTTTATTTAATCGTGGTCAAAGAAACTAACAATTTCATTTTTTTTATTAAACTATAAAAAAAATATGGTTTTTTATATAATAGCAGATAATAGTGGTACATATACAATCATAGGTCACTTAATTACAAGCATTCGCCTCATTTTACGCAATGCAATTTTTGTTATGATCTACATTTGTAACAAAAATTTAAAACCAAAATTAAAAAAAAAAAATATTTTAAAACCAATAAATATTATTTGTTAATTTTTTTTTAATATTTAATTAAATAAAAAAAAAATTATTAATTGATATTTTTATTTATTTTTTTTAGTGAAAAGAAAATTTTTCTGACCACAAAATGTCTACAAACATTTCCGATAAATTAAAGCGATTGGTTTATATAATAATAAAATGTGCATTCTTATAAAATTTGTTTTGTAATTGAACGCGAAAGTTACAACGTAAAATTAACAATAATTATTCTGTTTAGTTTAAAATATCAATATTTCATTTTTATTTATATATAAACATATATTAATGTATACAACTCTCTACACAATACATATATATGTATACATGTATAAAAATGTATATTCACATATTGTATATTATAATAAGAATTTAATAAAAAAAAAAAAAAAAAAAAATAGTTTAACCACCGCGGTGGTGTACACTTTATAATACAAGTCGTTCCATGAAATCAAAATTCAAGTCAAAACGATTAAAAAGAAAATTTATAGGAAAAAAACAAGAGAATTAGAAAATTTCTGTAAAGTCTATATCTCATTTCAAATTAAAATCAAATCAATATCAAATTTATACAGTTAATATAAAATATTTATTTTGTTCTTTTTCTTGTACTTTAAATTCTTGCAATTATTCATAATTTAACATGAACATATGTGGTAAAACATTGATTTGACCTTATTTGGGAATTATAGATTTACCAATGATATTATATAAGTTTTTTTGATTGACTTTGTGTTTATTTTATAAAAATACAAAAGAATTTTATCTAGATAACATAACTAAATACACAAAAAATATAGAGTTAAAATTATTAACATCTTATAGTTGTGACTTCATATGAGTAACAAACTTAAGAAACAAGGTTTGATCACCACTTGTGTATTTGTACCACTATGTGTAATTGGATATAAAAGGTGAAAAATCCTATAACACTTAAATGAAATTAATTGAAACTGTATTCCGTAACATATATATTAAAATTCGAGAGTATTATAGGAAGTGATAAAGAAAGTAATCCAAAGTAATTAAAATAATCCAGCAACTTTATAAAAATGGAATTTATTTAAACTTACAACCTGCCAAGGGACATACAATATTAAAAACAATTTTCTAATTTGAAAATGCAGAGTTAAATTACTTTGTTTTTGTTGAAACAAGAAAAAAATTAAGAAGCTAGATTATTTAATGGACATAATATTTATATGTCTAGTCTGAATAGTAATTAAATTTAATTTAAAAGAAACTCATGACTTTCAATATTTACATTCAATTCAATGTACTTAAACATAACTAATTGAACATCACTAAATCTTAAGACTCTTAAGTTTCATTGTTAAAGTGAATATCAAAGTTTTTAAATCAGTACTATTATCACACTTAGCTCACAATTTATGACACTTTGATCACATCTTCAATTAATACTCTTTATGAAACAATTTTATTTATAAGGCTAAAAATGAAACTGTTACCCCCATCAAATCGTGATATATAAGTTAAAATTTTTTTTTTTTTTGGTTACTACTAATCAGGCTTCAAATATACTAAGATTATTTAAAAAGCTAAATTTTTGATTTATAACATCTGACAAATAGCGACAACTAAACAGTCGAACAAACCAAAAAAAAACAAAAACCTTGAATTCCATTCAATCTCATGATAATTTATTTCACTATTATTTGACGCAAACTAGATTGTATTAATTATTAATACATGTTCTTGTACAGTAATAAAAATAAATTGTTTGTAACTCGATCTTCTTTAATAGCACAAAACAAACTCTGATTATTGATTGATATCAGAGCGATTTAAAATATTGATTAATCTTTCAAACTTGAATATCTTAGCAACTGAATCTGTGACTCCAGAAGATCTTTTTAAATAAGTAATCATTATTTTGATTTTTCTAAAATAGATTGATTCGTGTTCGATCCATTAACGCGGCCTTTTGATTAATATTCTGTTCTGGAATTAAGCAAAGAATCCTGAATATTACAAATACTATTTGAACTTTAGTTTTCTTGTAAATAAAATTACTGAAAATAAATTAAAAAAAAAACTACAGCAGCCGAAGATTTAATTTTTGTATCATGAAAACTCATTACCTGTTTAAGACCATTGTAACATTGTAATACTGGAAAAATCCCTTTGATCCGTACTTGTAGTAAACTCAATGTAACGCCCTCGTTATAAAAATAAATTGATTGAAGTAAATCGAAAAACCATAAAAGAAAAAAAAATGAAAATATTTATGATTCAATATCATAAGTTGTGTTTTTTTTTTAAATTGCAAGAGAAGCAGAAGAAATGAAACCTTTTCTTGAATCATTCGTTTATAAACATCATGTAACTAGTCTGCATGTGCCCAATCAAAACTTTTTTTTTTTTAAATATAATAATAAGCCAGCTAACTAATAAATTATATTTTTATGATCGTACAATGTAGTTTTGAGTCATGTTACAACTTTTGTTTTCGTTTATAATGTATTACAAAACAAAATGATCTTTTGTAGCACTAAATTTTGGCTACAGTATATTTACGAGGTTCTTTATATAGCTCACAACAAAAGCTTAAGTAACCGTGTTAACTCATCCGCTTCTAAAACTCACTTTTATAACATTGGATATTATAAAATAAAAATATAAAAAGCATCCTAAAGTTAACAGTTTTCAAATATAACTTTTGTTTATTTAAAATTATAGGCTTTTCCAGAAATGATTTTATGTAATTCCGATAATTTGAAAATATTGATTTGATTGGTGCCCTTCGAAAATCATTAAGAAATTGATCATTTTTCATAAATCCATTAAGAATTTACTTAATAACGATATTGAAATAGAAGAGGCAAGGGAATAAATTTAAGTATTATGTTTCCTAACCTAGAGAAAACCATAAAAATATTTTTTTTTTAAATAATATTTCATTTTTTAATTCTAGATGAAACCGCTCTAGAAATTTTATATGGTTAAAGTAAACATTTAAGGGTTTCTAATTATCATTGGAATCTAAACAAATGATAAGTTTTGTTTAAACTCAGCAAAATAAAATTGTTTTAAAACAAATTTATATAAAAATTGTTAATAATTAATTTACAAGTTGAAAAAATCCCTATTATTTTTTGTTACTTGTTTGATAAATTTTTAAATTCGTAACAGTCTGGACGTTTCATATAGTTAAACAATATTCTTATTAATATTCGATCACCATACATAAAATATAGAAATGAATGAATTATTCATAAAAGAATATCGCCGCACTTTTGTGTTAAACTCAAACAATTGATGTTAAATAAATAGAAAAATGCAATTAAGTATAAAATCAATTTATTCAATTTTTATGCTAAGTATTTTATTCCAATCTTTGTAATTTCATTGAACTTTAAGCTTCAGATTTATTCCCTTTTTTTAATATTTTACATATGAAAGGCTATTTAAAAGTTGGTTTTTTAAGTTTGTGTTGTATTTATAGTTGTTTTATTAGAATTTTAAAAAGTTTGTTTATAATTTAAAAATTATTTAATAATAATAAAATAAAGAGGAATTCAAAGAAAATTTTGTTTATTAGAAAAAGCGTAAAATAAAATAAAAATAGTTGAACTTTATTGATTTCCATACCGAATTCTTAAATAATCATATATAATAAATATATATATATATAATATAATATATCTATTTGTAACGTAATTAAAACCTAAGTCTTTTATTTTCATAATTATTTTTAAGATTATAAAATTTAAGTAAAATTAAAGCAAGGTACATACTCATAATATTTCAGTTTTTAAAAGTAATTGGTTTCCAAGCTTATGATGTTGCAACAATTTTTAATTCACTACATAGATATATAAAAAATTGATTTCGAAAGTTATTGAAGTAGAACGCAGCTAAATCAAAAACCAACTTTAGAAAATTTTGGTTTTTTTTTTAAACGAACAGAAATTAAGGCTTCCACTTTTACGGTTGTCCATTTTCACGATATGATTTTTTATTGCCACACATTACATTAAGATTTCATTTTTTGAACTTATTTCAGTTAGTTATAAACTGAACCTGGCTTCGACAGGTGCAAAAAATAAAATAACAGAAATTATACAAAACCAATTAAATATTGAATTTATATTTTTTTTTTTTGTAAAATGAACTGATTGACTGCCTCTTCCTTAATACCTTACATGTACCCACGAAAATTAACACAAATACAGAATTTAAAAACGATTTGTTCTTTTATAGCATATTTTTTACAATCCTTCTCTGTCTATTTAAATATTAATGTTAATAAATTATAAAAATGCATATAATCTTTTAAAATATTATTGATTAAAAAAAAACTTAAAAACAAAATCATAAAATTATGCGTAATGACACCCAATCATCAATACAAAAACAAGAAAGAAATGAAACGTCTACAAAGCAGATCGTGTAATCTTAATTCTCTGGTAGCTCTAGTTTGAAAAAATGTAATTTTGTATTTTAAAAGAAGTAAAAAATAAAAAAATAGTTGTTAAACCCCTAAATGATGTGGTCAGTCCAGTAATAAAAGAATAAGCAATCAATGAGAACTTCAAATCAAATCCTTTCTAATTACAAATAAAATTACAAAAAGTAATAAAAAATTGTATCTCTTCCTTTTATTTTTTAAAATTTAATCCTAAAATCTTCAACACCCGTCCAGTATTTGGTGTGTTATAGTTATCAAAATCAACCTCAGTATTCTCTTCATTAATTGTTATAGAACGTGTCATTCAAATATTTGATTTGCAAGAATTCAAATATCCACCTCACTCTTATTATATTCCCGTTCTTTTTATTTTTACCAATAATAACTTTATAAATATTTACTCGAATTTAGTTGATGGTATTTTGTATTTTTAGAATACAGTCTTGCAAAATTCATCCAAGGTACGTTACGTATACACGTATATACTCGTAATACAAAAAATCAATTCATATGTCATTGACAGTAAAATAAAAAATAATTATCACAGAGTATGAAAAAATTGCAACTTGTATCATAATATTCATTTATTCATCCATCTTCATTCTGTTCACTGGAATTTTATTAGAACATCTCTGAATTGCTGATATAACCACATGCAGATCTGCATTTTAACATGCTGTGCTGCTGCAAATATTTAAAAAAAAAAAAAAAACATTAAAAGAAGAGGGAAAAATATATAAATTCGATCAATTTTTAATTAAGTATCGTATCAATTACGTATTTGTGCGTAAAAAAGTTTATATGTATATGTATACACACACATAAAGATTATATTTTCACTTTATTTGTACAACTTCTAGAACTTTTTTGCTAATTTTTTACTTTACTTTCTAAAAAAAAATTAATTCTTACTATAGAAAGTTGCAAGAAACATGTTGATAGAATTGCTTTATCTGGTGTGATTAAACATTTTTAGGACATTAAAATTTTTTTTTTTTGCAAAAAATGGCGTACACAAACATTCTAGTTCTATTTTTTTTTTAATTATGAATTACATATGTAAATGGAAAGTAAAAAACAATTTTATGAATATGTGTGGGTGGTCGCACACTGTTTTGTAACTTGTCCAGTTCATAGTAACAAACAATAAAAGTTTTAACAAGAAGTTGCATTACCACATGATCGATGGCCTGCTTTTATAGGTTTTAAATATTGAAAAATAAAATTTAAAAATATGGTTTCTATGATTTGGATTTTAATTTTGTTTTTTTAGGAAACATTTAACATTATCTTAACATTTTAATGTTTTTTATAAGTTTTATCTTGATATATGATATATGATACGAATTACTTACTTATTTTAGGATAATTTAATCTTTATAATGATGAATTAAACAACTAAACTGAGATTTAATTGAAGAACTTTATATAGAAATGATAACATTTTATGGAAATAATTAGAGGGGTGAAATATGGTCGAACGAAATAAAGTCGAAGCGGCTTTATTACCGAAAACAATTGAAATAAAATCGAATTATCCCTTCCATATACCTATCTCTTAAAAACTAGAATTTCTGGAAAACTTTTTTCAGAATATTTATAAATTAGAAGTAATTTTATAGTTAGTTATTATATTTGGGTTACTCCCTTTTCCGGAATTTTAACATTGGTATTTGCAATATTGTTAATATATAAAAATTGCAATGAACGTTAGGATTTAAGTTATTTGCTTAGTTGAAGTTTGGGGACGGTAACCAAAAATATATTTCAAATGGATCAGCAGAAGGATTTTATTGTTACTTGCTTAATTAAAGTTTCAATATTTTGTTTTGTGGGGAGCTTTAGGGCGGCAGCTTTCGAATACTTTCTTGAAAATATATGTGCAAAGAAAACCATAGGAAGGGATTTAAGATTTTTTTCAAAATCAGGATATTCCCTTTTTACGGAATATTTTAATATTTTTAATTAATCGATTCGACTTTATTTTTTTGAAAAAACTGTCTGATTGTATAAAAAACTATACAAATACAACATCAGTTTTTCAGCAAAATTTCAAAAAAATTTAAAAATGTGTGCCTATATAGAAACAGTGTGTCCATCCGTGTGTTTACAAACTTTCCAAATGAAAAATTTTGGAGGGGTTAGATCTTGAGAAATAATTATATGAATCATTTATTTTTTTTCGTCACTCATTTAGTTTTTCTTCATTTTGAAAGGAATCCTTAAAATTGAAGAAAGATTTTTTTGATTTTTAACCATTTTAAATAAAATTCTAGTAGAGAAAAATTTTGGCGGAAGTTACGACGTAATTTCCGGAACCTGATAAGTTTAATCGGGGATAAATTCAGAAAAAATTTTGAACCCGCACTTATTCAAATGCTATTACAACTTGAAAATTAAAAATTTGTTAGTAACTTAAGACACCTGTTTATATAAATTTCCATGGTTAAACGTTAACATTGAAACTTTTACATTATGTTTCGACCCATTTTCATATTTTAATACCAATTTATTTTTCAATATAATCTTTATTCAAAACTCACTATAGAACATTGTGAAGTTTTGTTAATGTGTTTTATTAAACAACCTTTGGTTTTGTCATCACTTGTTTTGTTTAAATAAAATCAATTTACATACCTATACACATATTAATATGCATAAACATATAAAATGATTTATTTTTTTGTTTTTAACAAAATTAAACAATTTTTTTTTTATCTGCATACACAAGTTTACATAAATATATTTTTATATTTACAAAAAGAAATTCGAATGTTGGATGCATACAAAAAAGCCAATGAAATAAGGCCAATTGAGAAGATAATAAATTATGACTTACTCTTTATATAAAAATATATTCTGAATTAGAAGCTGTTTAAAGGCTGATTTAATTTTGAATCTTATGTATAGAAATAAATAATTTGGAAAATGCTGTTTTCCAAAGTAGAGTTATACGCGTTTTTTTTAAATATTTATATATATAGGGGTGTTGGTGGTGTAGTGGGTACGCATTTGGTTTACTAACCGAGGCGGTGCCGGTTCGATTCCCGTTCTGGTCATACAATATTTAATTTATAAAATATTATTGAAATATAATTTTCCTATAGAAATCCCCTTGGTGATCGAATATAATTTTTATATACTAATACACAACATAAATAAATAGTGTAATTATAAATAAATAGAAAGTACACAATTTACACCAAATGCCAAATAGGCAAAGGGATATTATAATACATGCAATATTTACTATTGTCCTGGTAAAAATAATAAATAAATAAATAAAATATATATACGAGTATATGTATACGTGAGGTTCTGATCTAGGATGAATTTTAGAATTGGTTTATCAATCAGGAAATCAGGATTGCCGCTTTTTTCGTAATGTTTTTATATATACGTGAGATTCTGAAATAAGAGGGATTTTAGAGTTGGATTTGAATTCAAGGTCCTCCGTTTTTCCGGAATATTAAAACAGATGATTAAAACTAAAAATTATATTTCAAGCAAAACTCTTAAATTTAAATTATCTTTTTTTGAAACAGTGCATTTAGACTTTATTTCATTTCCCTTTATTTCATATCAATTTTTAAATATTTTATATCATATATTTTTTTCTAACATAAATTTAGGTCGTTACATAGTATGTGGTTCTTCCCTGGTTTGTTGTTTTGATCGCCATTCAGCATTTGCCGTTCGCTAATATATTCGCATATTTAATGAAAATACAATAAATGTCAAGGATTAACATGTACATATTTAATATTATTTATTAAAACTGTTCGGATGTAGTTTCCGACAATCTGTTGTTTGAATTCTTAATTTGTTGTGTTATTTATAATAATTTTATATTAATGATTTTTTATGCTTGTACTTTTCTTAAAATATCAAAATTTAAAATTATTTAAAAACAATGAAGGAAAAAGTATAAATATTTTTTTTAAAAGCTGGAATTTTAACAAACGAAGATATGACTTAAATCAAAGATCTATAAATACTTTTAAAAAAATAGATTTCATTAAAAAAAACTGTTAATTACAAATTTTGTATCGTATCTGTTATTTATGAATAAAAGGTTTGTTTAGCAACTTATTGGCTATTTGAATATTCTCTGCGCAATTTTTGGATTTATTAGCAAAACAAATTTGTTTTCGTGTTTAGTTTAAAAAAAAATAATTATCAATTTGCACAATTTATACATTTTTTGTATCGTTATAAGTAAATTACAGTATACTGATATATCTATATTAGTTTTTATTAATAATTAATTAAATTAAATTAAGAGATGTGTATTAGATATTGAATTAGTAAAATTTTTGCTATAATTTGTCTTACGAATTTGTTTTCACTTTATTTGATTTGTAGCCAACTTTAATTTATTACCCATAAATATAAATCTGTGATTTGTTTCGTGTATAATATAATTACTTTAGTGACGTTAATTTGTTTTATTATTATACTTGCACAACGAAACAATTTAAGTCCCTAATCATTGAATATTCCACTTTTAATGAAAAATCAATCAAAACCTATGCAATTTTGATGTCTTGAAAAGAATTAAAAACAAAATTCTACTGATATTAACATTTTTACCACCAATATCTTTTTCATGTTTTTCATTTTTAACTTATTCGTAATCTTATCAAAAAAAAACAATAAAAAATTTAAGACTTATTCCAAGTGTTTAAAAACAAAAAAAAAATATGGGACGTGTGGCGCTCACATAAATTATACTTTAAAATCGTTTAAAAATTTAAAAGAAATTTTATGCGCGAATTGTTGATTAAATTTTGCTCTCTTATTTATCGTTCATCCAAAGGCTCTTCGGTATTCAATGCAAATTATTGTAAATTAAAAATTTACCACAAAATATGAAATTAATAACAAGAAGGACTACTACAAAAAAAACCGCACTACCATATAAAGTTGTCATGTAGATTACGTAGGTCTTGAAATAAATAAAAGCAACTCCTTCAGCAATAGATAAAATCTAAATAATTTATACACTAAAATCAATTTTATATAATTTTTTAAGAGGCAGAAAGAAATGAAATCGAGATACCATAAAAGGAAAATGGAAGCAAGTTGTACTGTCAACAAAGAGTGAAAAGATGTAAAGGTATATTTTAAATTACCACTGGGATGTTTAAATCTTATTAGTATTAATTAAGGAGAGGAGGAATCTCTAATATTTTTTAAGTTTAATAAAAAAAAGATTATGGAAATGTTGGTCTGAGCTTCAAACTAATATTTTTTCTCTACTATTAAATCTTAATTAATTTAGTTTTAATATCTAAACTGTGGTTAGACTATATTTTTATTCTTCGAGGACTGATTCTACCGTTAACAAACATTTACTCAATATCTTTATCAATGGAAATCCCAAAATTATCAGAGGATTAACAAATTAACAATTGCTCTAATAGGCACTATCTATTAAAATTTGGCAATTTGTATCGTTTTTGAAATAAGGGGTTCCAATTAAAAAGAAGGAATGTTACGAATTACAGACTATTAAAAAATAATATGTTAACATATAGTAAGAAGAGTGTTAAAACAATGAAACAATTTAATTAACATAATTTTTCTTATTTATCAACTTAAAAATCAATATGATGAACTGAAGTTCAGTTCGTGTTTTAAGATTATAAAAACAATTTTACACCATTTAATCACAGAAGAAAAAAGATCACCAATAACTAATAATATATTCTAACACGCACTTTTTTTTTTTTCCTCTTAAAAATAGGTGTAATTAATTCAGAACTGTTTTTTAATTAAATGCTGAATTTTTTTTAAGACTTGCACTTCACAATTTCAAGTGAGCTATATTTAACCCTTCCCTTCTCAATTTGTTTTTATTTAATATAAATACAAATAATAATAGTAAAAATATTTCACATAATTTAGCGGTACATTCTTAAGAATAAATTGTAAGATTGATGTCTTTAAATGTATAAATTAATCATTGTATGTTTAATATTTCATAAAATTCTGTGTCTTTAAAACATTAGCCACGCATGAAATAACTAAGAATTATTTTTAAAGAGTTTAAAAGTTGCTGAATATGTCTATTTTATAAAGTTTTATGTATGATATATAAAAGTTCCAGTTTTTTATGCTCTAAATTAACAAATAATTACTTTTTAATTTTAATTAATATTTTCTAATTTCCAATATATATTTATATACAAGGAATATTCAAAACTGACAATTAAAACGTCATTTTAACGTCATAATTTTACTTTTTCACTTAAGTCAAGTGTGTCTAATTGCATAATGAATATGAAATTAATGTCATGTTATAAACAAATAAAGGTTGTTGATGTTGATATTTTCTTTCAAAAACAGTTTCAAACATATCTTATTCATAAGTAATACATTGCATACGTTTTTCATTAATTTTTTTCTTTTATATTTATTTAAAGAAAATATTGCTGTAATAAAATTAAAATATAAATTTAATTTTTAAAAACAAAATATTGCGTCTGGAATTTATAATACTGAAAAATATAAAATATTATTTTAGTTTTAAAAATATAAAACTCAGTATTTTAAAATATTATTTTTTTGAATTTTTACTTCCTTAAAAATTAGTAAGCAGATAATGGGACGAGTTTGAGTTGGTCGTATTGAGTTTTTAAAAGTTGTATAGCATTTCTTTTAAATTAGTAATATTTCAATTTTTCAAATTTTCATTTCTAATTTAATACATATATTATTATTCGTACACAAAGTTGCTTTATTCGGTCACAAAGTTGCCAGTGGCGGTTTAATTATTGTTTTGTAAATAATTAAATAAATTTTAATGTGATTGGGAAAATCGCTGGAATTTTGATTGAATGCGAAAATATTCATAATTTTGCTAAATTAAATAGGTCAGTTTTCATAACATTGATTGCGTTCACTTAAATCTAGCGTTGCAAAACTAAATTAATTGCTTCAAAATTTCATATAGCGACGGTTTTTTACATTATCTATCAAAAACCAAATGCATCGCATAGTTATGTCAGTAGTTTGAAAAGGTTTAACAAATTTGTTATATGTATATTATATAATAAATTCAATATATTAAATTTATTGAAAAACGTTATTGAAATTTATTGATTTTATTGAAAAACGCATAATTTTGTTATACTCAACACGTTCACTAATGTGCTTTATGAACTTCATTTAATTGAACACATTCCATATCAAAAATTTTTTATAATTTGTTTTGAAGTTTATATAAATTTGTGAAGACAGTTTTTGTTTTAATAAAATTAAAATTAACTGTTAAAAATTATGTGGGTTAAAAATTGTCCAGTGGCTTTAGTGAACTAAATTTTAAGGTCCCTACAAATGTTTAGATTCTATTGTAAAAACACATTTAGTAATTTAAATGTTTTTATAATACATTAGTTTGATCTTTTATGCTTATTTTGCCTTTGTATTGATTACAATTATATATTTAAGTACACTCAAAATATTTACATGGACACAGAAATTAAATTCTTTTCTATACTGCAAAAGTGCAAATATCTGTCTGAAATCAGTTTGTGCAAAAAAATCTTAGTGCATTAAAATTAAGGCACATAGATTCGCATGGAAAATGTTATACCGCACAACTTCATCATATGAATAGAAGCGCAAGATAAATTGGAGAATTGCCACAAATTACAAAATGATTCTATCGTCCTCTATTTTATATTTTTATTAATATACAGGGTGGCGCAAAACGACCGTTATGGTTTGAATGTTTAATAACTTTTTTATTTAATGGTTAATTATTATTATTATTTTATTATACACTATATTAATGGGGAATATTTTAAGCTTAAGTAGAAAAATTATATCCCGCAAGTGGTGACCATTTTCGACTTCGCACATTCGTGCTCTTTTCAGTACATTTTCCATAACTTTTCGTAATTTTTGATCGCTGTTCTGTTGTGTACTCCATTTCCAATTCCTCAAGTTTTCTTCACAAAATTCTGAAATAAAAATAAAAAATATAAATAAATTTAAAAAGTTATTAAACATTTAAACCATATCGGTCGTTTTGCGCCATCCTGTATGTAGACCTTTATGTTTTCAAATGTATGAAAAAAACACAACTATAAATATTAAAATAAAGTTGAAACCAGCATTTCGATTCTGTTGCTCCAAATAATTGTTCTTACCGGAGCAACACATTTTAGTTTTTTAGATTTTAAAATTTTTTTTCAATTTATCATCTCATTTAATATTTTGATTAAAATAAAATTGATAATCATATGTTTTACACCTCGTTAATATACCAATGAATGTGTTGAATCTTAAATAAATGATATAAAGATATATTATGTTATAAAAACAAAGAATATGTTCTACAAATTAAAATAATTCACATTTAATTTCCTTCTTTTAAGCGTTGGAGCATTTTCTTGATGGATACAAAAAAAAAAAATTTTAAATTATTTGTTTTAAAAAGTGTTTTGTTTTTTTATTTTTGGATAAATAACAACAAAAACTGAAAGCACTTAAATTTTTTTAATAAAAAACATTAAATGTTATATATGTTGGCAATGACAGATCTTTTAGAGTAATATTTGGTGCTCCTGTCCTACTATAAAAAATATTATTTGTATAGTAGGACTTATAAAGTGTAATAAGTTTAATAACATTGTATTTTCAAAATTTGTACAATATAATTAGATAGATATATTGTATAAATCAATTTTAGAATAAAATGAAGTTTTAAGAGAACTATCAAAAAACGAAAGATCAGTTTATAATGGTTTTTTTACTTATTCCATTTAAAATTTTTTATGATCACTATTCTTAAAAATTGGCGCTTTTAATATCACTTAAGTTCCTATGTTCATGATTTGAAATATGGCATAATTATAAAAATAATCTAAGTTGATTAAAAACCAGGAGTATAGAGCCTCTAAGTATTATGATTAAGTTTTTAATACTTATATTTTACGCAGAGTTTGTTCCAATATTTAAAAAATGTTTTGATCCTTTGATAGTTAATATGAAATTTGTTCTCTACAACATCTCTACAAAATTAAAATTCTTTATATTAAAATTTATATTCTTTATCTCCAACCCAAGAAGGAAAGGTACACAATTATTACTATACTTTTCTAATCTTACGTGTGGTTTAAATTATTTTTAATAAGCCTTTTTAAAAAATTATCAAAAGCCTATAAATTTTTGGTGCAATGCCAATTTTACCAATAATCTTATGTAAACAACAAGGCTTATTTTGTACCTTTAAAACAATGTATAAAAATAGCCTTTTTATTATTGTTTAATTTAAATGGAGGCAATTATGGAGGCATCATTCTTAACAAAACTTTTATCACATACTTATTCTACTACTTTTGTAGGGTTTTTTTAATCTAAAAATACAAAATAAATTTTAAAATACTCATTCCTCTGGCAATTTTTATATCCTTGTGTCTTTAATATGTCTTTAAAAAACATTAGTTATATTTAAATATTTAAAATTTGTTTTTAAATAACAAAATATTTTGTTATGATATTGCTGATTGAAAGTTAAAAGACCCTCAATAAGGAAACAATTTCATCTATATTACAGTGAATACTTGTTATCCTTTTTGATCCTTTTTAATATGATTGTTGCTTGTTGAAAATATTAAATAAAAACTTAAAATTTATTTACATATAAAATACAAAATAAAGAATTTATTCAAATAATTCGAAAAATTTATAAATATGTTGATGTTGATAGTGATATTGATTTTATTCTATATGGTTTTTTAATAGAGGTGTTCAAATTGTTTACCCTTGAATGCATGGCTATTAATGATACTTGTGCATACCATAAAGTAAAAGAGAACAATTCAATAGAGATTGTTTGCATATTAATTGCACTTCAGACAAAGGTGCTTTAATCGAATTAAATTTGAATATGAATTTTAAATAGATGTGTAAATAGATGACAAAAATTTTATATCAAAATAAAAGTTAAGTTATTATCAATGTTATTATTTGAATTATTGACTTTGATGATCTTTTTTAAATATTAGTGACAATAATAATCAATTTTTGTTGCAAAGTATCTAAATTGAAAATAAATCAAATGGAACCATTTAAGTTTTTTTAAAATTAATATATTTTAACTATTCCTTTAATAAATTTTGAAGGAATTTGTATAATTTTAAATTTAAACTAAATTAGTTATATGTGTTTCTTCTTGAATATTTGTTTTCAAATAAACTTTAAATACTAGTTACTTATTTGGGATGGTCCAATGTAGTTTGGCATGTGCTAAAAACTGTTTTTGTTTTTTAAAAATGTAACAACACTGAAACTATACATAAATTTTAAACAAAATTTAAAGGGTTTCATTAAATTTTATTCCGAATTTTTTTTTGTAAAATAGCACTTTATCTAAAATATAACTCAATTATAATTTCATTACTACACCTTAATTATCATTTTGATAACCACCGCTTATAAAAACCTATAATCAATTTAACTTAGAAACTAATTAATAGAGCGTCTAAATAAATACATACCTATTTGAAAATTTTATCATATTTCTATAATTTATCACATAATAACATTAAAAATTATTTTTTTTTGTTTTGAACATTCAATTAAATTTAAAATACTCAAATGTTCACCTGTTTTAAATAAATAACCACCGGCTACCTTTATATTGGCTTCTCATTTGAATAAATTTCAAAATCGAATAAAATTAAATTTAATAAAACCGCTTTTTGGCTGAAAATAAAAGAAAATGCTACTAAAATTAAAAATATGATCTTAGGTTTTCTATAACGAAAAATGTATTTCTTAATTTTTCACAATTCGTTTATTAAAAAACTAATAATAAGTTATAAATTAATGAAATCATTAATTAAATATTCAAATTAATAACACTTTAAAAACTAAACAGAGGCTATCAATAATATACTCGTAAACAACTCCTGATTCAGGGGATTTTTGTTCCTTTTAAAATTTAATATCTTCTTGCAATTGTCTGTTTTTTTTTTTTATTCTTATTAGTTGAAGCGTTGGAAAGTCAACACCAAAGGCAAGTTTTAACAATAATTATCCAACACAAAAAAAAAAAATTCAAAAGATGAACGCAGTGCACATATCAGTCATAATTAGGAATTTTTTAATCAAAACAATTTATCGTAAACTTTTTATGTCCATTTGAAGAATTTGGTTTGTAATTATATGAAGGCACCTTTTACAAATTAAATTTAATGATTTAATATGTCAATAAATTGATTTTTAAATGTTGACATGATTTTAAAAGACTATAATCAATAAATTACTTAATAAACACTTTTAGAACAAAATTAATAATTATTGAGTTGCAAATTGAAAAAAAAAATCAGGTTTTGGATATTAAACGCATACACGAGCGTAAAGAGTGTGCCCAATTCAAAAATATTATCTGTGAAGAAGTATTAAAGCATACAGGTGCAGTTTGTATGAAGTATATATATATATATATACAAAAAAAATATTTTTTTTTTCTCTTTTTTTTTATTAGTTGGTGAAGAATTTAAAAAATTTGCTAGAATTTTATTTAGATTATTCAAACCACTTTTTTTTACCAATAAATTCATATTGAAAACAATTTCTGGTTTTCTAGAGTTAATGCTATTTTAAAAACGAAGTCTTTTAAACAAATTAGCCAAAGTTCGATACCCAAAATGATATAATTTCTGGCGAACTAATCTAATTTTTAATTTTATTAATTTTTTATTATATAAATCTATTATATACTTAACATGTATGCATTTGTATACTTTTAGTATGTAAAAAATACATTAAAACAAGCGTGCAAGCGCGAAGCAAATTGAAAATGCGGCCATCCATTCCACCGATAGTCAAAAAACTATTACAGCTAAAGTCATAAAATTCATGCTAAATATTTTTGAAGGTACTTGTGGGTTTCAGAGTATTTGGTTTTTTTCAATATTTTTTTTGTTCTTATTCATAAAAGCAAGTGTTGAAAGTCCAATATTTTTATATATGACAATAATTTAATTGGAAAAAATGATATTAACATTTCTAAATTATGAAGATATTTGATTCAGTATAATTATTAAGATTAAAATAATGACTAAACAGTTTAGAAATAATATCAAAAAAGGATATCTTTCCGATCGGAAGAATATCTCAGTTGACACAGTGAATTATAAACTCTTACTAGTTTTGAGTATATGTGAATATTGTTATACTGAAACTTGCAAATTGGTAAATAAACCAATACAAATCTAAATATATTTTTAAAGTGAAAAGAAATATGCGGAGAAGTCCCTTAAATTCGACTCTGAGAGCATTTATGAAAAATTAAGTTATAAAACTTTCTTGAAATATATAAAAAAAGAAATGCACTAACTTAAACATAGTTGCAGATAAGTACCACCAAATCAACAACTAAATTGAGATTTTGTGTTTTAAATATAAAATTATTTTTAATTTAATCTATCTTTTATCTTTGAATTTGGTTGTTTTATATCCAATTAAATCTTCCATTTACTACCAATAAAATTAAAATTAAAATTTTAATATCATTAACACAATAATTAATTACTATCTTAATATTTAATAACTCGAAACTATAAAATCTTAATACAACGAATTCTTTATACAAATTTACAAATTTTAATAGATATAAAATTTTATTAATTGTACAAGGAAAATATTATTTTTATAAAAATAAATACTAAAAAATCAATAAAAATAATTGTAATAAATATCAATAGAAAATGTATACATATTTTATTAGGTAAACCATTTAATTAATTACTAATATAGGAAATTTAAAAGGAATTTGTAATTAAAATTAATATTTTTATTAACGTAACAAAGCAAAACATTTTTATTACTTTATTAAAAATTATTTTTTAAATTATAATTAGCAAATTATTAATGTAATACAAGATATTACAAATTATTAATTAATTAATATATTTTTAGTACTTGTTTTATGTGCGATGCACAAATTTTTACATACTGACAAACTGCAGAATACCGATCATATTAATTATCAGTAATGAATTAGTAATTTAATTAAAAATCAAGAAAATGTTTTCTTTATTACTTAGTAGTCGTTCTGTAGAAAAATTTGATAAAAACAAAGTTGTCCAAAATTTATTTCAACCCGTCCGTCTGTTTGTCATCAAATATGCGAACGATAAAAGTTTGGAATGAGTCATTTGTGATTTATTTTTATTTGTATCTGCTGTTCAATAAATGAACTAAAATAAATTTCTGAATATCCCTGCCATATGTTCATTCGATTCAAATGATTATATATATATTTAAAGTAAATCCTTTCAAAAAAGTCAAATTTAATTTCAATTTAGTTTTTCCAACAAAAAATATTAGTCCTTGAAAAATATTCAATAGTTCGGTATTAAGTACAAACATTAAGCTATTTCTCGTTTATAAAAACTGATTGTAATTATTTTAATGAAAATATAATATTAGTTATATTTTTTATATACCAATCATAATAAAATATCGTTCAATTTCCTCAAAAATTATTCTTTTCGGAAAACCAATCAATTTTTCTTAAATAAATTATTCAACTCTATTTGGACCAAACTAATGGATGAATTTATTTATTGGAACGCAGAATTAATTTATAATTTCAAATCTTAAATTCGGAAATAAAATTCGTATATATACAATAAAATAATTTGATATTTTTACAAAAATTAGCATATCTATGTTTTAAGATTCAGGATCATTATGATAGAAAAAAGTTTCGCAGAAAAAGTGAAATTAAATGGTCATATTAAACAAAAGTTTGGTAAAGTTAAATTCCATGTAAAAAATGTTTGCGGAAAATTTATTGCGTTTATTCAAAAACCCTATATTTTTGCTAACGGAAATCAATTTTCCAATTTTAAATTTCAGATTTTTAATTTAATGATTCAATGAATTTTAATATTTTTGCATTTTATCTAAGAAACAGAAAGACTGATAAAAAAGATTTTATATAACATATAATTAATTCTGTACCGTGATGCTACTTTTATTAAACATAGGAAAAACAAAAAAATCCAAGATTCGAAAATGCTGTCTCGCGGTCTTAGAAATTTCTTATTTTTGCATAGGGTAAAAATGATGTGTAACCACTTGCTTAAAATTGATTTAAATCTACTCAAGCTATTTTAATTGTTATTAGTTTCGAAATTGTCAAAAGTTACAAAAATATTTTTTAGTAAAAGCCCAGATTGCTCAATTCATTCCAATAATTTATAATTTATTTTGCTGTTAAGTTCGTCCCAGCTATTTTTATCATAAGTATTAAAATTATTATAAGGAAATTTAAAAAAAAAACCTAAAATTTTGATTCCGCAAAAAAAATGATATTTATAAATATATAGGTATACAATTGCGATACAAATGCTCCAAAAAATATAAAAAAAAGAAAACCAAAAAAACTATTTCATGTATAGTATTTTACGACTTTTCCAGGGGTATATAAGAAGTTCTTTTTTGATTTCCTATACCCGTTTCTCTTTGAATTTTTTTTTTTTTTTAATTTTTTTTTTTGTTTTTGAAATTTCTTCCAAAATTTATTTTTTCTAAAGTCGTAAAAATTTACGTCTGCTGGCCAAAACTTGATATTATTCTACATGATGATGTATTGAGTGCTGCTCCTCATCTATACGATTCCGGTATTGTTCATACATGAATTTTAAAGTAAATTCTAAAAGAAATAAAACTTTTTTGGAAAAACAACAAGACTTACTTTTTCAACTTTTGATCCTTAAAATAAAAACACATTCTATAATACATGTATGATAAGTAACAGTAGTATATTCAAATTCATATGTATAAATAGTTACAATCATACTTATATATAATATAAAACTAAATATAGTTTTGTGTCTTGTGAAAACGATCGTTAAAACTTTTTCTCAGTTTATTTTTTTTTTTTTTTTGGTAATAAAGCGTAAACGGTAACAAAAGACATTTAATTATATATATACATAATGTATATACAAATTTATCATGTCTATCAAATACATAAATATACGTGCATGTACAATACAATGCATGTTGTAATAAAAATCTTAAGAAGAAAAGATGAAACATTCAAATAATATGCATTTAAAAAAAAAAAATTATTAACTAAAACGTTATAGATCTTAACAATTCTCTTATATGTTTCTTTTATAACTGCTATACTTTTTTCTTTTTAATTCTATTGCATTATATAATATACATATACTTTAAATACTTACTCATTGGTTGTATACATATAACATATATATGTACATAAAAATATATGCATATAAAATTAAGAATCATTTGTAAAAAGTTAGTTAAAAATTATATAAGAAATTAAAATAAGAAAATTATAAACTCTATTTTCATATTCATATTCACCTCCACATCTTCATCCATTTTGATCCGTTTTTTTATTGTCTTTAAGGTAAACAATTTAAATAACAAATACAATTTATACTGTATTCATATATGTATGTATATGCAAAATGCTTATAACTGACTTCTACATTTAATTCACCACAAAAAAAGAAAAAAAAATAAAAATAAAAAAAAAAAACTAAAAAACTGCAATGAAAGTTTTAATAGATTTTAGTTTTTTTTTTTTTGTTTTCTGGGTATGGAGTGGGCAGGGAATTGAACAAAAATTAAAACTGTAAAAATTCAAATGATGAAGTAATCAGGAAAAACTTATCTTTATTCTGTATCCTATTTATCAATTCATCATTCATTTTTATGCATTAATTCGTATATGAGTTGAGTATGTATATATGTATATGTTAGGGAATAGATATACATATACATTTAAAAATTCATATTGATAGTAACACAATACAAAAAGAAAATACGATGATGTTAGATATAAATTTATTCAAGATTTATTTTCCCGTACATCCAATCATCCAACCAAACAACTATTGGAACAACAATTCATCTATCCATCTCTTTTTTTTTTTTGTTTTTCGTACAGTTTTTTTTTGAAATAATTCAAAAATTTTACGACTTTTTTACGAATATATCGTAAAAAAATAAATTTTTCTCATTATTTTTTTTTGTTTCTTCTATTTTGGAATTTTTTTTTATTTTTTTTTAAGATCTTTTCGTTTTTAATATTAGTAAAACTTAACTATAATAAATTAGTTTTATAATATACATATACATATATATATACATATATGTATTAAAATACATTTGATGTTCCGTGTGTAGTTAATGCAGTTTTTCATGAATGCGGAAATGAATTACATTAGATATGGAATTTTTCTTTAACTGATAAGTTCTTCTTGTTCTTACTCTGCTTTTGTTTTTATTGTGAGGACCGTAAAGTTAAGAGGGGATATAAGAATATTGCGGAAATCCTTTTAAAGGATTAAAGAAGTCCAAAATTTCATTAAAAAAAAAAAAGAGTTTTTAAGATAGATTAAAAAATCAAGAATAAGTTTTTTGTTTTAAAAGTAATTTACGAATAACAAAATTTTATAACTCTAAGAAGGCATCAGCTGCAATTTAAAAAAAATTTAAATTTAAAATTTATTTATTTTTTGTAGATCCAAAATTTTATTAAAAAATGCTTTTTATATTCAAAAAATAGTTTTTGCATTTAAAATATTAGTTATAGTGGAAGTCTATAATAAATTTAAAATTTAGTAAAAATATTATAAAATAAATTAGTAATTTAGAATGAATTTTCCAAAATGAATATTTTTGAATAAATTTAATTTCTTTATATTCACAAACATACGAATATATATTTTTATCCACAAATTTATTCCGAATATTTTATTTACTAGAACGCTTAAATGTTTTCTTGTTTTTCTTCCATAATTAATCAGTTCATACAATAATATTATTAATATTATTTTTATTAACTCCTGATTTCGCCTTTTTAGAACTGTTTATTTATAGCTAAAACTGATTTTTAATTAAAGCATAATCCTGAGATAAAAAATAGTTTAATGCTGTTAAAAAAAAATACTCAATTAGAATGACGGTATCAATTACAACTAATTGTTCTTCAATATTCCAAAAAAAAACAACAAATTAATAAAATATGTGTTTAATTAAAGAAATGTAATTATCGCACAGCATCACTTCACATCACACTTTAACGCAAAATTTATTACTTCTCAATCTCTAAGATACAGCAATTACTTTAACATAATCAGGTATTTAGACACACACAATGTTAGATATAACTCTTTACACTAAAAGGATTAACCTTTAAAAAGCAATCCCTTCTATGTATCTAAAATGTTTATAACAAATTTGTTTTCCTTGCATTTAATTGATTTCCAGTATTTCTATCACATGTTTATTCTAAAGCATAATGTTAAAGGATTTAAAATGATGTCCTTGTTATCAATATTGTTGTTATACCACAATAATTCACACAACATTAAACTTTGGTATAAAGGATAGTAAATTTTAAAATCATGAATCTTGTTGTGACGGCATTTTTTTTGTTATATTTTTTTTCTTGTATATGTACGTTAGAGTGTTTTGATTCAATTTAATTTAAGGATAATTTTACTAATACAAGGATTAATATATAAATAAACAATAAAACTTGAAAGAGTGACCTTCAATACAGCTTAAAAACAAAGAATAATGACATTGAAATAAAAGTAATATTTAAAATGATAAATAAAATTTTAAAAAATTAAAGTCTGATCCTTTTTTTTTCTATCAAATTTTACAATTATACAACAATTTGTTTCACATACTAGGAGAATTCAATTCAAATTATTTAAATATTGTTAATAAAAGATTCGAATTGAGTTTTCAAAATAAAAGTTTTTCAATTAATTTTCTTAAATGGGATTTTTAATTTTAAAAATAATTATCCCAAAAATATATGTACTTTCGTCAATATTTTGTTGTTCTACAATATAATTGTATATAAATTATTTTTAATTACAGATTCACCTATTTTTTATTTTAAATTTATTTTTCTAGCGAAACGTGAAATTTAAAATTTAATTAAATAATTAAATTATTTAAAACTTTGTCAATAAATTAAAAAATAAAGTTGTTAGAATTTCTCAGTTTTAAAAAAAATTAAAGCTGCAAACGGAACTTGAATCAAATTAGCAACAGAAATCATTAGTATAAAATTTATTAGTGCTATATAAAATGTGTAAAAAAAAAATAAAAATTAAATAAAATGTCTCAATTGTAAAGTACTTCATCTATATAACTAAAATAAAATATTTATTTATCTATCAGCAGTGTTTTAGGGTAAATGTACACAATCTTGATAAAAATCACTTAAAATTTTAAAGGAACTGAACCATTCAGTTTAAAATAATTTAGAGAAAGCTCTATAAATTTTCTAGAAAAAGGTCAATAAAAAGAAAGGAAATATGATAGAGCAAATTATAAGGAACAAGTTTCTATATTTTATTTTTTTTTTTTAAATTTTATGGCAATCAAATAAAATTATGCTCATAATAATGATCAAATTGTGTTTTTTTTTTCTGTTTTAATATAAAAAAAGATACTATAAAAGTCGTAAAATATCATTGTTTATGACTTTTTCACGATTTTTTGTCTTATTTTATCATTTTTTTCTTATATACCTTAAGATTTTTCTGATATATTCTTTTTTGGAATACACTATGTAAAGACTTCTGCGAATCCTTGGTGCATTTTGCAATGAATTCTTAGGCAAACAATTATTATTAATTTTATGTATTTTTTTGTCATATTCATATTTTTATGATACGATAACTTTATGTGTATAATACGTATATATAATATGAATACACTTTTATATCAAGTGATATATGTAGTTCATATAAATTAAGAACTTATGCTTTAGAGTCTAGATTACTCCACAGACATACTTATGATTTTAATGGTTACATTTTGTTTCATTTAATTAAAAAAGCGAAACAAAGACAGCAAGAAATATTCCTGTAGGTACGTATAATTTCTTCCAATTCTCTTATACAGCTTATCTTTGTAAGTCACTTATATTCGACTATTTATGAAATGATTTGGACAATCGTAAGGTAAATAATTTTCTTAGTAATTTATCTATAAGTTAGAATCCAAAGATACAAGTTTCTGTATTTAGTGTAGGACTCATATAATTGAAATTGTCCTTTAATGGTTCAAGACTTTATTTAACGAACAAAATTTAAATTACCATAACAAAAACACTATTTATTTAAAAATAGTTGAATACAATATAGAGGTAATCATGCCTTAATTTTATATTATTAAATTTAAAAGAAATATTATTAAAATTAAAAGAAATATTATTAAAATTAATTAATAACCAGATTATGTGGAATAATTTTCATAGCATTTAAAAGAATCAAACTATTGAATAAAAAATTAAAATGCCAATCATAAGCGAAGATAAAAAAAAAAGCAGAAAAGCTAGGAATTTTTTTTCAACCAACTATAAAATAATGAGTATATCAGTAAACTACTCTTTCAGTAATACTATAGTAGCTCTCAATAAAAAACAACTTTGTAAAGAAATCAGTTTAACTCTGTTATTGTTTTATATAAAAATTTTCTCATAATTATAAGCTCTCATAAAAAAAAAGAAAAAAAAACAAAGAAAAATTTAAAACAATTATGTTCAAAATAATTAACTTGTTGTAAACACTTGACAGGTGTCTGTTGCTCCATGTAAACATGCAAGTGTAACAAATTAGATAAGATATTTTATATTAATAAAAACTAATACAATTAGATCCTTATAGTTTATTCAATTATTAATTCAATTTAATATTATTAATAAATATTTCTCATAATTAACTTGAAATTTTCTTATTTTTTTGTTCATCATTTTATTGGCCATTGTAAAATTTAATTGAATCAAAATTACATTCAACTGAAATCAATAATAATAAAAACTAAATGTCAGATATAAAAACGATAAAGATGAAAACTTTTAACTGATTCTTTTTTTAAACCAATTCACTTAGTAGAAATAAAGGTATTCATGTATACGTTAAAAATAAAAAAAAAAATTTAATTAAGAGTCGAAATTGAACATTTTAAAGCACTCTATTAAACATTTTCTAGATTCTTTTTATTTAATAATAAGAAATCCTAAGAAAAGTATTGTAACCGTACGTTGAACTCAATACTTTCTATAACTTTAATATTCCGAATCTTCTATTCAAAGTACCATACTTGTATTTTATAAATATAGTTTAATATAGAAGGTTTTTAATGCCAATGTCGAAAGTATCTATAATTATAATTCGAGTATCGTTGTAATTTTAAAATTAAAAAATAGTCAAATGGAAAATACTCTGAATTATTAAGAATTTCTTGAAAATTCATAATGAAAATAATTTATCAAAGAATTGTTCGATTTTTTGTCTTTGATTTACGTTTTTTCCCCCTTGTAATGGTTCGATTTGCAACAGTTAATACGTGCCAATAATAAAAAAATTTAGTCTTGTCTAATATTTAAACTAGGATAAAAAATATTCCATTATTTTTCAATATTCTAGAAGAAAAATAAAAGAAGAAGAAAAATAAAGGAAAAAACACTTGTTTAAATTGAGCAGTAGTACACAATTTACAATGAATGTTATAAAAAAAAAGTACTAAGAAAGAGTAATCATCACGTACACCTTCAAATATTTTTCATTTAATATAGAAAATATAGAAAACTTGTATGCATGTACATATGTGAATTTTATATTCGCAGGTACAAGAAACAGAAAAGAGTTGCCATAATATATTTAAAATGTCATTCAAATAAAAATTGACCAATTTTTCAAAATTTTCAAGTACATAACTAAAAGTCCCGCTCCTAACCCCAAAGCTCATTTATTTGCAGAAGAGCTCATTTTCAAATCATTTCTCATAAATACAACTTTTTAATTAGCTCTTAAAAGAAATATGAAATTTATATAATGTGGCAACCCTGATCGATTTTCTTTTAGGTGTTCAAACAAACATATCACGATATTCCTTATAGGTATTTTTTGTTATTTTTAAAAGTTTTCTGCTTGTGAAACGCCAATAAGTAGGAAATTCGTAATAAAAATCACGAGCATTTCCGTTTTTTTCTTTACTTCCATATAGTAATAGAAAATATAAGTAAACTTCAATTTAATTTTATCTTTCAATTATTTCACGATTTATTTTAAACTTTTAAGATCTGTCCATTTGGAAAACTTTAATTGACTTTAAAATACACTATTGTTGAAAATTTAAAAGAAAAATAGATAATTAAGATTATTTTATATTATAGAAATTACAATGGTACAGATATTACCTACGCTTTAGAATAAAATCAGAAAATACAAAAAAAAAAAAATTATAATGTCCAAAAATTACAATTAAAAATATATATATATATATATATACAGGTAAACCGTTTTTTTTATCGGTAAAATTTAAAAATTATATAATAACAAAATTCTGTCGAATAACGGGGTCTTAAATATTGTTATATTCATTACTTTGTTTTCAAATTTGTTTAAATGTTACTTATTTAAGATTAAATAAAAAAACGGTTGCTTAATTTGTATTTTAAATTTAATTAATATTTTAGCAAATCAATTTGTGATAATTTAAAATAAAATAAATAAATACAAACCTTTATTAATATAAATTTTAAGTATAAGAATTCTACTAATTTAGTCAAAATAATTCATGAAGAGTTACTAGAAATTTAATTAACTAAAATTATAATAGAGGGGTGCAATAAATAAAAAGATTTCATATAAACTATGGACTTAATGCCACTGAGATGGAATTAAGAATTGAGTGATTTATATATGGCCTTATTTCACTACAATATATTCAAACAAAATAAATTAATGATTTACATTATACTGTATTTAACCTAAGGCTAGAGCAAAATATTCTAAAAAAAAAAAGGGAAAACCCTACTTGAATGAATTCCACTCTAAAATCTTTCCTAATTCATAATCTCTAATATACATATGAATTTTCTGGAAAAAGCGAGTTACCCTGATTTTGAATATTACTCTCCTATTCAGTTATTAGGCATGTTTTTAAAACTCAAAGGAAGGGCTGGTGAGATATCGAAAACATCAGACTTAAACACAAAAAATATATATATAGGTATTTATCTGCAGGGCCTTGCAGAGCTGAGAGGGGGCCCAGGCCAATAAAAAATATGGGGCCTCTTGTTTGAGTAAAAAAAACAAATTTACATAGTTCTTTTATTATTTTTAATTTATTTAAAAAGTATGAAATTAATAATTAAATTACAAATAAGCTTTTCGAGCTTTAGTTGTAGCAAAATCTTTTATAATAGTTGAAAAATCAATATTTTGTGCAATATCTGAATTTATATGTAAAGCTGATAGCCCATTCAACCGTTCTTGGCTCATTGCAGATCTGTTAAAATTTTTAACCCTTTTCAACACACTGAAACTGCGTTCCACTGAAGCAACGGAGGCAGGTAAACTTAAAAATATTCTTAAAGCTGTTGATATATTTGGAAACAATCCAATTAGGTTTTTTTCTAAAATGTTTAGCAGCAACTTAGCTGGAGATGATTCTATATCAAAGTTTACTTCAAAAATATTTTTTAAAAATATCATTTCATTACATATTTCATTTGAAATTTCCTTTGGATATTTTAAGTGCATATTTTTTGCTCTCGATTTTATTTCCTCATCTGATGAAGTTTGAAAAGTCCAAAGGAATCCAAAAGTCTGGCTAAAATCACTAAAATTTATAGTACGGAACCAAAAGCTGTACTCAATAGGAAAATTAAAACTGTACTGAATAGGAAATATAGTTAAATTTTTTATAATTGAAAATTAAATATTCTTTTTTATGCAATTGGCCACTACGTTAAAATTTTTTGAATTTTTCAAAGTTCAACATATTCTTTTTTATGCAATTGGCCTACTACATAAAAAAGTTTTATACATACATATAACAATAACTTGAAATTTTTACTATAACTTTTGTATCGTTATATTTTATAAATCTTTGGTTAAAATAAAATAAATTAATACTCAAAATAATATTTCAACCTAATTTTTCCGCACCTACTGTGACCAAATTAGGAAATAAATAGAGGCCCTTTCACAACTCGGGGCCTGGGCCAAATGGCCCTCATGGCCCACCCTCTGTTATGGCCTGTTTATCTGTGATATTCTGAATTAAGGAACTGTTGCAATCCTCCAATAATAATCTCTTGGTTTACCTTATCTAAAAAGGTCTCACATTTATTAGAACTCAGTACTTACTACTGACATACGTGAATTAATAACTCTTTTTAAAAATTTAATTTAAATATTTAATAATCTCAATTTCTCTCAATGGGTTTTATTGAGTTAAAATTACATTGAAAGTTAATAACTTAAAAATACAAAAACAAAATTAATGCAGCGAATTTAAAAAAACTAATGAAAATATGTTCAATGTGAAAATGGTTTCAATAAAACTTGGCAACCATATTAAATTTTATAAAATTTTTCCCCATTTTTGTTTTCTGAATTAAAAGCGTAAATTTTGGATTTAATAATAAAATTAATACCGTGAAAACTGAAAAGGAAGGGGCGGAGTTGCAATTCCATTAAAATTAATTAATAAAAAAAATAAATGAATTATATATAGGAAACATGGAAAATGATCATGTCGATATCATGTTTATCATGTTTTCAGTTAACTCGCAGTCGGATACCAAAATTAATAATTCTTACTTTATATTAAAAAAAATTACTATAGTCAAATAAAATGTACAGTAGCAATAATTTTTATTTTATTGTCTAATGTTAAGATTTAATAACAACAGATAAAAAAGCCATTAGAATTACATGATTTTTTTAAATAGAATATATATTTACATATGTATATATATATTTATGTAGAATATATTATAACCCTTCATGTTGAAAATTGTTTTTAGAGGTGAAGCTCCAATTCAATTAAATTAAATATAAACATCTTTTGCGTGAAATTATTTTATTAAAATTTTCACTTACTTGCACCCACTATTGCGACCTTCAACACATATTCCATTTATTTAAAATTATGTCGGCCTTATGGCTATTTTTAACAAACATATTATAATAAATTAAAATTTGTTTAGAGTGAATTTTAATTAAAACCTACCGGAAACTTTAATTATTACTTGTAAAACAAAATATAAAAGATTAAATGGAAATCCGAAGTAAAATTTGATTTATATAATGCAAAAATTATGTTTATTATTAAGTTAATTGTTTATTTATTAATATTTAATTTAATATCTACATGAAATTTTAATTTCACAAGTACTTTATTATATTTATTTTTTTTAAATAATTTTCTAATATGAAATATATATACATATATATATATATATATATTATTACTATCTAGTTAATTGTCAATCAAATTACCTTAATTTTATATTTAATTAAAAATACAGGACTTAGATTAAATTGAATTAATTATTATATTTGATAATAATTGAAAGGAAATTCTATAATTATAATATTATATAAATTAAAATGAATATTAATTTAATTATCGTGAAAGTTATTTAACCCGGTTATATATTGTTATCTTTTATGATATATGTATGTCCAAATGCTAAAAAATTAAGCATTTAAAATAAATAGATAAATTTCACATTTATTGCTTGCATATACCTTGGAGTCTTTGTATTAATTTGCAAAGATAAACCGTTTTAAGAATTCAATTCGGAAATACTTTTTATTTATTTTTATATTCACATTTTGAAATATTTAAACTTTCCGTCAATAGAAACTTTGAGTCCTTGTCACATTCCTATAGATTTTTTTTTTGTAATTATATATCCAAGTTTTCGTCAATGAAACTATTATAATACAAACCTTTAACCGACTATAATATATTAGTTTAAAACTTATCATTTAATTTGAAGTAAAACATTCGAACTATGCGTTGATTAGTTTTTTAAATTATTTTAAAATTTATTTTATTAAATTACTAAATTAGATAATATCAAATAAAATATTATGTCACAGAATTAAATCTTCGGTCTCCTCTCCTTCCGTTTATGGGAGTTTTTACTTGAAAATATATGAAATGTATTTTACCATAAATATACTTGAACAAATGGATGAGATGTTCCAGATTTTACACTTGAGCTAATTTAAAGTTCTTCCTAAGGATGGGAAACTATTGAATACCTATAATAAATTACCGTAATCTCTATTTTATCGTTATCCCTACTTATATCTACTTATATTTTCCCTATTTGATGTTGAGCTAACTTATTTAATACCTTAACTGTAACACCAGAGCCAATATCCTATATCCTAATCTATCTTTGGTTTTCTTTTTCTAAATTTTACCATAGCAACGCTAACAAATTAAATTTTAAAATTGTATTATTCTCTAAAGACATTTAATACTTTCTTAAAATTAGATATTTTTGTTAAGTTTTTTCAAGTTAGTTGACAATATACCCTTTACAAGCTATCAAAAAGTGTCTCCATTTTGATATTTTAGGAAATTTTTGATTTTTGTGTGCATCTGATAAGATTTGCAAAAAAAAAATAATTAAATTTATTTTATTAAACTTTAAATGAAAATTCAAAACAATTTAAAAAAAAACAAATACAATATATAGAAAAAAAAAAGGATTTAATTTAAAAAACAAAATTAAATACCACCTAAATTAGCTAATAAAAATAATAATAACCATTTTGAATGAATCACAAGCCTTGAAAGTTTTTTTTATTAATACTATATATCGCAACAACTATGAAAATTAAGGGTTTACATAAATACAACCAAATAACTTTCATCTGCGAATCGCTATTTTTCTATTCGCCAACAATTTCGTTACATAATGTAATTTATAAAAATTAAAAAAAAAAAGTATATATACATATATATTAAACGAATAACCTATTAAAAGAGCTTCTCAAAATGTTATAACGTTTTTCTTAATATCCTTAAAATCCCTTTCACGAACAAAAAATACTGTAACACTTCAAGTACATAATAAATCTACATATATAAATTATAAAGAAATTTAGTAAATAAATATAATATGTATATATATAAAAATGTAGCCGAATTAAAAATAAAAAAAATTTTAAGTTCTTCCTACAAATAAAATCTTTCAGCATTAAAAATTATTACAGTGATGAAAAAAATAACAAGAATTTGATTTGCGCATTGCATGCTTTTACATAAAAAATCAAAAATAATATCGTGGATCCTATGTATTATTCTTTTATTTTTTTTTTAATATATAAATTTTTTTAATTTTATTTTATACTTTTCATTATATTACATTCACACACACATATACATATATTTAAATAATATCCTTCCGCAAATAAAATTTTATTTCCCTTTTATGCATTAAATAAGGATTCGTGCTCATTCCAATACATTAAAGATCGCATGTAAGGCTAGAACATTAAGAAAAATATCCTTTTAAAAAATAATGCAATGTAATTGCACCTATTTACTTTTTCCAACATATTTTTTTTTATGTTATTTCTTTTTCCTTTCAATGCAATACACATAAAAGAGTGATAAAATTTTTCTCAGGCACATTTTATTAAATTAAAAACAAAAAAAAAAATTTTAGAGAAAAAACGTTAAATAATATTTATTTTTTATCCTTTTTAAACTTTTCCTTCTTATGTAAACTTCACTGTTATCCTTATTCTGTAAAAATAATTGTATAACATTTTATTTTCGAAAATATCTGTTATATTTTAAACAGAATTGTGATACATACATTTACAGAAATTGTTTCTTTAGTGAATGTGTTTTGTAAGGAGCAGGATATTCATTAGGGTAATAAAATAATTATTATATATGTAATTATATATATATATAAAAATATATATAATGTTGACTTTGCACCATTTTTTATGAAATTATCATTTTGAAATTTATTAAATTTAGTTTAAGTTTTTCTATTAATTGTTTAATAAAGGAAATCCCTACCAATCCCTAAAGGATGTGAATGTAATGAATTTTATAACAATTATGGTTTTGCAAATTTTTATGTCTAATAAGTACCTTTATTCCTATAAGTACCTAATAAGTACCTAAGATTCATTCTAAGGTGTAGATTGTTCAAATTATTAAAACGTTCAATTCATAATCATAACTCTCTTAAAAACTCTTTTGAATAACTCCTTTTATAACTCCTTCCAAAAATATACACATTTAGAATAAATCAAAAATATAACGGTATGCAGTTTTTGAACCATTATACTTAAAAGTGGAAACTCAATATAAGGTGTCAACTTTATTTAAATATATAAGTCTATAATCAACCAACAGCAACTCCAAAATTTCACAGTTAATAAATATTTGAAATCATTCGCTTGACTATATTCGTAAGCTCCCAAACACTTTGTTAGATTTTTTTTAGTTTAAAATAAATTTAACTTTATTGCTTGCGATTTAAAGAACATTCGGGTTCAAATCCTAGTCGGTGTATATTAAAATAATTTAATAAGAAGTCCAAATGCCAAAAAGGCAAAGGATTAATACTGTCAGGCAATATTTACTATTGTCTGGTACTACAAATAAATAAATAAAGAACCTGCCAATCGATTAGTTCCAACCGGACTTTTAATAAATGTCAACTCTCTATGAGGAGAGTACTTTTACAAAATCTGCTTAGAGCTTGGCTGAATTATAACACTTCATATTATTGCATTGCAGATCAATTTACTGTTTAGTACGTGATAACATTTTATTAATCTGTCTTCCTACTTTTATTTATTAATTTTCTTAATTCATTTAAGGATCAATATTAGGACCTATATTAAAATAATTTTTCTTTGATCAGATTTATTTTTTACATTGCAATGAATGAACTTATTTTAACTTTTATAAACTGTTGAAACCATATTTTATTCATTCTCCTAACTATATTTTATTCCCATTATTGTAAATTAACTGGTTTAACAAGACAAGACTCTATGTAAAATTGCACGCCACACTGGGTTTTGTCTCAATTAGTTTTCAAAGAATTAAAAAATAAAAATTCAAAAAAAAAAAAAACTGCATTTGTTGTATATCATAATACATGTCTTCATAGTATTAAATGAACTAATAACTTTATTGTTTCTCTTCAAATTTAACAGATTATTTAACAGTTTTTCTCTTAGAATAATTTGAGTTTTTATCCACGTATGCCTTATAAAAAACATTTTTATTTAATTTGTTTATTTTTGTTATATTATGATGGTACTGGTTGTGTTGTGTTATGTTGTGATGCATTATATTTGCAATATAAAATTTCCAATACAAATTACAATAAAAAAAAATGAAAAAACAAAAAAAAAACATGTTTTTTCCAGTCAGACCATAGAAAATATAAAAAACTAATTCCAATGAGTTGGTTTTTGTTTTTGTACCCATATATTGTTATGTTACTGTTGTTTTGTATAAAATATAGAAGAGTGAAAGAGCAAATTTTTATTTGAAAATAGAAAAGCAAAGAAGGGATAAAATTCCCGCCTTAACCAATGATTTTTAAGCTCCGCCTTCATATATATTTTTATTTTCTTTCTATTTAAAAAAAAAAAAGTGTACAAGAAAACAAAAACAAACTCATAAAATAAAAAGTAGAAAAGTAATAAAAGGAGACAGAAAATATATAAAAAAAAATACATCTTGTTTTTTATGGGGTTTCTTTTGTGCAAAAAAAAAATGGGATATTGTTGCGGGTAACTCTTTTACTTTCTGTTGTTTTTTGAATAATTTTTGACGTTATTTTATTGGTTTTATAAGCGTTGTATATTAAAAGAACTGGAACACAGGATAAGCACGTAGTCAAAACTTAAGCAAAAGTGTATATACCTTAATTACATTTTATACCTCTTTCAGCTACTTGGCATTCTGTTCTTAGATATTTTTTGAGTTTTAATGGTGTCATATACCTAGATATTCATTCATTTTAATGATTTTTAATCTATTGTTTCATTTGATATTTTTGTTATTTTATTTTTCATCTGCCATTGTTGTTTTTTCTCCTACATGTTTTACTATGTAAAATGGAAGCCAATTTATTACACTTTTTTGTAATATATATATTATATGTATAGGTTCACAGATATACATCCATAAGTAGGTATATGATGGTATATAAAAAAGTTATAATAAAATTTTTCAAAATGTAATTATAAACAAGTAAAGAAACAGTCAGTCGGTGCAACCGACTTAGAAATACCCTACACCTATTTGGTTCAAATTTAAGGACATATCCAGAAGTCATTTTAACACCATAGAAGCTGTTATTAATTTGATCGTAAGACATAGCTAACCAAATTAACTGTATAATACTAAAAACATTTTCTAATTACCCTATCTATTAAAAAATACTACAAATTCTTACTAATTTATCTATTTAAAAATATTAATAAAAAACAAACAAACTTGAAATAAATGAAAATATATTTATTCCAATTCAATTACAAAATGAAAAAATTCTAATTATTAAATTTTGTGGTACAAAGATAATCAAAGCATAATATATTTAATAATCCAAATTTTTAAAAATTGCAATTATTTTAAATGGTTAGTTTATATACCTAATAGAAAAGCTTATAAACGCAAAATATGCAATAAATGTATTTTTAAAATACAATTAAAAATTTACACCTTTTCATATAATTCATTTAAATATAAAAATAAATTTTACATAAATGCAGCAAGTACCTTTGAACATAGCTGAACCACTACAATTAAGTCTAGATTTCGGAGACACATAGGACATAGGAAATATATTCTTTGGCTTCGAAATTAAACTCGACCACAACCAATTCCCATGGTACTTTCATTACTAGTAACCTACCGTTAAATTTCATCAAAATACCGGCATTATTTTTTGAGTTATGGTGTTTGTAAGATATGTGTTTGTTAGTCCTTGAACTTTTCAAGGGTTCCAGGACCCGAAATTATGGTTCGATTTCGCCCATATGCAGTCCCGTCATACTTTCAATACTAGTTAACCCTTGTACACAATTGGAACGCTCTATCTTAATTTTAAGTTACTAGTTTTATTAATTTCGATGATAAGCTTTTACACATTGGGGGGTCTAAGAGAGGTTCTGAACCACCACTCCAATTGATCCCAAATTAGGGGGGCACGGAAGAAATAGTAAAGAACACCCTTGTGGCAAATTGGAAGCTTCTACATTTGTTTCAAGTTACTATCTTTATTAATTTCGAAAATATGCTTTAAGGGCCTAAGAACTGAGTGGCTGGTCCCCGATCCACTACTCCAATGGGGCCCAAATTTCAAAGACACTTACGAAATAGGAAGGGACACCCTGATACCAAATTTGGAGGTTCTATCTTCATTGGTTTCGGAATTATGCTCGTTTGGCCTAAATTCGATCAAAAAGTTCTAAGTTCCGAACCCATTGTCCAATCCTCACCGTACGTAATCACCGCCGTAGTTTCGCTGCCAATAACCTACAGCACAAATTTCATGAAGATAGCCTCATTAGTTGTTGAGTTATCGTGATTTTTTATATATGTTCCTTAGCCCTGACATCGATTAAAAGGTCCGGAATCCGAACCGTTGGGCTGATTTCGCCCTTATATAGTCCGCGCTGTACTTATAGTACTAGTTAACCCTTGTACACAATTTGAACGGTCTATCCTAATTTTAAGTAACTATTTTTAGTAATTTCGGTTATAAGCCTTTAAAACTTGGGAGGTCTGAGAGGGGTACAGAACCACCACTCCAATTGATCCCAAATTAGGGGAACACGCAAGAGATAGTAAAGAACACCCTTGTGGCAAATTGGAAGCTTCTACATTTTTTCAAGTTGTTATCTTTATTAATTTTAAAGATATGCTTTAAGGTCTTCGGAAATGTGTGGCTGGTCCCCGACCCACTACTCCAATAGGACCCAAATTCACAAGACACTTAGGAAATAGGAAGGGACACCCTGATACTAAATTTGGAGGTTCTATCTTCATTGGTTTCGGAATTATGCTCGTTTGGCCTACATTCGATCAAAAAGTTCTAGGTTCCGAACCCATGGTCCAATCCCGACCTTACGCAATTCCCGAAGTAGTTTCATTACTAGTAACCTACAGCACAAAATTGATGAAGATAGCGTCATTAGTTGTTCAGTTATCGTGATTTTTTATATTTGTTCGTTAGCCCTGAAACCGATTAAAAGGTCCAGAATCCGAACCCATGGGCCGATTTCGCCCATATGCAATCCCCGCCGTACTTTCAGTCCTAGTAACCTACAGTTAAAATTTCATCAAGATAGCTCTATTATTTTTTGAGTTATCGTGCCTACGGACGGACGGACGGACGGACGGACGGACATGGCTATATCGACTAAGGCGGTCACGCTGATCACAAATATATATACTTTTCCATATCTAGCTCGCTTCCTTTAGGTGGTTACAAACACCATACCAAAGTTAATATACCCCTTTACCTATTCTATAGGTGTAGGGTATAAAAAATTCTATATACCTAAGTATGTATAGTAGAAAAATATTTAATAAATTCAAAAATAATATCTTCATTTCTAATTTTGTTTCCGGTTATTAAAAAAAATATATTTAATATAAATACAATTGAAAAATAAATAATGAAAACAAAATGATTAAGTATAGTTTTTAAAAGCAGAGTATTTGCACGTTACATGCAAAAGACCTCTTCTACACAAACATTTTCTTAACTTTATAACTTAAAGATTGTTTGAGAATGAAATTTAATTACGACTATTGGGTATCGTAATGACAATAATGTAAAAAAAAATTAACAAACTATATGAAATTAGTAATGAAAATGTGATCAAATGCAGCTCCATATTAATATAATATTTAATGATTATTTAACCCTCTAGTGCGTCTATTAATCTAATGTCTCTTTTATTTGAAATCATTTAACTTAAGAAGACTATTGTTAATAAGAAAGATACCTATTGTGCCGAAAATTAAAAAACAAATTTATAAATTTATTAAATTAATAGTCTATATATATATACGTAGCCTTATTATTAATATAGATCTATCTTAATAATATTTTTATACAGTATATTACTTTAAATAAAAACAATTATTTAAAGATTAAAACGTTATAATATGCTTTGAGCAGACATGTATATAATAAATATATTTATTAGTAATGTACATTATGTAATAGTTATATATTCTTAATGCTACATTCTTTACAAAAACATTTTCTTATATAAAATCATTCATTGTTGTTGTAATGTTACTGTTAATAATTTTTTTTTTTATTTATTTTACACATAAATAATTAAATTTGCAAACAAACATACATATATATACATTGATATGTTGTCTAATTAAAATGGTAAAAAAATATGGACATGGTTATGAACACATAATAAAGCAAACCCTATAAATGTTACTATACAACTTGTTTTTTATATTTTCTATTTAGTGTTTGCTTTTCGTCTTACTTCCATTCTTTTTTTTTTTTTGTTGTTTTATTTTCTTTTTCATTTTTATTATTTTTAGTACAATTTAAATAGGATTTCAGCGCCATTAAAAAAATTGATAGGTGCATTAATGTACTTGTAGTTTTTATGCACATTTATATATATACAATATAAATGTGATGATGTGCATGTTAAGAAATATAATTAGTAAAATGAAAATTGAAAAAAGTATGCATATGATAATAAAAAAAAGTTAATGTATACCTAACCTACCTATACCTATCTAAAATCTAACCTTAAAATTTTGTTTTATTTTCTTTGCTTATGTTGAATTTTATTGCATAAATTTAGGAAGACATTTTGTAATGAATTTACCAAAATGAAATTTAAAAAATATAATTCTAAAAATTACGTTTCTTTTAGAAATAGACCTACCTATATATATAATATACATAGGTGCCTACTATATATTTATTTTAATAAGAGATGTAAATTGACGTTTTATTATTGGCTGACAAGAAATACACCTTTCATAATGAATTAATAATTTTTAAGTTTCATGTTATGTCATGAAAAATTCTTTTTTTTTTTTTTTTTTTTTTTTTAATTTGTTACAGTAGGAGTTGAATAAAATAATTTGCTAAAATTCTTCAAGTTACACGGTTAATTATTGTAAGATGGAACCATTTTAATTCAAGATCAGTCAAAGTTGAAATTTAAATATTTTTAAATAACAAGTCAACAATTAACTTATAGATGTTTGACCCTCATTAACATAAATGATAAATTTCTAAAAAGTTAAGTAAAAGAGGCTAAAACTTAAAAGTAAGTTAACAAACACCGAAAAGTTTTTTCAACCCAATGAATGAAAGCTTCCTTTATTAAAAACTAATCTTAATTTCACCTAGACATCACTAAGAAGTGAAAAATATATTAAAACAAGATGAAAAATCTGATACCTATACCTTGATTTAAAGTTTTTTAAAGGACAACTACGAAATCAACATTGGTTCATCCGCAATTCTATTCAATTTTTAAAGAATACATAGAACAACTAATGAAATTTTGTTTTTAATGCGTACATCGATGTTTTGTTGTTCTGGATCTTTGGATATTTCAGTTTCGTGATCTGCTTTTTGTAATTTTAGGAACGTGGAAAAAGTCAACTATACTTTTTATGCCAATCTCTGTATTAAACGCAAACCCTACTTATGCTAATTTAAAATAAATAAAGTTTTATTACAAATCTTTTTTCAAAATTTAAAAACCTAAAATTCAAACAGTTAGCACCAAAAATGTAAGGTCGGGACCTCAAAAGTGTTTAATATATATGTTTTTTTCCATTGCTCTTTATCTGTAAATTAGCAACTTATAAATCATTTATAAAATTTTACTTTGAAATTAATCACACTCCTGATGTTTAGCTTTTTAACCTTTGTTATCGCACATAATAATGTTTAGTGATAGCTTTTGATCCCATATTTAACAGACTTCTATAAATAAAAGCAAAATATATAAAAAATTAACAAACTAAGAAAAAATAAATTTTAAAAAACAATTTTGTAAAATATATATTATATACATATATATATATGCTTAATTTGATTAAAATTTAAAAGTTATTTTCATAATTATTTTACATATTTGATATTTAATTAAAATTAAACATTTATCAATTCTTACTTTTAATTTCAGTTCCAAATGCGGAAATTCTTTTAGAATATTGTCAAAAACTATTAGAAAAATTTCATTATCCATGGGAAATGATGCCACTTATGTATGTGATACTTAAATATGCTGGAGCTGATATTGATGAAGCTACAAGACGGATTGATGAAGGTTATTATACAAATATATTGTCAGTAAATTTTTTTTTGGTTTTTTTAGGATTCTTAAGTTTAGGTTTGATCATTTTAAATTATATTCAATAATAAAAAATAAATGGTTAAATTTTCAAACTTTCAAGGTTGCAGGAAGATTAGGAGAAGCAAAAAATTTTATTATGAGATAATATGTTTCTCTAATAATTTTCGTGATAATTCAATGGATCTTCAATGATTATCCAAAAATTCCTATTTATAAAATCAATTATCACAAAAATTATTAGAGAAACACCTTAAGTACCTCATAATATGTTATAAAATTGTTTGCTCTCTTACGACTTATTGCAACAGTTATCACATACAGTAATCACTATATTATAAAATTTATTTTCAAAATATTTTAGTTTTCTGTGAATTATATATGTGTACACACACATATATATATATATATATATATAATATTTTCTTTATTTTTAAAAGTGTTTGAATAATATTTACGTCAGAAATAAGATAAAACCTTAAAACAAAGGTGGTACACACTACAGTTAAATTAGTTTGACATAAATGATTTAAAATTTATTATATAATAATAGTAATAATTTAGTACTTTGGTACAAAGTGGTAACCTTTTAACTATTTTAATTTGATTAATTATGTTCTAAGCTTAAGTTAAATCTAACTTAAATTGCATAGCATCAGAATAAACTTTTGGTTTAAATTTTGATTCTGTTTACTTTTTTAAATTATGCTCTCTAGTATAATTTTATGTTTCAAGACCATTATGCAGTAAATTGGTTGAAGATTTGCCGATCACACGATTGTTGATGACGTTTGCATTTGATCTAGCTTTATTGATTTTAGCAATTATTTTTGTAATTGTCGTAATTTTTTTAGAAAACTTAATTTTTACTTATTTTTGAAAAACAATTTTATTAAATAGAATAAAGCGTATATAACATAGTATCCCTCCTTTGCAATATCAAAAATCTATAAAATAAACTAAAAATATAAATGGCTTGTGTAGTCACCCTATTAACTAAATGTTTTTCCGCTTTCAAAGATCAAATATTTTTAGAAGTGCAATCAAAGATTTCTTTTAGAAATTATTAGCAATTATTCAAAGTTGGTTTAACCAGGGTCTTAGGCCTCATTCCACCAATTACTCATCACTAATCAAATAATAACTTTAGATAAATAATTGTTTTATTTTATTCAACATAATTAATTTATTGTCAAGTGTTTTGGTATGATTACTTGATTAGTGATTAGTTGTTGCTGCAACAGGGTTCAATATAATAAAATCTGAGAAATTATGAAAAATATTTTAAAAGAGATTTCTTTTAACAAAATTCATTAGAATACTTCATAAAAAGAGTTATTCTTACAATACGTACTTACTAATCTGTTTTACATAATATAAATAATTATTATACCACAAGTTTTTAACTTAAGGTGATTTTAAAATATTTAGAAGACAAAACTTATAAAATATTAAAATACTCGTATTTAATTTAAAACAAACATTTATTAATTTAACAGCAAACCAAATTCTTTTGATAATAATATATTAAAAGTTTAATCAAAAGCCTTTTTACTAAAAATTGCTTGGTGAAACTTATTACTTATTTTATTTAATATATTTATAAATTAAAAAACTTTATGTTAAATTTATTTTAAATTTAAATTAGGACAACTTGTTGTTAACGAGTATTCTCGTCAAAATAATCTCAATATTTATGATGGTGGAGCATTACGTGATGCAACACGTCAATGCGGATGATAATTTTTTTAAGGCACTTAATTTGTTTGTTTTATTTTTTAAACACTTAAAATATTTAAAAAAAATATTAATTTAATATAAAAGTGAAAAATCCAAAAAAAAAAAAAATTCAAAAAACAAAAACAAATAAACAATAATTAAAGTTGCTATTATACAAAATATTAAAATAAAAAAAAAAAAATATTAATTTAAAAAGTTTAATATAATTAATCAAAAATATTAAATAAATATGTAATTAATTAATAAGAAAAACATATTAATAAAAAAAAGTTTAAATATATTTTTATATTAGAATCGCGTGTAAATCTTCTTCTAAATCTTATTAGAAAAAAAAACATTTTGTAAATTTTAATTTATTGGTAGCTTGTAGTAAAATAGTTATAGTTTTTGCTCTTAATACATAATTATACTCACTTGTTTAAAAAATATCACAAATTCGAGTTTATAAAATAAAAAAATAAAATTTCATTTTGAAAATAAATAATTAAATATATTTAAAAATACTAAACGTATTTTAAATATTGTTATTTAAAGTTAATATTATAGTGATATAAGGGAAAGTTTTTCTGATGTTTTTCTTTAGTTTTTAGTTTTTTTTTAAAACAATTAATTACTTATTATATTAATCTTATTATAAATAAACATAATATAATTAAGTTATGTATAAATCTAAAACACATAAAATTAAAAAAAAATATATATATTTTTTTTTTTGTATGATGGTAGCACTCTTTTTTTTTTAATTAATTTCAATATTTAATCTATTATGTGCCTGAATACTGTATTTTTTAGTATTTTTTTTTTTTTAATTTTATTGAGTTTAATTTAAATTTTCAAAAAAACAAAAAAAAATCAAATAAAATTCAACAATCAACAACATTCAACTAAAACAACAATCAACAAAATTTAATAATTCAATTAAACTTTCATCAATCAAAACAATTAGAAAACACTTACCTTAAAATGGCTTGGATCATGGATGGAATTAGACTGATGTAAATGTTGACGTCATGGATATACTTAAAGGTTCTTTAAATTCTATAATTTAATATAATAATCAACAATCAACACAATGTCAATTGGAGTCTGCAGTCAATAAATTCAACAATCAACATACGATTTTATAAAACAAATGTTTTATTTCTTCAGCAACAGTTAAATTTTTCAACAATCAACATTTATTAATTTCTCAACAAATCAACATAAATTTGTTATTAATTTTGTTTTTTTTTTACATTTTTTTATAATCTTAAGAGTTACAATTAATTTATTTGATATTAAAATCAAATATGTATCGAATTATTTAAATATTTCATAACTATATTTTTATCAATCAACAATTAAATAATATAAATTTTCTCTAAAGAACTAAGTTAAAAGGTGAGTACAATTTTTTTTTTAACTTCATTATTGCGATTTTCCAAATAACAACGTAACTACATTTTTCCAATTTTGTAGAACAACAAAAAATTAAAAACTTTACTTATTTTTTATTTTTTTTATATAAAAGCCCTTCTTCGAATTAGAAAATAAGATCAATTTATAAATTAAATTAACAATATAGAGACTTTTTCTAATAAAAATGTTATTAAAAATAAAATAATAAATTTGAAGTTATTATTTGATATGTTGATATTAGGTTTTTATTTATGTTGAAAGCGGTGGTAATCAGGGGAGATAAAAAAACAAAATTCGATAAAAATTCAGTTACGTTGTTATTTTGTAGAAAAACCGCATATTATTTTGAATGGAAATGGACATTTCGAAAGTTCGCTTTAAATAAATGCTCATCCATTCACTTATCCGAAATTTTAAATTCTGACCCTAAAACGAAATTGTTCTTAAAATTAAAATATTTTTGTTAAATTACGAAGCGTTTTCTTGGCAGTTGCAAATTGGAGTTTTGTTATAATAGTAGACACATTAATTAAGTTCGGTATGTTTTTTCCTAACTTATTTAATTTCAAAATTTTTGTAAATTCATAATGAACTAATGGACAAATAAAATATAATTATGGCTTTACATTGTTAAACCTTGCGAGGTTATGAATTAGAAAAAAATTGAGTGTTTAGAATTGAATCCTTCTATTTCAAAAGTTCGCATCCATAGGCAAAAAAACAATTATCTCTGTTCGTTTTATAGTGGAGTTGTTGAACAAACCAGTTACTTAAATTAAATTAAACATTCTTAATTAAATAATAATTAAAATTAAATCAAGTTAGAATTAAACACTGATAAAATTCATATCATTACTATGTGAACATTATAAATTTTCTAATGTTGTTTATTGGATGTTTTTGAAAAGTAAAAACTGTGAAAACTGTGGAATCGTTTGAAGTAAAGAATTGTTTTGAAAAATGAGTTTTTTATTTATTTAATACAAAAAAAATTATTCTTAAATTTCTTCAATGTCGTCGTCCATATTTACTCGTTAATCGTTTTATTTAAATTATTTTATTTTATTTAACTGGCAGCAAAGAAAATTTAACTTTAATTTTTAAAAAATTTCTAACTTAACTTACCGTCAGCACTTACTTTTCAAAAATACTGACAACTCACAATTTTTGAAAAGTAAGTACTTACTTCGCAGTACTTAATAAAAAACAATACTGGGCTTAAGTACTTTCTGTTAGAAAAGTTAGTACTGAATTTTTAAAAACACCCATTGTCAAATTTATTCTAACTTTATTTTATATTTAATTCATTTTAACTTAATCAATAGCGTCTCTGTGGACATTATTTGGCTGATTCAAAAGTTCAGCCAAAAGTTCATTAAACGATTTTCTATTTTGTCCAGGTCTAGTATTTTTAATTCTTTGTACCTATGTAATATATAATGAACTTTAACGCTAAATGTTATATTCAATATATAAGATATATATATAAAAATATAAAATTGGCGAAAGAATTATAATTATTCAAAATAGATCGTGCATTTAACCAAGTATAAAATAACAATGCAACATAATTTGTAATCCAAAATCTGTACTGTATGTATGCGAGTATTAATTCCAAATTTTTAAAGTGATACTCAAAAGCGTGCAATATTTTTTACTCTTATATTTTTATATGAAATTTTTTCCTTAACTTTTTTTTTATCTCCAGCTTTCTAATAATAAAACTCTAAATAAGTTCTGTTTTCCTTTATATCAGGGTGGGTACATTTTCCATATTTTCTTCTCATTTTAATTCATTTACTATTTTATTTTATATGCTATGCAATTTCAATCAGTTGAGAATTTTGTGCAAATGTAAGCGATTTTGGGGATTCCTGTAACATATTTCATGGGAAACATTTATTTGTTCTTTTGTGTAGGCACTTATTAACGCATAAAACCCTTAATTACCAAAATACAATATCTTAAAATTCGAGACAATTATTTAAATATTTTGAACGCTTAAAAAAATCATCCCGGATGAATTATTATTATAAATTCAAAACCATAAGTTTAATTTTATTATTGAAAGGTATATTTAAATAAATATATTAATTATATTAACATATTCCAATAATTTTAAATAAAATTTTAGATAGACATAATAAGTGTATCGTTACCGTTTATAGAACTTTTATAAAACAATAAATACTAAATTAAAATACTAAATACAATTCGAGTTGTATTTATTAAAATAAATAATTTGTATTATGATAAACAAAATGTTAATATATGTTTTATTGTACTTCCTAAGAAATACAATGCAAATTTGAATAATACAAGTAAATATCATTTTATTATCCGGTACGGATTTTTTTTTAACTTTTGCTGAATTGTTTTTTGATCGTGATAATATCCAATCAATTAAATTCGTCTATATTGTTATTTTTATTATTTATCTATTAAATTTATGGACTTTGTAAGTCAATTTTGTCTATCAATTGTCTAGTTATCGTCTCAAATTATTAATTGAAAACGGACTACCCGATTTCTTAGAATAACTTATATGAAAATTGTTAAATATTGAAACAAAAATTAAAACTCTAAAATTTTATTTTTATGGAGAGTTTGGGTATTGTAGTAACTTATATTTAATCTCTAGTTTGTTTGTATTAGAGTGAGAAACTTCCAAATAAAAATTCTTAGAATGGTATTATAGATATTCATATTTCAATCATCTGGGTAGCACAATGGTTAGAATGCCAACCTTAGAACCAGAGAACCTTACCTTAAAACCTAACCTTAGAATAAAAATAAAAATATATTATCTGGTTTTTGAAAAGAGTTAGCTGTCATTTTTCATTTAGTTCAAATTAATGGCATAACCAATAATTAATAATTCTATACATTTCAACAATGAATTAAAACAATGCAAAATATAAAATAATTTAAATAAGTAATATAACTCATAGGTACATGAATACCTCAAAATTCAAATATGTATATATATATCTTATGTATCTATTAATATCTGCGATGTTCATACGGTTTTAAAAAAATTTTAAAATATGATTTGATATTACATGTAGACTATAGCAATCAATTTGATTAAGACGAAATGGCTAATAGAAATTCTAATGTTGATTCTAAATTTTATTTATTATAATTATAATGTCTACAAAAAGTTCTATTAATTATAAGTAAGAACTTTTTAATATTCAAATTGAAAACGTTATGAATTCATTTGTGGCAAACGTGACATCTTAGAAATAATTCAAGTGTAAAACAGAATAAAACAATCTAGATACCAAAAATAATATAAAATCACCTTTAAATAAATGTCTAAAGGTTTCCTTAAGTAAATTATGTTTTGCATCCCTAATGTCTTTATTGTTAAAATATTTCTGAGCCTTTTAATCTATGAATGAATTTTACATGAATCGTGTAAAAATGTGCAAACATGTATTAGTAACTGCTATGCTACTGTTGTGCAATTGTATAAAATAATGAATATCATTTCTATTCTTAAAGCGAAACCATTTTAGTATCCATAATATATGAATGCACATTTCCAATTATTTTTTTTGTAAGGTTTTCTTTCTAGCTTATTCTATTTTCATTCGCCTAAGTTTCGTCGTTTTATTATAACTAAATATACGAGTAGTTGACGATAGCTTAGCTTCCTATTTTTTATTTCTTTATTTTTAGAATTGTAATGTTTTTTTTTTGTTTAATTTAACACTTTTGTTATTTTTTTTTTTTTAACTTTCATTTTATACTTATTTCTAACGTCTGAGACGTGTGAAGTCATATGTGAAAAATTTTATATATAAATTATACAGCGATTAATGTGTATGAGTTGAATTCACAAGTAGTTGAAATAATTTCGAATCACATTGTATGCAATTTTTTTTCAATTTTGAAAATCTTTTTATAGCCAATCAAAATTGAATTGCATTGACTTTTGAAGTTACTTGAAGGTAAAATCTTAAGATTGAAAACAATTTTTTGTTTTTTTTTTTATGTTTTTTCATTGAATTATAAAAAAGTTTTTCTGTAAAATGTTTTAAGTTTTTATAAACTGCTTCAAAGACGTTAGTTAGCAATAATTTAGAAAAATAATATGAGAACCAAATTTAATTGACACTTTGATGATAGAATTAAGTTTAAATCAACTTTTCTATATAGTGCGTCATAATCACTGAAAATAAAAGAAATAATTATCTATTAACTGATTGAAAATTTTGACGCCCTTCTACTTAAAGAAATGAATTTAGCTGAAATAAAAGACTTTCAGTAATTTCAATATTTATATTTGAATGTAATCGTTAAATTCTGAACACTAGAAAATTTTAATTTTAAATAAAACAAACAAAAAATCAAATTTTTATCTGCATTTTTGAATGTAATCGCAAAATTATAATAAAAAAAAAAAATATATTAAAAATATATATTAAATTTTCAGTTGAAATATTAAATTTTTAACCTATGATTAAGTGCATTAGTCACTTTTATTGTGCATCAAAAAATTTTAAAAAGTAATAAGAATAATAAGTTTCTTAAATCATTAGTATTAAATAACCTTTTGACCTTTTACAATTTAATATAAATACTAGATCAATCGGATTCCAATACATGATTTAGTTATTTCCTAATATTAATTATGATTTAGAGTATGGGAAAAACAGCTAACGCTTTATAAAGTAAAGAGATTCTTTTATTTTTAGGAACTTGAATAAAAATTTGAATACAATGATTTACGGTTCTAAAAAATTATATATGAAATAATAGTTATTTGTCATATTTTTTTTTATTTTACTTAATAATATTACACAATTGTGAATACAGTACTTCTAATTAATTGTTTAATTATAGTTTCAGTTAAACAGTGCCACAAAATCTTGAAATTATAAATACTTTTTACCCAGTGAAATCTCAAAACATTTGCACATTGTTACAAGGTTTAATTAAAAAAAAACAGACATTATAAACTTACTATAATATCTACGTTTGAACCAATCCAATCAGTAATTGACATTATTTGAATACAATGCGAATTATAATTGATTATAAACAAGCTTTTTTTTACAGAATTTTGTTTAAATTCCCCATTGAATTTTATGATAAAGTTTACGGGAAACTTAATTTAAACATATTTGATTAGCCATTACCACCAAAAACATAAACTAATTGTTTCTGTTCGCGAATTTACATCTCAAGTATTTAAAATTAAATATTTAATAAGTGTTAAATTGAAAACACTTTTTATGTTGTCATTTAAATTTCCGCTAAGTTACAAGATAAATTTTTACAAAAAAAAACAAAAACTTTTCATAAAAAAAATCATTTTATTGAAAACCGGTGATATTGTAAATATTAAATGAACACCCATTAATGTAACTTCCAAACCCAATAAAAATAATAGTTATAAGTATTCAGGTACTTTATATAAAAAACATTTTTTGTTTTTTTTTTATATTTTATTCATGGAAATAAATGCAATTGCAATCAACATTTAAGGGCTAATAAATTTTGTTTTTTTTTATAGAAATCGATCACCAGGTGCCAGAAACACAAACAGTTTTTTTTTATAATATCAAAAGATAGCATTTATCTGGGCCACTGTTATCATCATTATATGTTATTTGGTATGAGACAATATGAAATAAAAATAAAGAAATAATGGTGAAAATTGTGATAAAACCAAAGTAAAGGAAAAAAAATCTACAACTTTACAATAAACACATTGCTGTGTTTATTTTTCAAAACATAAAACGGAGAACATAAAAACCCCTAAAAAAACCTTAACAAATCTCGTAAAATATTACTAAAAACAATCGTTTCCTTGATTGAACATTTATCATAGAACTCATCTTCATAACAACACAGTCATATACATATACTTGTATATAAAAATATATGTTGCATTAAATATCTAAGAAATCCCATGCATTTATTGACAGATACATTTTCGATCATAAAAACATTTTTTTTTTATCTTTATGCTGACGAATTTACAAGAAATTTGTCTGAATATGTTGCACATTAACGAGGATATACAGTTAGTATGATGAAGTTACTTAAGATACCGGAATAGGAATAGGATATTTAAGTGCATGTATGCATAATACAAGTTCATTTTGTTTTCCTTCAGGATATTTCAAGTCGTAACTTAAAGAAATTTTAAGAAAAAATACAAAACACGGTACAAATACTCCAATACAATAAATGGGGCTGTTAAACAAGAGAAAAGAAATCTTAATGCTTCAATTTATGTTTTAAGTCTTTTTTTTATGGGTCTTTTAGTAGGATACAAATAAATATAAAGGAGTCAGTCAGCAGTTGTTGAATGAATACACGACCATTTTTATATGAACCAAAATAACAAAAAATAAAGCGAAAACAGATAAAATTTTACAACCCTATTTTGTTTTCTTATTTTTTTAGATACATTTATTTTAAAGATGTGTTTATTTCTGTTTTCCTTAACATTATGAAGAAATTGTGAATGAATCGTACGGAAAAGATCTTTTTCTAATATTTTGTCCTATATAATTAACTGCTATATACTTATAAATAACATGGAAATCCATTAAGATGATTGTTATGTTTAAATAAAATTAAATAAAAGTACTTAAATTGAAACTGTTAACAATGAGGTAGAAAAAAATTTTAAAATTTTAATTCAAAACATCAAAAATAATCTTATAAGAACTTGTTAAAAATTTGAAATCTAAACAAAGAATATCTTTGGAAATTTTGCATTTTAAATAAAAGTTTGAAAAGTGCATTATGAATATTTTCTTCTCCTTATTGGGACGCATAGACCGGTATGTAGGCCCTTAAGCTATAGAATATATTTTATAATCAGATGTTGTTTAAATTCTTCTTCCATTTATGGAACGAAGGAATTTTCATATTAAGTTAACTGTATATAGTTTTGGCGTTATAAAAGCTTACATTAGATTTTTAAAACAAACGTTTATAGTAAACATTTAAGAATCTGTACAATTTTTATGAGTCTTAAAACAACTGTAAAATTGCTTCAGCATTTTATTTTAAAATTCAGAATCAGAGTCTATTTCTAGAGAGCACAGCAAAAACTGTAAGAATTAATTATGTTATTTTTTAATAAATTATTCAAACAAACAACTCACATATGGGATGTTTTCATAATTCCAAAAAAGTTATAGTTCCAAATATAAAGCTCATAATTCCAAAGGTCGAAAAATTTAGAAAATTACAAACAAGGGGAAAATTATATCCAAAAACAAAAGTAGTTCCACTGTTCTGTTACTTAAATACAAATAAGATTGAATTAAATTTTAGAAAAAATAACTGTTAGATTCTGATAGATTTTGAGAAGAATTTCTCACATAGAAAACATTACCAAAAACACTAAAAAATAAAGTATCTATCAATCTTTTTGAAACTTATTATCTCTAAAACAAAATTTTCTATTTTATATAGATATTGTATAACTATATATAATATTATATATACCATTATCAATATTTATCTTTTTTTAATTATTTTCATCAAAAAAAAAAATAAAAATTTCTAACATACATAAGTCGTAAAATATAATGCAACTCTTGTCTAAATTTAAAATACAATGCAAAAACTAAAGAAGATAATATTTTTTTTTTAATTACTGAAAACTATAAAATTTATATTAGAAATTGAAAAAAAAACTTAAGTTTTAAGTATGAATGTAATAAAATTTCTATTTTAATAAAAGTTAACCCTCGTGAATAATCAAATAAAAATTTTTTAAATTGTGAATCGCTACTAGTATTCAAGTCTCTTTAACTTCAAATTATATACAAACTTAAATATATTACAAATGGTTAATTTGATTATTTCTTTTAAAACTAATTTAGTTTTGAAATCTTTAAGCCTTAGTATCGGTTCAAAAATAATTTCATACTAATTTTATGACTTGAAATACTGCAAAATATATAAATATTAATTTTAAAATGAAATTTAAAAGCTTTCCATTCTAAATTTAAATCATTTATCAAGTCAATAAAATGTTAGTTTGTATTTCAATGATATAAATAAAATTAAATATTGCTTTCTCTAAAAAAAAAAAAAATTGTCATTCTATTAATCCGTTTTACTAAATAGTATCATTAAAGTATCTTAAATAAATTTTCAATTAAAACGCTAAATAAATTTTTTATTACTTAAAGTGTATTGCCATTGTCAAAATATAAAAACTGATACCGGAAAACTTAAAATATATTTTTTAAACAAACTGCCAACCAATAATCTTATAAAGACCACAAGGCTATTATGAACATTAATTGAAATTATTTTAAATTTTAATAGTAATTTTATAAGGTTAATTTTTAATTTTTAATTTATTAACAAAAAAAAACAATAAATATTATTTTCTTTTATTAATTTTATGAGATTGTAAATTAGATATATTACTGTAGTATTTAAAACATTTTTTTAGGAGAATCTTTAAGAAAACTTGGATTCTTTCATCTTTTCAATTATATGTAGTTTTAATAAATCTAAGTTTAAATACAAAACTCTTATCAAATATATCTCGCTTGAAAATTACAACGCATTAAAATATACTGAATATGTTTTTTTTACTAGAAATCAAAATACACTTAAAATATTTGTTGTTAAAAATCTCATTTTATAATTTTATATCAAAATGGCAGACAAAATGTTAACATCCTACGTCAAAGCATGTTTCCCTCTAAAAACATCGTAAATTGAAAATGTCTCATTCATTTTTTCATACTAAGAAATAAAATACCAAAAAAAAAAGCATTACCATAGTCACAGTGCAGACCTCCATATATTCTTCCTATTGTGCTGTGGTTTTAATACTAATTACACTATATGAAGCTTTAGAATAAACACCTATAAGATATCTATATTAATGACAATGATTCCAAAGCCAAAATTTAATTATTCGAAGACGAATTTTTAAACCTTAAAGGCTTTATACGGGGGTTCCTTAAAAATTTATATACATCATTCCGCTAAAATAGATAATCTTTGTACTCCCCCAAATTTCTAAGGTGTTATAATTACATAGAATTTAATAAATTAAACTATGCAAAATGAAATGTGTATTGCATAGTTATAGGCACTAAAACATTATTGATTCGAGAAAAATATTGTATTTCGCGCTAAAAACTATTTAGAAAATAAATAAAATAAAATTTAGAAAAATATTTTTCGTGGGCATAAAAAAAATAATAATTTTTGTAATGTAATTTTGCAATTAAATGAATTCGATTTTTATTTTTCATTTTCATTTTTATTTTATATTTTGTATTAAGTCGATATTAATAAACCCATATATAATATACTATATATGCATTTATATAATGTAATATATGCACTTAATAGAATAAATGAAATATATGAAATTTTACAACCCATTTTTATTGCTTAATCGTAAAAATTTCTAGGTTTTATTTCAATGTTTTTTCTCTTTCTCTCCTTTATGTTAAAACATTGCAGTCACAATTGCAACAACTTATGACTTCTTATTACATTTAATTTAACAGAAATAATGTATAAAATTATTATTTTTTTTATATTTCATATACATATTTGTAAACATTCAAAAATTATACAGGGTGTCTTGGAAATACTAGTGCATTTAATATAAAAGAAAAACTTGCAATTTAACTTTTTCTTATCATTTTTCTTATGCCTCGACATCCAACTAAGAAATACAACCTCTTTCAGATGGTCCTTTGGTCTCTTATTAAAAAGTATATTTAAACTTTACTAAACGTGTGATAAAACGAGTGAAAGGATTCTTATAAATTTTTTCGTATAAAACTATTTAATTTTAAGTACTATTTATATGTATAGATAGAATTGTACTTTGATTCTTTAACCAAAAAAGCTTTACAATTTCATCAATATTTATTATCAAAAAACAAACTCTTATTTAACAAGCCTTAACCGTATGACACCTTGCTTGGTTTCATATGTATACATATAAGTATATAGAAATAATTATGTATTATTCGTATTAGTTTATATACTCATATATAAAATTAAATAACACGACTATAATTTATAAAATTACAATAAAAATCCACCACACTAGAATTTTAAATTAAAAATAAAATTAAAAAAAAAAAAAGACTTAGTAATAAAAAAAAAATTATAACAAAAATTCAACAACAAATTTCATTTTCTTACTAGAACGTAAATTAAGACTCTTAAAAATATAATTTAGTAAATTTTCTTATTTTTCTCAACATATTTTTACAATTGATCTTAATTGACCTCTAAAATAGCATAAAAATTTAACAATTTTTAAATTTTATTAGTATAAATAACTAAATATAAAGTTTATAAAAACATTTCCTAGAAATCCTGCGTAGACCTGATTAAACAATTTTATTTCACGTGAGAATATATTATATTTAATAAAAATTGCGTTTCATCTACTATAATTCATTCATTGTTAATCATTTTATGTTTTAAGGCAAATATTGTATAGTTATAAAATTATAATAATAATTATTCAACAAATGTAAATGTTACAAAGAATATAATATTACTACTTATAAATATATAATTACTTAATTCAGAAATTGAATTTTTTAAATAATATTTAATAAAAGATTTTTGTATCTTACAAATATGTATATTTAAAACAAATGATTTTTTACCTTTGTAACAATTCGACAGTTCGATACTTTCTTATACCATAAAAGTAACTTATGATCAATTTACAAATATCCAGAATTTTGCCATGTTATTAATTATCATATTGTTAAATTAAAATATATTATTATGATCTTGTTTCAGTATAAATTAAATTTATGAAATCTTCAAGAATTTTGAAAAGAGGCGCTATTTTTATACTTAAAACTAAACTTAATATAAATATTTAACATTTTGTATATAAACAGAAATAAATCCCAAAATATAACAACAAATTGGAGTCTATTACAAAATTTCCTATTGAATGTAATTATAAGAAAATTTTCATAATTGTAGCAAATGTATATAATAAAATAATTAGAAAATTATAAATTTTAAAGTTAAATTAAAAAACAAAGTAAAAAAAATTGAATACTCATAAAACCTATTAAAATCATGTTGTATTTTGCAAAGTTTCTTCAAATTCTCCTAGGATTCACCAAATGTTGATAATTTATATATATATATAAAAATATAAATATTTGAATAATTCCAATTGTAATTTATTAAATTGCATTAATCCGGAATCTACCATGAACAACAACGACACAATATGTTCATAAAAAAAAAAAAAAAAACAAGAAAAGAAATATCATTATAACCATCAAGTCCTTGAGGCCATCCGACCAACGATACAATTCATTCATTCATCTATGTGCCATAAACTAATTATATAAAATGAAATGCGGCTGCTTTTAGAACAATTAAGTAACTAATTAACTACGAATATATGAATATTAAAATATCAGTATATGTATATATATATATAAGAAGTACATGGTAAAGCAACATTTTAAAATTGTGATGCAATCTGGAAGAGTCCTTTAGGAAACTTTGTTTTACACGAAATCGAGTTTTTATGACTTTTAACTATGTAATAAAAAAAAAAGAAAAACAAAGTGCACGCATTCATTTTATATTTTATTTTTTATTTTATAATTCTTTCAATTTTTTTATCTTTAATTTGAAATATAATACGTACGAGTATACAAGTGTGTACATATTTATTAAGTTAATTATGTATAATAAACGGTGAAAATTGTTTATATATATATATATATATTATTCCATTTTTATCTCTAATTTCTTGTGTTATAAAAAAACCAGTTTTCAAAAATTTACACTTATATTTTCATGGCGCTTCAACATTTTATAAATTAAAGTTCTATAAATTCTTTGTTTACGCGATCAATTAATTCTAAATGTAAAAGTTTATGGAACTATTGAAGGTAAAAATGCATATTGTATTTTTTTGTAAGATTTTATTTTATTAAACTGGAATTAAACGAATTATGTTTGTATTCAGAATTGGAATCTAAATTGATTTGACGGCCCTACAGGTATAATTTCAATTTAAATTTAAATTTCTTGTGCTTAATATTTTCGAATATAGATCGCTTCGCGATTGTGTCTCCTGAGTTGTCTTAATATTAAAATTTTATATTTACTACTTTATAAAATTAAATTTTACTATTTTCTATTTAAATTTTAATAATATTAATTAGTTATCAGAAACAATGTGATGGACTCCCAATGGCAGAAATAGTGTTATGATATAAATATTTTAATTAGTTTAAGTTAATTATTTTATATATAAATAAATATTTAAAATTGTATTAATAAAATTTTTCTAATTATAATTGAAATTTTATTAAAATAAATATTAATAATAATATACTTATACAATTCTAATACGTATATTTTTTTATAATGTGATATACATTTTTATATTATTAGCAGAATTCATTAAAATATTTGAATATATTCAAATTTAACAATATGAATACCTATGAAAATTACTTTATTTAATTAATTATATATTTGATAATAATATTATTTTTTATTTTTTTTTTCTTTTTTTTAAATTTTTATAGCAACACGATTATGTAATACACGTTTATATACACATTTATACTATAATTATTATTCATATTTTAATTATCCTGTACGTTTGGGAGGTGTACACAATATTTTACCATCAAATTTAACAATAACTAATTTAACAAATAATGGTAGTATAACAACATCTGCAACAACAGCAACATCATTATCATCACCTAGATCACCTTCATTAATAACAATAAGACCAAGAACAACAACTCCTGAACCGCCACCAAGACCTCCTAGTAATTTATCAAGTACAACTGGTGTTTCAACGTAGCGATTCCTAATCTTAATCATAATTATGTAAAATTTAAATGTAAGTAAAATAATTAAAGAAAAATAAAAAAGGAAAAAAATTAAATATAAATTAAATAAAAAAGTATAAAAATATAATAAATAAAGAATAAAACAATTATTTTATAATAATTATATTAGAAAAAAGAATTTAAAAGTAAATGAAACTTCTTTCAATTAAAACAAAAATTTATTCAAATTTAAATAATCTTTATTTAAAATGAGCATTTGTAATTTTAGACGTTCTATTTCAAAAATCATAGTTATTGAGTTGAATGCATAACACTGGGCTTGAATTCAATTCTCAATTTTTGAATTCGTGTTTTTTTTTGAAAAGTGAGAGTTAAGTTCAAGCTCAGTTTTATGCAGTCAAACGATTGTCAAAATTTTTTTGTAACATAAATAAATTTTAAAATATATTCAACACAAAAAATTATTATTAAAGCAGAGACAACGTGTTTAAGGTTTTATTTTTTTCAAAAATTTATTAATCTAATTTTTATGAACATGATCCCATTAAAAGTTTTTTTTTTCAGATATACACCCCTATTCTGGAAGGCACATCACTTCATACGACGCGCTTCTCAGCGCTGCTCCTATAAAACAAATTATTACGTCTCGCTTCTCTGGAAGAAACCTCTTTTTTTGAGTTGATGCCATTTTTGTAAAGTTGGTAGACATCATAAATTTCTTGTTTTTGTCAAAAGTTATAAAAATAAATATGTATGAGTTTTTTGTATTTGTATGATACTGAATATAAAAAATTATAATATAGAATTTTAATAGAAGTATAAGAAATAATTCAAATCCTTTTGAATTGCCTACATCTTATAAGAAAAAATTATATACCTTTAATTTTGAAGATTAATAAGTTTCACCAACATATTTCTTATTTTAACGTACATTTCAAATAACTGAAATCAAAATTTATGAAATTCTAATCTTTTTAACAAAATCAATGCTATTTCATTTAAATTAATTTCTAGTTTTTGCATTTTTGTTTATTAACATTTGAAATTTAAAAAAAAACTAAACTTGATACCACTTAGTACAAGCAAATTTTGAAGTGATACCAAATTGCTATTAATTCGTATGCTACGTCTTCCAGAGTAGGAGTTATAATCTAGCAAAATAAATTACAATTGTATTGGACATTTAACTAAAATTACAAGTGCAAGTGACTAGGCGTTAAACAATTTATTTTTTTAATTTCCAAATTCAAATTTAGAAAAAAAAAAAAATTAAATTAAATTAAAAATACAAATTATTCAAATTTTAAAATTAAATAAAATAATTTATATTATACAGCAGCTAAATATGATGATTGTGTTATACATTAAATAATATTAAATTTAAAATTGTTTGTTTTCTATTTTTTATTTAATAAAAAAAAAATGAATTAAGAAAAGCTAAAAAATATTTAAACTTTTTATTTTGTTTTATTTTTTTATATTTTTTTTTGATTTTTATAAAGAATTTCAGTTCTCTTATATTATTTTCAAATTCAATTTTGATTGTCCATATTGTTTTGTTTTTTTTTTTTTTGCCTTGGGTTCATTTCTTTTCTCTTTCTAACTATCTCTTCTTTTCTTTCTAATATTTACATAATCTTATGTTTGAAGTCCTGAAGTTAATTTTAATATTTTTTTTTTTAGTGTTTCTCTATACCATCAGTCTTTTATATTTTTTTTGCATTTATATTTGTTTGTTTCCTTCTCTTTCTTTTTATATTATTTTTTTTTGCAATAACTATATATATGTATATATAATATATATAACAAAAAAAAATTAATGCACGATATATAACGTCTATTCACAGTATATTCTTTACTTTTTATAACTTTTTTATGATCAAAGTCATCAAATACCCAACTTTGAAAATACAACAAATAATAATAAATAGTTGTTACAGTATATCATAAGATAAAATTACATCAGAAAATCAAAACATATTTATTAGATTTATAAAGCTGTTGCAAAATAAAAACCGAGGTAGAGCGAGGTTTTAATTTATTGAGATTCAATGGGGCCATTCTCGTTAGCTTAATTTTTTCATTAAATCATAACTTTTCGGCATGATGCATTTTATTCTTACCAAATGCTAAAATTTGTTTGCAAAATATCGACTCTCGAATGAAATAATTTTAATTTTTTTTAATTTTGTATTTCTTCATGATCTAAATACAAATCCCTGCATGTACATAATTATTAGATTTTGTGTTCTATATATATTCTTGAATATTTTTCTAGTTACCACCTTAAGTAAATGCTAGTAAAAAAACTAAAGTCATGGCCATTTTGAATTAAAAAAAAAGAAAAATTGATTTTTGGTTTTTAATGATATGTCAATTGTCTTAAATTGATAAAATTTACATTTTTCATTTAAATTAAAACTTATTCTTCACAAATTAAAATCAAGGTCCAAATTGAAATTATTCAAATTATTTAAAACTTTGGATCTACAAAAAGCTGGATCTTTTAGGAACCCTACTTTAATTTGAAAATCTATTTTCCTAACATAAAACAAAATTTTTCATAATGCTGTATTCGAAATTTTCCTTCTAAGTAAATTTCCTTCCTTTGTTTCTTCACGATATTAAACAAAAACTAATTAGAAAATTAATTTTGTATTTGTCTTATTCGTATTCCGTGAAATTTTAAGAAATATTTAAGTTTCCAACAACAAATCTTCTTAAATGTTTCCTATTTCTGTCAAAATTATCTTTGATTACAAAAATAACAAAAAAAAAATAAAACAAAAAGTGCAATAAAAATGTAACAAAAGTTTTATATTTTTGTCCTGTTCCTGGATCTGATGATTTGAATTAATTAAAAGAAAACAGAAATCCTAAAGACAATTCAAAAACATTTAAAGTAAAAGTTGAATAGAACTTGTTCTAATTTTAATTAAGAATGAAACAGAATCCTTCTATCTTTCAAAGAACATTTTTAAAAAGTTTCCATTTCAAGGTGATTGAATAAAAGTAATTAATGGTTAAGTGTTTCTACAATATCTAAAAATTCTTAAACAAAGTTTTGAATTTTTCCAGAATTAAAATTTCTTCACTTTATTTTTTTAAATTCAAAATAAAAACTTAAGTTACAAAAGGCAATGTCTAGTTATTTTGTATTGTATATATATATATTAAAATTTCTATATAAAATTCAATTGAATCATTTTAATTTACATGAAACAAAACCCTAAAGAAATCTCATGTCGAAAATTTATAAAAAAAAAAGGTAAGTAAAACTAAATTTAGCATAAACTTTTAGAAGTAAACCAATACAATTAATTATGTTAAGAATGCCCAACTTCAAATTATTTAAACTAAACCACAGTTATAAATATAAAATACTGTAGTATGGGCATACCTTTTTAGTAGACAAAATATTTACTTTTAAAAAAGAAATATGTATTTGTTAGAAACTTTTAATAATTTTACCAGATAATGAATAGTTGCTGAATATATGTATAGATTATTCAAGGAACTATGTCTGAGAGCTAATATCTTACAGATAGCCAAATTGAAACAATGAAATTCATTAAAATGAGCTAAAGGATCTTTTAAAAATTTTACAATTTTATTTATAAAGTATACATTGCAGATTAAGCCTAATTTAAGTAAAAAACTTAAAAGTCATTTGATTCAAGTACTGCTTAAAAAAGTACTTTAGCTTTCAAACAACATCTTGTAATTTAACATAAAAAATAAAATTATTATTCTTTGCCTTGCCCTACTTCATCGTCGCCTTACTCTTAAAATTTATATATTACTATACTTAAAAACTTGTGAGGTGTGATTTTTAAGGAAATAATTTATTTAGGTCAGGAAAAATGCACTTCTCTCTTAACATCTTTGATGGATAAAATTGAAAACTTCCTAAATTTGGACATCTGACCTCCTGCGCTAGTTTTCGATTTTTTAAGTTTATAATAAAAAATAAAACATAAAAATTTAAATTTTTATATGTGATAATAACTGTTTAACACTTTTTATTTAAAAACAAAGTGTCTCCTAAAATTTCATTTTGGTAGCTGTTAAGATAAACGAAATAAAAAAATATCAGACGATGCATAAAGATCTCCATCTTAAGTTATAGTGATACATTTTTAAATTCCAGACTTTTAAACAAGAACAAATTTCTGTTTGAATTTTTAAACAATTTTTTATGAAATACACATAATATTTGTAATGAATCAATTTTACAATTTTTATGTTATTTTACTTTTATTTTAACATACATTTAACTATATAAGTAAAAAAAATATTGTAACTTTTATAACAATTTTCGCCCTTAAATTAAAAAAAAATGATCGTTATAAAAATTATCATAAAATCGGACATTGGACAACACTATATACTAAAACGTTAACATAAAAAATGAATTTGCGTTGTGGGCAATTTCTTAAATCTTTAACCCATTCAACTGGATAAATTTAATGATTTTCAGAATTCGATGCTAACGATATTTTTCATCATTATGGTGATGATGATTCCTTATAATGATGACAAGAGAATGTAATTCTACATAATAAAAGAAAAAAAATACCTTTTTATGAACCATTCTATTCTTACTAATTTTCGTCTCAATTCTTATGTCGATCGTTAAATAAAAAAAAAAAAAAACAAAAAATATGATAAGAAATTAATAAAAAAACAAGCACATATATATAAAATAACGACACAAACATAAATCACAGGTTATAAACTCAATACTAAATGTACAACAAGAGGTTATAAAAAATCACTAACCATCATAAACCAATAAGAATCACAAAATACTTATAGGTACATTTATACATATGTGTAATTTGTGTATATATATACATATTATTATTGCAATAATATGTTCTTCAAATGTATTAAAGATTTGACACTCTCGAGTGCATAACTGCACAACAAGATTAATAAAAAAAATTTAATAATATGAAAAATTGTTTAAAATTTTCAGAAAATTAAAGACATTAAAAAATTTAAAGTATTTTTTTAAAAAAAATTTAAAACTAGTTATTTAAGAATTTTAAAAACTTCTCAAATTTTTCTTTAACTTACCAACGAAGCCGATATATATATATATATAGTGTCATTAAATCATACAATTCTTAAAACAAATCGAAAGTTATTTCAATTAATAAATTCAAACAAAATTTTAATTGAGTCAATTAAAATTCTTATCGCATTGAAGGACACTCAATAAAAGCAATTGTCTTCCTGTATTATCTGATTTTTTAGTTTAAATTGTTGTCAAAGTTTCAAAAACGTTAATATACAAAGAGTATATATAAATTTATTTATTTAATATTGTAATAAAATTAAAGTTAAATTTTATATTAATCGATTTTCAGAAATACATTTAAAATATAAAAAAAAAAAAAATTAACCTGAATTTACATAAAAATGGAAAAAATGGAACAAAAAATATGAATAAATTAGTTTTTATATTTTAAAAGTACATAATTTGGGAATGATTGGCCCTTGACTTTCTCTTATATCCTAAATCATATAAGTTTTCCGTAACAAAATACATTTTAATCCTTCCAATTTTAAAAACTCGCACTTTCAATAAATATTTTTAAACAAAAGTTGAATATTAAACTTAATATCGTTTTACATCGAAATATTCAATTTCGGTAGTGCTAACTTCTCAACTGTCAAATTAATATTGAAACCCATTATTTTTAAGCTTTATTTATACAATTTTCAATTAAGTTGTATTTTTTAAAACTCGAAACTATAAAAATATATACATATAAGTAAATAAAATTCTAATTAATTTAATTAACTATAGCCAATCTCTATTTAGTACCAACAAAATAATTTTAAATAAAGAATTCTGTTTTAATTTCATTTAAAATTTTAATCAATTTTACAAACAAAAAAGGTGTAAAGGTTCCAATAATAACATTTTTTCTTTATTATCGCTTTTTTAATCAAAAAATGCTAATATCACTCATATGTTTCACTCTTTTTTTTACATTTATTGACTAAAAATTATTATGGTAATATTATGCATGAATTTTTTTTTTACCAAAATGAAAATGAACTTAAAAAAATTTTTAATACAATATAAATTACATTTTTAATTTTTATTATATATAATTTTATTTTTTTTGGCGGAGACGTCAGCAATGGAATTTAATTTTTTTTGTGTCAATAATGCTTTTTGTCTGGAACAAATTAAATTATAAATTTTGCATTAAATTTTTTTTAAAGATATATTTTGTAATAAATTTCAATTTCATTAACTTAACCTAATTTAAACGAAAATTTTTGATAAAATGTATTTCACGCTTGTATTAATTAATTATTTTTAGCAAATATAATAAATCTCGATTATTATGTGATATGCAAAATATATAGGTTTTTTTCGTGTAATTTACAATTGTTTGAATCCTAAAAGTAAAACAACATCATCTTTGTCATCTAATTATTAAATTTTAATTTAAAATTCAAATCACAATAAAGTAAAACTAATTTATGCCTAACTTAAGTTTATTTATTAAATCCTTTTAATTTCCCACTTAATAAATGTAATAGGTTTTAAAATATTTTTCTGAAACTTTTCTAAAGATGACGCATAACAATTTTTATAATTTAATGTAAAAATGAGTTTTTTCAATTTCTCTTTTATTAAAATATAACTTAAATTTCCGAAATAAGTAAAATGTTTTACCAATATTTTAATGTAAGTAACATTCATTTTTTTTTTTTATTATGAGACATACACAATATAAACAAACATCTAAAAAAAAGTGTGTAGGTGGTCATAAAATAATATTTTATAGCCACTTTTTATTAAAAATGTAATAAAAAATTAAAAAAAAACAAACTTATTAGGAAAAATTCAAATAGAATACAATAAAAATATTAGAGAGATAATTTTTAAGTAGTCTCGGATTATATACATTTTACACACACGCATTACATATTGATATAATATATAAATTAAGAATTATATATTGAAAAAAAAGTATACATTCGTTAAATATAATTGTGCTCTTTTAATCGGATATCACAAATCTTATATACGAACTTAGAACGGTTTTTTTTTGACGGGTTTTAGGCTAAAATTGGAAAATTTACAAAATTTTAAACTTATTATTTACATAGATTACAATGTCTTATATGATGAAGCTAACCGAGGTTTGAACAAGCAGAATTTCCAGAACAAGAAAAAATTCCAAAATCCCAAAATTCAAGATCCCAAAATTCCAAAATCCCAAATACCAAAATGTTAAAGCACTATCGATGATATTTTCGTTTTAAGTTCTTTAACACCCCTCCTAATTCAAAATCTCACATATATTTTATAAAATGCAATAACTATAATTTTGAATCCAACTCTAAAATCCTTCCTAATTCAGAGTCCCACTTACACATACATATAAATACTCTGGAAAAAGCGTTTAACCCTAATTTTGTAACCAACTATAAAAATCCTCTTAAATATTTTTTTATATTGATATATGTTTTCAATACGCCCCACAACTTCCGCTAAACAAATTATTGAAATCCTGATTTTGTGTCCAACTCTAAAATCCTTTCTTATATTTTTTTCATTAATAATAAGTCACCAACAGAAATGTATAACCTTGATTTTATAACTACAACTTTAATTTGGGATTATGCCATTTGAGATTTTTTTTTTGGGATTTCGTGGCGCTCCCAATAATGAATTCAAGAGTTTTGAATAAAAATATTCTACTATATAATAACACATATATATATAATTCTAAAACTATATATAAATACGCACATATATATTCACAACAAATTTAACTCAAAAGAACTGAATTTATAATTTAAAAAACCAAAAAAAAAAGGAAAGAACAAAACCCATTTTTTTTTATATCTTGGACGTGCATTTCTTACTTTTCTTTAAATTCTTTTTCTCTTCTTGTGTTATTATTATTTTATCTTTCATTTTTGTTTTTTTTTTGTTTTTATTCTACAAACTTAATACATCCGCATTCTCACCGTTTTCCTTCAACACTTCAACAAAAACAAACATAAATATAAAAAATCATTCAATTTATATGATGAATTTCAAAATAAAATTACAACAATATTTATGATAAAATTCTATTTTTTGTTTTTATTCCACCCTCAATATTGTTAATATTTACCAATTTCATTGCCATCTTCGACCACATCCTTCTGTACTATAAAAAAAAATAAAACAAAAAATACAGTAAAAGAACTACTGTACAATACAGTAATGTAAATTTATGGGATAGTGAATCTCTTGAAGAAAACTGTAATAAAATTTATATTTAATATAACAAATATTCAGGATATTTCCGAAATAAATATATGTATGTGTATGTGTAAATAATTTTAAAAATAGAATGAAATGTCTTGAAATAAAACAAGATTCAAAACCAGGATATATGAAAGTTTTTTCTTGAAAAGTAGTAATCCTTTAACTGTTAGAAAATTTAACCAAATTTAAGTAAAAGTAACATATGTAAAATATCCTTATGTATTCATATATACATACAAATAAAAAAACGTAAAATTAACTGTAAATTTTTCATTTCAAATGCTTTCCTTATTTTGATCCAAAAACTTTTTATGTTTCTAAAGAGTTTGGACTGGTTATGATTATCCTCACTGATAGTTATATATATACATATATAGTTATAGTATTTAGAACATATATGTATAATATGTATGTATTAAAACTTAAAGATCAATCTATATTCCACCGAACTATTTAACATAGTCATATTTGTATTTTTAAAAAAAAAATTATACACACTTACATCCATACATTACATACATGCATATTTATATAATATTGTTTCAAATTTTTAGAGCTTCCAGACTGTTTTAATAGCAAACGATTCCTTATTGTAATAATATTTGATTCTGCTGTTTTTGTATTATGATATTTTATATCTTATGTGCCCTACTGCAGGAGTAGTATACAGTTTACAATTTCAAAATAAGTAGAGCACACTTTATTTATTATATATTGTATTACATATATATATAAATTTATATAAACATTCTATTTACGTATATTATTTGTAATGATAAATTTATTTGATAAGGTAAGAGTAAAAATTAAACAGCCAGATATGAATTTAAGAAGTATTGTAAAATAAAAAGAATTTAAAAGAAGCAGACATAAGACACACATCACACATGTAAAATTCTAGTACGATTCGAATAAAAGCATTCATTGGCAGGAGATAAATATATACAGCCGTAAAAATATTTTTAAAAAATTCTTATTTTTATTTCGCTTTTAAAAGATGATTTTAAACAATTCTTATAAAAATATTACTATAAATTTTATATATTACAAGTTATTGTAAATATAGCATATAAACGTTTATATGTATGTATATACTATATACTCACAATTCACACGTAAGTATCCATATTATATTTAAAAAAAAAAAAGTTTACGAGATCAGAAATTTTTACTACCTTTAAAGATAGGAAAATAAAACATAAAACCACAAATGAGATTAAAAAAAAAAAAACATTCTTCTGTTTTTATAGTTTTTTATAACTCCTAATTTCAAACCACAACAACAAAAATGAATAATAAAATTCCATTTGAAACCAAAACAAAGGATTCAATAACCTTTTTACAAGTATTGCCAGAGGCTTTTTATATTATAATATTTAAGAAATCAAAAATATTATTTAACAGCCGTTGCCCTGTTAATAAGTTTTTTTAAATTCTCCTTTGAACTTAATGTGAACCTAATTTATAACTTAATTTATTTATTTTATATTCCTTCTAAGACAATATTAAAATAACTTTTAACTTTGTCTTATAAGTAATAATTAACTTTTTAATCTAATGCGTACCGTTAGTCATATTATTATCGCAGATATATACTTAAATTATTTCCTTAATATTCAAAGATTAATAGAAGCTGTTATAGAATAAAAACTGCAATTTAATAATAATAATAATAATAATTAATAATAATTTTAAATAAATTATTTCATCCAGGACTGTCTACTTTCTTAAATTCTGTACACTACTTATGCGTGCAACAAACTTATGCCAAGTTAAAAAAAATATTGAAATATGGTAACGCTGTTATTTAAAAGTTACTTACCTCTTTAAAAAGAATTATATAATAAAAGAAAACCAAAACAAATGAAAAACGAAGTAAAAATTAAGTTTTAGCGCCTCATTCTTTTAGATACTAACTTATAACTCTTTAAGATAAAAAAAATATAAAAGCTCATAATAACGGGTGCATTTGTGGGGTAATGAATTTTGTTATAATTATTTAAAGTTATACGAATTTTTATAACTTCAAAGTTTACCTTTAGAATATTTATTTTACCTTTGCAATAAAAACTTCGATTTTTTTTCATTATTCATTTTCTGGTAAATAAATTTACATTTGATGACAGAGTCAATTTTAATGACATGGAAGCAAAAACAAAATACTAAACTGTTGTTTTTTTTTTGGTATTTTAACTTACATTTTTATACGAGTATCTAGTGTATATATATATATATATATATATATATAATATAAATAAAACAATCCCATTTTATTTGATATGGTATAGGTGCGATATTTTATTACAGAATATAAAATTTACTAACCTTAAATATAAGAATAACTGACCTATGAAACGTCAAAATTTATAATACTTTTAATTTTAAAGAATTTTGCTTTTAAAGTTGAATATTTAATTTAAATGTAGAATAAAAAATTTTAAATTAATAAAAAAATTCGAATAAAAGATAAGATTTAAAAATAATTTTCCGCGAAATTCAATTCAAATTTTTTAAAATGATTATAAAAAAATTTATTATAGTCAAAATAAATTATTTTTTATTTTAAAAGCAAATTATCAATAAATTAAAATTGATTTCAAACTTTGATTACAATTTAATTTATGTATTGATAATCAATTTAGATTTAAATAGCTTAACATTAAAGTTGATATTGACAATATGATAATTTGCTTCTTTTTGGCTTTGATATAAAAGTAGTAAGTGTATATTAAAAGAATTTAATCATTCATTTGATTTGAAGATACTTAGGTTCCTTCCATAATTCACCGAACACAAAAAAAAATATATTTTTAAGAACTAACTGTTCAACTGTTATAGGCTAATAATTTTGTTTTAATCATAGGTAGATTCTGGAACATGAGAAAATATTACAACCTTATTTTTAGAATTGACATGACCAAAAAGGATTAGAGCTTACAATTTGTAGAATCGTCTTACATTTTCAATAGACATAATTATTTATATTATATACTGTGAACATTTTTTATTTGAACTTTTGTAACTGTAAAGTACTTTTGTAACTGTATTATTCAAATAAATTATTCGTTAATATTATATTTTTGTTTATATTATTTATATATTAATGCATTTTATATTAAAGATATATAATTATTAAAAATTTGGTTATACCATTAATTTGAAGCCAATGGTGAATGGTAGCTGAGTCGAGTTGAAAACAAGAAATTTTTTTTTTCTTATGAATATTTGGTTTTCTGTTTTTAAGTTTTTTTTTTTGTATTATAATTAATAGTTTAGAGATATGTCCAATCCACAGAATTCTAAATTATACAGAATAAATTTTTCTAAAAATTCGTGAAACGTAATTTATGAATTAAAATTAATGAAATTTCCGCCCAAATTCATTTTTGCATTAACAAAAGAATTTATAGATATATATAAAGATAAAGTTTTTAATATTATATTATATTATACAGTAATACCACGTGTTACGTACACTCGTTTTACGTACACTCGCACTTACGTACATCTCATTTTTGTCCCCATTTGCCCATTATACGTACAATGATACACACTTACGTACAAGTACATTTTTTTACTTACATTTTTTCTGGTTTTGCAATTTATGGAAAACAAAATTATGTATGTACTAGAATAACAAATTGTGAATTTACACTTGTAACAACGTGTTTTTGTATGTGTGTACATTATTTCTATGAAACCTAAATCTTGTTATGAGTGAATACATGTAGAAACAACTCAAAACAAAATCTATGTAAAGTGGAATAAGAACAAAAACGAAACTTTTGTAGAAATAAATCAATATAAAAACCTTTGTAAAATATAAATACATAATTTTCATAATTAATTTATAAATAATAAAATTTTTTTAATACACGTTAAGTATTAAATATAGTATAAAAAAGTATGAAATAAAAGTATAAAACTACATACATAATATCCCTCTTTTTCTTTTTATTTATATATTTATTGTTTTAGTTTGTTTCAAACATATTATTCATCAATAAAAGCAGTAGATTCATTTTACGTACATTTTCGTTTTACGTACACGCTCCGGTCCCAAAGTGTACGTAAGTGCGGGGTATTACTGTATATATATATATAGTTTTTTATATTACTACATTAGTTTATAATAATAATTTTTAAAAAAATTAAATAAATTTATAACTGAAAACAAAATATAATTTTATTAAAACTATTTAACTATTTTATTGTATTTTGAGGTCAAATTAATAAAAACTAATGTCACCTTTTTTATAATAAGCGATACTTAATAAACCAATATTAATCTTTTAATACAATTTTCTATAATAAATTTTAAAATTTTATTTAATCTTTTTTTAAAAAGCATAATAAAAACTAATTTTCAAACCACATAACAAGCTAATATGCAAATAAAATATTTAAAAAATTTTATTTAGTAATATTAGATTATTTTTAAATTTTATTTTTCAAATTCTATTCTATCGAATACAGTTTGTATATTATTTTAATTGGGTCAATTAAATTCTCACATTTCGAATTTAAAAGTGTTTTTTAATTTTTAAATTATATGGAAATAATAATGTACAAAAAAAAAAAAAACAATAATACATCCCTAAAGACCACCTTTTTAATTAAATCCTAAATATAAAATTTTAAATAAAATTCCAAAAAAAGTAGTAATGACACGATCCCATTTACTTTTAATTTAATTTTTATTTCTAATTTAGAAATTAAATAACAGAAAAATTTTTATTATCGTTTCCTTTTCGTCGAAAATAGTTTTAAAATCAGGAACCCACCTTTTAAATTTTTAAAGGACAAAACAGGACATAAAAATTTATCTTTGTTGCTATTGTTTTTTTTTTTTTGGTTTTATGCTTTTTTTGTATAAATTTTTCAATTTTAATGTCTGTTAAAAAAAAAACATTATCCAGCAATGACTCAAGCAATTCCAATTAAATGTTAATTTCTTGTTTTACTTCAACTGGAAATTAAAAAAAAAAAGAATAAAAAAAAAACCTATAAATCAACCTTTCAATTTTAAAACTTCATCAGTAAAATGGCAGTGAAACAAAAAAAAAATAACTTTTAAAAAAGTTTAGAAAAAAAATCTTAAACTATAAAATTAATTTAATATACGAGTTTTAATATCATTCTAAACCGTATCCAAAAGGAAAAGGAGTAAAAAAAATACTATACTATTTACTGTCTTGCATTAAATTGAAAGCTTATCAACACAACACTTACAACTTTTTCTTTCAACTTGACTAAACAACAAAAAGAATTAAAGTTTATGCCTTCAATAAAAACAACAACAAGAAAATTAAAAGCTGTCATAAAAAATATAAACTTTATATATATATATATAAATTAAGGAATAATATTTATACTATATATATATATATATAATCCTTGCATATTCTTGCATCAATTTGATCGCTAGCTGATGACAAAAGAACTAGTGAAAAGGATTAATATAAAATTGCACAGCATTTTTCATTTTTGCTTATATTTTTTTTTTCTGATTTTTCTAATTTATTCTTTGTTATTTTTATTATACCTTCTATTGTCCTTGCCACTAAAAAATACATATACATAAATACATTCTATGAACATATACGTAGAAGAAAAATGGCAATAGATCTAAAATTGAACATAACAATAATGATAAACTTCCGTATTTTCCCTACCGTAAAACATTTTTCAACAAACGAACATTACACCACTTTTTAAGGGTGGTGAATTGGTAATAAAAAAATTGTATTTTTAAGAAGGATTAATTCAACACTCAGCTTGTATGTAGTATGTCCTGTTCTTTAGAATGATCTTGTTGTTATATAGAAGAAATGAAATAAATGAATGATTGAATGAATAATATAATAGAATAAATTTCTAAACGTATGTATTTGTTTATTTCAAGGATATTATGTATTTACATTTTTTTTTTTTTTTACTTTTTTATGTATTGGTATAAGTATAATTTAATTTTAGAGGAGTGCTCTTTCTGCATAATATTTTGTGAATTCTATAATAGTAGCATTAAAAGAATGGCAGTCGTCGATATTGTAAAGATTAATGATTAAAATTTAAAACTTGTTTCCTCTTTTTTATTTTAAAATTTTTAAATTCCTTCATTTTATTAAAGAAAGTTTGTTAAAATAAATGGAATAAAAACTTTATTATTTTATTAGATACGAGTATTAATGCAATGTACATTTCACACCATAAATTATTATGCACAAAACTTTAATTAAAGATTTTTTTTATGAGAGAAAGTGTAGTTTCCTTAGACCTAAGTCTTTAGACCAAAGTTGGGTCCAAATTAAAAATACTATTGTTAATTTATAAGTAAAATTATTTATTTTTAATCCTATATTACTTTTCTACTATATTAAAATTTGTGAATTTGTGTCTGCACTATTCAAAGCTACAATAAGTCATATACCTACCCGTTAACGCAATTGGGCCCTTAATTAAACTTTTAAATATGATGTTGTTTTATCCAAAAGCTTAAATACATTTTATATGTTACGTTTTTTTAAGAGTTAAAAACGAACTGCAGTATTTCAACTTGAGTTTGAGAAGTGAAATGGATGAATTATGAAAAATTAATGAGTTATTTAATAATTATTTTCAAAATGGTAAAAAAAATCAATTTATTTTTAACTTTTCACCATTTTAAAACATGATAAAATTAATAATGCGATTATTAACTATCTATTCAATCAATTCAATAACTTTTTCCTTTATCTAATGATAAAATAACTGAAGTCATTCAAGTGGACGTATATTTATGATAACAAGTGTAATCACTAGAAAAAAAAACTTTTACACAATAAAATTATTCACAATTTCAAAGCTTTGCATAAATAAAAAAATGATGAAAAAAAAAATGATTGTTATATATGTATTTTAAATTTTACAAAAATTCTGTACTATTCTGTATTTATTAAACCAAAAATATGTGCAAGAATTTGAAGGACAAAATGAATATTTTGATGAATGTAAAATTTTAAATGTCATGGTTTTTACTACATTTTTATGACAAAGAAAATGTCAAATAAAAAAAAGCAGATTGCTTCAGACACTGACTATTAATTTGTGAAATTAATCTAAATGATTAACTTGTAAGAAAAAATTTTAAATTTATAAATCTTGATCTGTGTAACGAGTTTTGTAAAATAATAATTTTAGACTTTGTTGCATTTATATTTATAATTAAAACGAATCCTGATTTCAAGACAAACTAGTTCAAAATTTTATCATTTTAATATAGAGACGTATATTTATTTGAAACAATAAGCGTAATAACTGAAGTTTTGGATGTACATTATCAAATTTTAAACTCTAAATAACTTATTTTTTAGAGGAATTGTTATTATTAACAACAAACTACAAAAAAATTTTATATCAAATTGTCTCTCTTTAAATTTAAAATTAATTATTGGTTATTTATTTAAAAACTAGTGAATTAGAGAACTACATCTCGAATTCCCGACTAGGATGTTATGTGTATAAATAACACTTAACATAACATAACATAGCACGCTAATTAGCAGCAGCAACAGCAGCAGTTTGTCTTTTATTATATTTAGATATCTTCAGTTTTTTTACCATAGTTCATTTAAAAAACCAATATTTGTCATTAGAATACTCTCAGAACTTCATTCAATATATGTTATATTTATATTGTTTAACAAATAAATTTATAAAATGTATGTATATTTACCTCTATAATATTTTTTCACTTCAAGACTGTACCTATATTTAATTAACGAACCAATTCTATAAATAATAATTTTTTATCCTGACTTAAAAATTAAATTAAATAAAAAGTACTTAAATAAAATCAGAAAAGACTCAAATATAATGAGGGGAATAAAAATATATAAGTACTCAAAACCAAAACTAATTTTTCTTCATTCAATTTTATTTTTTTTTTTGATAATAAAGTTATAAAGTTAAGAATTAAATAAATTCTTAAATATTTTCAAAAGAATCTGGTTCTAATAATTATTACACTCTGTCACAATATAATCACCATAATAAATGTAACAAAAAAACCATACAGTAAAATAAAAAATTCTAATAAAATCATTACAAAATGAACTTTAATAGACCATACGAAATGTCACAAATTATTAAAATTAAAAATTATTGTTATTAAACTTTGTTTCGTATGCTTTGGATTTTTTTTTTCCTTCGAAATAATACCTTTATATTAAATGTATGAATTCAAAATTGTATGTTTCAGTAAGGTATACAATGAGGTGTAACGCAAGAAACGAGAATATGACTCTTTTTAAAAATAGAGTATAAAATATCATTTTAAAGGGTTAAGGGCTTGAAGTTTCTAAAGCTAACAAACTCCTATTTATAATCATAAACAAATTTTTGTATTTCCCCCCAAGCAGCCACATAATAATCTTAAAAAAATTTAAAATATTTGAAGCCCTTTTCATGTTTTATATTTTGTATACAATAACATATTGAAGCTTCCCTTAAAGGTTCATACATCATATTTAAAGATCAAGAAGTTCATGAGAATTTTAAGTACATGATAAAGGTTATGATCTAATCTATAAAACTTACGTTAGAAGATTAAATATTTTAAATTAATTTTTTTATTTAGTTTTCAGGAGTCGGAGCTGTTCTAGAAAATAACCGTATATATCGCTTATATGGATATTCTATGGGCCGTATATATAGCCTAATTTCTAGTTTTTATCATTAAGTTTTGAAATAAAGAGTTTGTTGCATCCCTGATATATGATGAACGATGAATTTGTCATATGTATTAAAATTTAATTTGGAGACTTTGTACAAATCATTATATTATTTTTCTCTTTCTCACTATTTTCTCACTCTTTCTATTACTTCAATTTACTTTACTTTGATTTTATTAACTATTCAATCTGATTGTTGCGTCAAAAAAAAATAAAAATTATGTAAATGTGCGTCTCGATCTATAAAATTAAAGTTCCTGATTTTTTAATTTCGCAAATAATAAAAAAAAATTAATCTCCTTTGCGAAAGATTTCCATACTTTTTATTTAAAATTTTTTTATTTATTTTTTACATTTTGTTCTCTTTTTAATTTTTTGAGGATAATTTTATTATGCGAGTCTTTATTTTAAAAATAGAAAATTTTTACGACTTTTTTATTATAAAGAAATAAAAAAATAAAATAAAAAATTGAAAAAATATAATAAAAATAAAAAAAAAATTAAAATAATAATTCATTGCAGATATTTTAAATAAGAAAACAACTTTTCTCTGGTTTCTTAAAAGACCGACAAAAGTCACATAAAAAATAAAATTGAAGTTGTTCATGTTTAATATGAGGTATTTTGTATATATACAAGGAGTTAAATTAAACCCAGACTACACCTTGTTTTAAATTTGTAATCAATAGTTTTTAAATAAAATTTTAAAATTAAACAATTAATATAATTTAATATATTAAAATGTTCTTTCAAACACTAAAAACTTTCAAACAAATAATAATAAACACTTACACACCTAAAAGTATGCAAAATATTTTTGTAAAATGTACAAAGTAGTTACTTTTAAAAAAATTTAAATTACGGAATTAAAAAGGAGTCTCGGTATCGTAGTGTTTACATGCCGTAGGAACCGAGGAATTGCAGATTCGGTGCAGTATGGTTTTAAAGTATTTTTTCAATGAAAATTACTGAAAAAATTGATTTATTATGAACTTTATATCAAGGAAAATAAGGGAATCCCCTACAATAAAATTTGTTGCAGTTTATGTATTTATATATTAATATAATATATATTTAAGTTAAAATTTAATAATCAAATAAAAAAAGTATTTTCTATAAAAATAATGAAAATTTTATCTTAAATATCTTTATAAGCCAGGCTTAAGTTTATACTTAAAAATTCTTAGGAATAAATGCTACTAATATATGTTTTAATCTTGTTTTAGTATATAGTTGTGGTTTATATAAATATAATATCGGTCAAAAGCTAATTCTATAAATTTTAGAAAACATGGTAAATAAAATTTTCTATAAAACTATATTACAAATTTAACATAAAGTTTAGAATGTCATTACAAAACTTTAAAAATTTAACAATCTAATTTGTTTTTTTGCAAGACTTATAAGACACTTTTTAACGAATACTTTTCATTCTTAGGTACATATTAATAGGGATTCGAATATTTTATATTTTCATACTCAAATGTATCATTTTTAGTTAAGATTTAATAGCTCTTTCTTTTGATTTCTTCCCCCTTATTTTCGATTTGTTTTTATTTTTTAGATTTTTTTTGTGTCAATTTCAAACTCTTCAAAAAGATGCAAAATAAAATTAGGAGTTAAATTATTTTTTTTATTTTGAATTTTTCTGGAAACATTTTTCAAAGGAAAAAAACAACATACATATGACTTCCATACTTAATTTGGCTCTTATTTAGAGTGGGTAATAAAAAAATGAATATTAAAAATATTTTATTTATAATTTTTATTTTTTTTTGACAATTCAAAGGATCGTCATCTGTATTGATGTAATAGTTTACCACTTTAATACCCAAATTCATTCAAAAGATACAAAAATTCATTCAATTTTTCGATTTCCCATATTAATAAAATACAATACAATTTTTGAGTGAACCAAAAACAACTTTTAATATTTTTTATTAATATTTACGTTTTTAGTCTGATATTAATGTGATAAGTTTCGTTTTTTTTTTATTTGATGATTATATGATCTGTTTTTTATTTACCGTCATCAAGATGGGATAAAACATAACTGTCATTCATAAATATAATAGTTATAATACTAATAAAAATAAAAATTATAATAATAATATTCATAATGTCCAAAAAATTAATTTAATGATCTGTTTTATTATCTGAAGATTATAATACTGATGAATATTACCTTTACTTTGTTTTGTTTCCTTCTTATTAAAGATCTGCTATAAATCAATTTAGTTAAGGTTAAATTTAATCTTAAATTTGCTAGGCACTTAAAGTTTTTTAATAGAAATTTTTTTTAGAATTATACATATTCCAATCGATCCCCACTTTAGAATTTTAGTTCAATATTCATTTTTAAAATTTAAACAGAAGAAGAGGATTATTAGAATGACATTCCTTCATATTGAAATGATCATAATGTATACTTAGTTCCTTTCGTATCTGATATAATTTGGTGGTTTTATTTATCAAAACTTTTGAAACATTTTTCTTTAATATTTTGTATATGGTATAGAATAAATTTCATATTTATTGTCATTTTAAGTTTCTGCAAATTTCCAAAATTTCAATTGTTGATATTTAATGAATTAAATGATTCTAGAAATGAAATTAGTCAAATTAATACATTACATTTCTTGTAGAGAGCGTTAGTTGATCATGGGTGTGTCATTTGCAATAAGATACAATAATAAGATAAGCAAACCCATATTTAATTTTACAAAAAGATGAAAAAGATTTTGTTCTTGAAACCCTATATACGAGTGCAAATGTTAAAAATCATAGAATAGAATCATAGAATCGTGCAAAGCTCTCCTAATTTTAAATGAAATAAAATGGCGACTAATAAGTATGATTTCTTATAAGTATACAATATACTTATAATATGTGATAATATATAATATTTAGTTCGTAACTCCAATTGTTGTGCAATCACAATTTATTTGGAGTACGAATTAAATAATATAATTTAAAAAAACATTTAAAACTTTAATTGTATAATTAGAATTTTAGAAATGCGAGTTCCTAAAATTCGTTAACATTGACAAAAAAAAAATTTAATCAATCTAATTAAATTTTTACCATTAATCAACTTTCCTCAAATTTTAATGTTACAATCACTCACTCTTTAAATAAATGTCGAAATATAAAAATTTAAATTTTATTATATGAAATTTATACAAAATGTCTTCCTTTATGCGAATTGAAACAAGATACTATTTAAAAATAATCATAAAAAATAAATGAAACAAAAAAATTCATTAGAATTAGCGTTGAATAGTTTTAAAATCTTAAAAAAAACTCTTGACATTGTTTTTGTTATGTGCTTTTATTATTTTCTTCCTTAAATACTTTTAACTTTACTCTTTATTACCCCATTTCCATTTCAATAAACATAATGAAATAACCAAAATAAATCTTAAAGAATTTTATGGGTATTTAAAAAGTTACCGATCGCCATCTAGGTACAATATAAATAATAACAATAACATTATAGTTATATATATCATTTAAATATGAAAGGATATACACACACAAATACTTTAATTTCTTTGATTATTTATTTTTTTGTATGCAGATGTAAAAATAACCGTGTTAACACTTTGACTCACGGTGTTCATTGAACAAATTTGAATATCTCTTCCTTTGGCCTTCGTTAAATTGAATGAGAAGTTTATTAAAAAACAAATCCTATTTTATAATTTCAATTACTGAAAGTTTTAAATTTTTGGTCTTCCCATGACTGGAGGTATTCTTTACACAAAAATGAATAAAATTTGGAACTAGACCTCTATATATTATAAAATAATCACGGAAATGAAACAAATGCGATGGAGCAAAAGAATACAAGAAGCAATAAGTTATATACAGTTCGAATTTTTAAACAACAATTTCAACTGCAGTAAAAAGAGCTGTTGTCAGTCAAAATGTTAAATTCAAAAATTAATTGCGTCTTACCGTCCTAGTTACAGATAGAGTAGTTGATCCCCCTCAACAACTATACTCTTAATCCCTTTCTATTCAATTTTAAACCAAAAGATAAGAACTTTTTTATATATTTCTTTGTAATTTTTTTGCTTTATATATATATGTATGAATATGTATGCTTACATTATGTTTTTTGTTTTGTTTTGTTTAGGAACAAAAATATATACTTAATAGTAATAAAGTTTAATGAGCAGAGGTCAGTCTGAGAGTCGTAAAATGGTTATAAAAGTTGCACAAGTAATAATTATGAACGTTGAATTTTATTTTGTGTTTTTGTTTTTTGTTTTGCAATTTTTATTGAGTTTAAGATTTTATTTTAAGTTAAACTTAAAATACTGCTGCAACTTACAAAAAAAAAAGTTAATATTAAATGGTAAGCATAACAGAACTGTAACAAAACTATAAAATTCTTATATATTTGGCTCGAATGTAGGAAACTACATTTTAAAATTAAGAGAAAAATGAAATACAAAATCTTAAATGAAACCTTCAACTTGAAGTTCGATTTGTTCCAGGTCGTCTTACATTTACTAGGAGTTCTATATGTTAAGTTTTAATATTATTATCACAATTCTTTTCAAGATGATTTATTGCACTTATTATATTTCAGTTAAGAAAAAAATATAAAATGAAAACAAAACAGGATCATAAGAATTGAGGAGTAAAATAACCAAAATTATATTAAAAATAAGGACATTGTAAATTATATTAGTATACAGGGTGTCCGAAAAAGAAAAATTACTAACAAATAAAAAAATAAAAGAACAAAAATTTAAATCATGCACTTTTAAACAATTCATTTCTTCGATTCTTATCAGTTTAAATAAGATTTTTTAAATAATCCTGTTGTTAAGATAACAATTTTTTTTAATTTTTAAATACTGAAAACCTCATTAAAAAAAAAAAAGCACTCAATAAAGAATTAAAGTATCTGTGAAAGCTTTCATTAAATAAATTTCAGACATATTTAAAGCAGCTGAATACACCTGATCACCTAACTGTAATCTATAACTTATCTTATCAATTTAATCACTAATATCTTTAATACTTAAAAAAATGTTTAGATTATTTTATCAAAAAACTAATAGATAATAATTTTTAAAACTTTTGAATACCGTTATCTCATGAATCATGAAAATTATCTCCATATCACTGAATACCCTGTACTTGGATATATGTGTACACATACGAAAGTATGTATAAATATAAATAAAAGAACGAGACCATATCACGAGGGGCATATAGAAATTTCGATAATAAAACGCAAGTTTGTGTTTTTTAATGATTTGAAATTAAGTAGGAATATAATTTAAAAAAATAATAATAAAAAAATTAATGTAATTTTGCCTTTAAAATAAAAAAAAAAAAAAAAAAAACAAAAAAAAGACAAATTAAAAACAAAAAGTTTGTGTTTTTTATGTCCTATTTGAAAATAAATAAAAAATTAAAATTCATTTAAAATTTGTTCACAGTTTATTGTTGTTAATAATTAACGAGTAGAACGGAAATTAAAAGTTTTAAAAATAAATATATATTTTTTAATTTAAAATTTAAATTAAATAAATTTAAAAAAAAATTTCTTATCATGTAATTTTAGGTTCTTACAAAGTTTTTTTTGTTTAATAATTAAAATGAAACTGTTTTAAAATTAAAAATTTTTAATGTCTTGATTAGAAAAATATGGAAAGGAAACTAAAATTTTATATAAATTACAATATCAAGGCATTTATAGACTATTTCCAGGGGTTAAAAGAAAATCTAGGATAATTTTACTTAAAAAATATTGAAAACTGGAAATAACCAAAGAGATAAATTAATTTTAAATTATAACTTCTATTTCTCATTTCTGCTTTCATTTTGGAAAAACTTATCTGTTAAAACTATTATTACTGTTAAAACTTATCAAACTTTTTGTGCATTAATAATTATTATTAAAAAACTATTATTAAAATTTATTATTAACTGAACATCTAAAATTTTCTAGAGTCTATAGGGAAATTCAAAATAATCAAATTTGATCTTGCAAATATCAAACAAACTTATTATATATTTATTACAAATTTTTAAGAAATCTGAAACATTTGAATTAAAAACAAACTGCTGTACAATGGAGTTGATTTAAACAATTCTTGAAAATTCTCGACTTGAAACTTAAGACGCTATTCCAGATTCCGAGTTGTTCTGTACATTCTGGAATCTATATTTAGTTTACCTTTATTTTCATTTCAACTTCTCTGTATATAAAAATTATTAAATTAAATTTGCGAAATAATAATATTATAATAAATTAATAATAAACTGCAACGATGTAAAATGTTTTATATTATGTACAAACAAAATATATACATATAGATTATATAATACATATATATAAACTTTTAATATTAATAATATTATTAAATTAACTGATAAGTGATAACAATTTATTATTAATAAATAATAATATACTAATAAATATTTATGAAATACATGTTATTTAGAAAAAAATTAATTTAATCTTTTCTTATTTTTCAGCAAAATCATCTGCGTTCGTTGATTGCAATTTTCAAAACTTTGAACTTTTAATCTAAAACTAATACATTTTTGAAGTCTAAAAATATATAATATTAAGTTATATATTGTACTACATAATACATAATATGTAAATAAGTTGGTTGTGGAAATTTAATATAATACTTGTATACATTATATATATTTAACATGTACAATATAAAATATATTATATATAAATTAATATCCTTAAAAATTAAAAAAAAATGAAATTTAAATGATAAATTCCTACCGCATTTAAAAAAATAAAAATTGTAAATAATGTTAAAATAATTAAACTCTTGAATAAGGTCTCAATAACACTTTAAATGTTTAAAAAAAAAAAACTAATTAATAATAATTAATTATCTATGTAAAACTTATAATATAAATTAGAAATTCACTATGTAAATGAAAGCCAACAGACTAAAAATGGATTTAAATTGAATGAAAACAAAAGAAAAGTAATTAATTAATAATTAATTAAACATTTTTTTGAATTAATTAATAAAAATTAAAATTAGTACATAAATTTTAAAATCTTATATAGCCTAAGCCTTTATATAAATTAAATTAATTTTTTATAGGAGGTAAAAATAGATATTCATTCTTTTTTTAAATTTAAAATAAATAATAAATTTTAAATTGAAATATTTGAATTTGTTGCAAATAACAGTTTTAAAAGATTTTTAATGTGAGTATGTATTTTATTTTTATTCTTCAATAAATCTTTGTTAATGAACAAAACTAATCGATAAAATGTGAGACGTTAGCAAAATATATTCGTGAATACTTAATTTATTAAAATTGATTTTTTTTCAATAAATTTATCTGCTCTACAGAGGAGAATGCAAATTAATTTATATAGGAATGTTCCCTGATCTACACAAATATTTTTGCTATATCAAACCGTTTCATATTTTAACAAGTCTTTTCTTAAATAGACAAATTTAAACAAATAAATTAAAAACAAGACAAAAACAAGTAATCCTACAAGTTCTTAAACGCAATTGAAATTTTAATAATGAAACTAACATCTATTCTTATACACGTACGTATATAATTGGTGCATGCATGCATATTTATAAATCAATCAATAAATACGTCACTAAAATATTAAATATCGAATTTAACCAATTCTATATTGTATTTAAATACTAGATGTACAACAGGTAAAGAAAAACAAAATATTAAGAAATAAATTTTGGTAAAAAAGGGATCACTATAATACAAGATTATTTGTATATTGGCTGTATGAAAAAAGTCCCCAAAGTATTTGATTTCTGATTTTGTAAATAGCTCCAAAGAGTTCTAATTGAGAATCTCGCATATAAATTCGTAAAAAAGAGAAAATCTTCACTCGTCGGAAAATCGCTCCTAATTCATAACCTCCCATATATATATTCGGATGTATAAATACTCTAGAAAAAGTGATAACCATTTTGAATCCAAGTTAAAAAAATGTACCTAATTAATAAGAATTTCATCCTTACATTTATATTAATAATCGGAGAAAAAGGAAAAATTTAGATTTTTCCATAAATACTTGATTTCGATACGCCACTTATTTAAACTTTAATAAAATGTTGGCTAAAAGCTAAAATGTGAAAAATACCCAAGTTTTGCTTTTAAACTTTGTGGACTTTTTGTTTCTGACTTTTTTCGTACAACCGCTATTTATAATGTTAACTATATTTTTTAAGCAATTTAAAACTTTTTTATTGTTAAAATATTATATGCACATACATATTTGAATTCATATGTTGTACGCAACTGTTGTATCAATTGTATATATAAAAAGAAATGCACTTAGACAATTTTTTAAATTATTTGATTATTAAAAAATTATATAAGTTATTTTTACTTATATAAAATTTTTTTTTTTTGATATTTCTTATTCAAAAATAAGATTTTTAAAAAAAAAAATTGTAATTTGGTGCTTAATTGGTACAATTTCGTTATTATAAAATATTTATACTCATAATATACAAAACATTCCTACATATATAAAAAATATTCCTATAAAGACAAATTAGTATAAATTATGAATATAAATTAATATAAACAATTTAAATTTCTAATTTAAAAAAAAAAATGTATATTAAATTAAAAATTAAATAAAATTAACTAAAACGAGTAGCATTTAAATTATTAATATATGCATACCTAAATATTTAAAAAAAAATTAAACTAATTAATAAAATACATATTAAAATTTAAAATAAAAATTATTCGTCCATATTCCGTCTATTTATCAAAATTAAAATAAAAATGAAAATTTTTATTTTGTTCAAGTTATTTAAAGAAAAAATTAATTTTTTTTATATAAAAATAAAAATAAATAAAATTTATAAAATTTTATTCCAGTCCTTATGTGATATTTTTAGCAAATTAGTATCTACATTTTTATAAAAACAATTTAATAAGTATATATTTTGTTTTTATTATTTTTTTTTTAGAGCAATAAAATTAAAAGTCTAGTAATTTTAATCCATCAAATAACTTATATATTTTATATGATGTGTTGTTATAATGGCTTTTTTTTTATCATCGTTTAAGTTCAAGTTTAATAATGTATTGATATAATTTTGTTGCAGAAATTGTCATTGTTTTTAAGTATTATGACGTGGCTATTAAATGTGGTACAACGAATTCGTCGTGAAACATGGTCTAAATAAATTTAAGATTTTTTTTTTAGTCAAAAAGTTTTAGTTCTTGCGAATGTCTTTAAAAATTTCGGAAACTTAAGCCAAACATTAAAAGAAACCCATTTTGTTAATATAAAATACAAAACTGATTCAAATTACAAATAATTGGAAATATTTTGCCCAGAAGCAGAAGCCCATATGCGGCAGCTATTAAATTCTTTATATTTACATATTTTTAATTTATGTGGAATTTTTATTGCAATTCATAAATTTTCGTTTTTAAAATATATATCAGATTACAATACCTATACAATTTTCTTTATAACCCATTCATACATGCGTAAAGAAACAAACACATACCAGTATTAGATATAGGGCACTGGGATCTGGTTTTTTTTTACGAATGAGAAATAACATCCCAAGGGATTTATTTCGCAGAGCCTTATTTCGCGGCTCCGTAATTAAACTATTTAACTTTGCAAAAATCGTGTCGTTTTGACTACAAGCTGCCTAACTGAATTATTTATTTTAAAATAAATAAAATAAAAAAAAAAACTAAAAAAATTTACATGATAACACTCACGTAAAATATAGACCACATTCAATTTACTGCAATCATTACAAAATTGGCTTTTTGCCATCAGAAAAGAAAAGTAAGTGTGAAAATTAACAAAAACAAATCAAATTAATATCAGGGTATGCACTAAAGCACATTTATCCAATAATAAAATTAGATTAACAATTTATTAATTTTATGTAAGTAGGTTCAAAATTTGTAAAAAGAATGAAAATACAGAGAAAACCGAAGTAAGTAGGTTTGTTCTATAAAATGTTGAGGAATTTAAAAAACACTTTTAGTGCTATTTCACTTTTTTCTGTTCCTTTAAAAATCAATTTTTAACTAAAAGATCGACACTTTATTCGAAAACCTAAAACAAGAGATTTTGTAATGTACTTTCTAATTCGTGATCACAGAAAGAGCTTCAATAACGATTTTTTTTTAAATACCTATATTTCATACATAAAACATGGATTTTCCACATTTTCCATAACATAAGAAACACGTGAGTTGCTTAAAAATGACCTACAAAACACAATTTTGTAAAGCATGGAATAAATTTTAAAAGTTTGATTATATTTCTGGCCATTAATCGTACTAATTGGCTAAAATAAACATTTTTTTTAGCATAGATAAACATACATATTATGTATGTATACCTAGTTTTACCTTTGCTACATTTAATACTCTGCTTTTCATTTAAAAAATAAAAACATATAATTAAAAATATTTTTATGTTTTCTAGTTACCAAAGTGTATGACACTCCATAAATACAATTATTAATGTTTAATTTGGTTTCCGAATTTTTTGAATTTAAAAAATTAAAACAAATAACTAAAAAAAATAAATTAATCCTATTTTTTGGAAATATCTATAATATTAAAATAATATTGTAAAAAATAAATACTAAAAGCAGGTATTCATTTCGCTACATTTTATTCAAAATTAAAAAAAAAAATTAAAATTATAAAAATATAATCCAAGAAAACACTTTGTAGAAAAAAAATTAACTAACAAAACTTGCTTTTAATAATATTAAAAATTTAATATGTATAAGTAAGAACATTTATGTACCTTCAAAATAAATAAACTTGTTTATAATTAAAGTAACTAAATAATTAAAAATATACAAAAAAAATTAAAAATTGTTTTTTTTTTAAATATGATGATTAAATAAAAATAGAAAAAAAAACTCTTGCTTAAATTAAACGATACATTCATAAAATATAATCAAAAAATAAAATAAACAATAAAATATTTAAAAATCATAAATATTATAATAATTATGTAATTATTCCCCACTTGAGGGGCATAACTCGCTATTGATATTTTATTTGTTGAGAAAAATTTAAATTTTAAATAGGATATTAATTATAATAAAAAAAAACTTTACCCAATCCTATGCAATGATATTATTAAAAGATACTAATTCTCTAATAACTGTTTTGATCTTTAACAACTTTAAAAAAAATCTGATATATTATTATTGGAAAGCTAAAATAATTTGTAATTTGAAATAAGAGTACAATTCACAATTTCAGTTATTTTAATATGTTTTTGCAAATAAAATATACTCTTTTTCCTTTAAACAAAAGTAAAACATTCTTTTATGAGACTCTTAGACAGAAACGTAAGAAACAAACAAAGAAAATTAAAGTTTTCAAAATTTTTTAAGCATTATTGAGAATATATTTTAAATTAAATAAGCACATTTTCATTTACTAAAATCAATTGTTTGAAATTACTATCAAGAACAAGAAGAATAATATATAATATAAAACAAGAAGATAGAATATATTTTTTCATTCAGTTTAAGCAGTCGAATGAAAATTTGAATGCTCGAATATTAAAATTTGTTAGCGCCATTTAAAAATAATTCCAATTTTTTTTGATATGTAAATACAATTATATTAATTTTAACATTTATAACATGCACATAAATTTAATATTGGATAAAATATTAATGTTTGAAAATTAATAAAAAAATTTAAAAAACAATAAACTTAAGCATTATCTGAAAAATATTATAATATTATGAAAACTAATGTTTTAAAAATGTATAGAACAGATCAAACATAAAGTAACCAAAAAGAACGCATGCCGTGATTTATATTACACATAATTTGCATGTAAATTAATAACTAATAAAATATTTAACTTTTCTTCTTAAGAACCATGTTTTTATTTTGTTTTTAGTAAATTTTATACAGCAAATTTTGAAAACCTCCAAAAATTTTCAAACGATTGCAAAAATTACTATATATGTAATACAATAAACAAAACTGAGCAAGAAAACCAATTATATAATGCACCACAAATAAAGGTAAGTAACATGACATGTTTAGACATGTTTGTTTCTAAACAGAAATTATATATGAATCTGCTTTCATCTTTGTTTCAAAATAAACGACTTGACTTTGAAAATTGAAAATATTTATATTATAAATTTTATTTTAAACTTTTTTGAGGCTTTTATCTCCAATTAAAATTAGATTCTTATTTACACATCATTTCATATAAACCTGGTTGAATTAAAAATTAATTATCACATTTCATTCAGTTATAGTTTTCTTCTTTGTATTCTTTAGTTGTTTTAAAAAAAATAAACTATTGAATTCCAATATTTTGTTTGTCACCTAAACAAATTACCGCCAACTTTATATCAGCCCTAAATGATAAATAAAGAATAGTTAAAAATAAATAAGAGTAATTAAGTAATTTAAATGGGCACCTCTTTTTAATACTAGCTTCTCTTATTACCCCAGTTTCTTTATTTAAAACTCTAATTTTAAACTCAGCAAATTTAATCGCTTCTTCAAGACTTAAATCAACATATATATCCTTTCCAACATTTACTAATATTCTTTCTGTAACATCAATTTTTGCATCCATAAATATATTTCCACCGATATTCACCCGGGTTTTAAAACCATCTTTTAAATGTTGTTGAATTGCTTCGATCATATTTTTCAACTGCACAAATTCCATTATTTCAGCATTTTTTAAGTTTAAATGATATTCCAATTCGTTCAAATCTGATTTCAAATAATCATTTATAAATTCTTCTAATTTTTCTGGTGTCATTGTTGATTTTTCCATTATTAATTAAAGAAAATTTAATAGTTAGTAAAGTATAAAATTACTTGCAAATTATTCAGCTCGTTTTTTTTGGAGATTTTAGATTTTTCAAAACAAATCAAAAATATATAATTCGAGTCTCGAAAATTTAGACAAGTGACAACTTAAATGTCAGTCAAAATTTAGCAATATCCACAATATCCACTATCCAATGGCCTACCTTGCCATTATATAAACGTATGATGCGTGGCGCCTAATCGAACAAAGCTTACAGTACTTTGTCTATATATTTTCTTTATATAAAATGTTATTAAAATAAAAAATAATTACAATAGGCCCCGCCCCGTTGTCTTTTGACTCAAAAAATTAGCTAAAAGTCCCTGGGAAATTGTATTTAAGATAAGGGACGTCAAGGTTCTCTAAAAACAAAATAATTTTCCATTACCTTTTAATGTGATTAAATTAACTTTAAAGTCAAAAGTATAATTTAAAAATGATGTTAACAAATATTTATGTAAAATTATAGATGTTAGATGTAAAACAATTTGTATTTATATATTTGTTTATGTGAGGTTTCAAAGTTAAAGAAACAAAGATAGTTTTTACGAATACCCTTTTTCGAGAATATTTATGAATTTGTGTATACGAAATGTTGAATTAAATGGTGACTACTTAGATTAGAATTCACTACTAAACACATCTAAAACTGATTAATTGTAATTCCTACCTTTCCCTTTTTATATCAAAAGGGTTCGTGTCTTAAATAAATATTTTAAAGATTTATCCGAAATCGGGTGTGTATTTAGCTTTACCGCTTTACACACACAGTATTTGTACGGATGGGTACAGTTAGAGTTTCCATTTCCCGGCACTTTTAAATTTCCCGGGATACGGGAATTTTAAAATTTAATTTTTCGGGAAATCCCGGGATCCCGGGAAATCTGAAAAGATTTAAAGAAAAGTACAAATAATAACATTTTAAAACAAAAAACAAGACATTTTTATAATAATTCAAGTCTTTATTCAAAGATATAACAAAACTATAATAAAATAAACAAAAAAATAAATGTGTAATATTCAAAAGAAAACATTTGGATTTAAAATAGTAATAATAAAAATATAATTAAACTGCTAAGTGCTATGCTATTTTACTTTTTATATTTAATAAAATAACTTTTCAAGAAGCAAAGTACATTAAGTGAATGGCCACTTAGTAAGGATCTTTTTTTGGTAGAAAATATGGCAGCTATTGAAAATACTCGCTCGCTTTCAGTTGATGTAGGCCTTATTGTTTTTAAACAATAGAATAATTTTTTTAAATTTTCAGTCAGTTCACCCGTTAATTCATACATTTTTATTTCTTTTTGAATATTATTAGAATTAGTGTAATCTGAATTAATTGGCATCCTTTTAAAACATTTCTTCACTGCAGTTTCCAAGTTCTTCCGTAAATTTAATTCATCGATGTTACCTTCCATCACTACTTCACTATCGTCACTATCAATATCAATTGCAGTAGCATCAGAATAAGTTTTTGTAAATAATTTTACCATTAATTCTTTTGCCAACTTTATAATGCAAGCTTTGCTGCTTTTTTCCAAAAAAATATTATTTAAATTTTGTGAATTTGGATTTTGCAAAAATTGTAAGAGCGAAACTAAATCTTTGTTGCGTCTTTCTATTAATCTTGTTTTTAATACTTGTAGCAGTTCAGCACTTAAAACATTTTTTTGAAGTATACATATTACAAAATCGCAATTTTAGACTTGAAAACTATTGAAATGACAACTTTACATGACAATATATTAGTCTGAAATATGATTTTTATTGGAAATTAATGAACTTAAATTTCCCGGGAAATGAAAATAAAAACCCGGGATTCCGGGAAAAGAAAAATTACATATTTCCCGGGAATTCCATCCCGGTACAGTACAGTGCAGAAATAGAAATTTTGACCAATTGTTGAAAATAAAAAAGCATTAACAGGTGACTTATTATTCCAAATTTGTGGCTTCATTTCCGCATTCAAATGCTTGCTGATTTGGAAAAGATATTTTCCATTGTGACTGATGTTAAAAATAAAAAACGAAACCGTATATGTGAGCCATGCCTTAACGCGGTATGTATGATAAGATCGAGTTTTGGCAATAAAAATATAAATTCTGTGACATTTGAACCAAAAACGAAAAACATAATTATTTAATTCTAATAACATTTATAAAAAAAATTAAAATTTTTTGTTTTCTGTACCGAACTTAAGTTTTTATAAGGTCTATTAATATAACTTTATATTTATTTATAATTAGTACCAGGACGATAGTTAATATTGCCTAATATTATTATAGTCCTTTGCCTATTTGGCATTTGGGCTTCTTAAATTAAATTCTTTCTATTTATTTGTAGAAATTAATAGAATTAAGTTATTTTTTGTTTTGTTTGAATAAATTTTTATATTTTAATAATTAATATACGTTTTATTTTTTGTGAGAAAAAAATAAAAGGGAAAAAATGGGATAATTTGAAATTTTCGAGCAAATTTTGAAAAAAAAAAAAAATCTGACAACACTGGATGGGTGCCTTGTCATCAGATTCTTAATATCCATTGACTTTAGGTGGTGTCGGGAGAATCAATTCAACTTGGTTGATTTTGACATTTTTCAATTCCACTCAAAAATTTCCCGGTGTCGGCTAAGTCAATTGAATTAGTTTCAATTAATTGAATCAAGTTGTTTCAATTTTGATTTTTTGACAACAGAAATGTCAGTATTATAAAAATAATTTAAACGAAAATTTTTTTTTAATTTTTAGACGGTTTATTTTGTGCTGCATTATTATTTACTCCTAATAATTTTTGCAATGAGTTTTTTGTAGTTGCTTCCATTAGATTTATTAATTTTTCTAATTGTTTCCTGTTGCTAAAACATTTTTTCCTGAAAATAATAAATAAAAATTTTCATATTTATATAAATTATTTATCTTTATTTACCTTTCTAAATTACTCATTTTAATTTTTCTTTAAATTTTTAAACACAAACAACGCCAATAACAGAATAAATTTAACAGAATAGATTTAAACATAAACAACGCCAATGCCATAATGTAATTTCAAACACAAAAATGTATTTGAATTTCAAAGTCGACTCAGACGACTTTAAACAACACAAATTGATTTCCCCGACACCGATAGTTGACTCAAATCGACTTAAGTTGAAAGTCAAAAAAAAATTGATTCTCTCGACACCACCTTTTATTTCATCTTGAAACTGACATAAAGTCAATTAATATTATGACCTTTGCTACACGGCTCCATCGGTATAAATTATGTTTGTAAATGTGCGTAGGCATACGGGCGTCTGAGCGTCTTTACATCGCATGCGGCACCCGTATGGTACCTGACGAAGACTTTACCGATCACGCGATCGTTTCTGCGATAGTAGAGGTTTTAAAATTTGATTGAAAAACAGGGTATTTCCCTTTTACCGAATATTTATTATGTACGCATTTGAATTTGAACAATTTTTTTTGATTAATAATTTTCTTGTTATAAAAAGCAATATATTTTATGACGCTTGTAAAAGGGTTTGAATTATTTCTTATGCTTCTTCTAAAATTCTGTATTATTTCATACAAATTCAGAAGAATCATACAAATTAAAGAAACTTATACATATTTATTTTTAAAACGACAACAATAAAAACACAAAAACTGGAATCTCTACCAACTTTACAAAATTGACATCTCCTCAAGAAAAAAGTGTTCGTATCGTATGAAAGGATGAGCCTTCCAGAATAGGAGTGATAATGAAGACACAAACTTGAACTAAGGGAATGAAAAAAAAGTACCGACGACCGCGTCACCTCTATTAAATATCCTAAAAAAGTAATTTTGTTGAGACAGTGTATGAACCATAGAATTACTAGTACTAGAATGGCAATAGAGAAAAAATTTTCAGACAAATTTCAAAATTTGGTACGTGTACCGTTTGTATCATAGAATTACTAGTACTAGAATGGCAATAGAGAAAAAATTTTCAGACAAATTTCAAAATTTGGTACGTGTACCGTTTGTATGTACTTACTAGTTTCTCCGCGATTCATTTCATTTTGAAAGTGAAATATAAAAGAAACTTTTAGGTACGATTCAAGTAAGATTTCAAAGTTAAAAGTAAATGAAAACAAATTAGAAAATATTATATTCAAAAAATTTATGTGTTGTTGTGCTTTTTGAAGTTTTTTAAAAAAAATTAAATTAAATAAAGGGCTATTAAGATGGGAAGTAAGTGTTGCTTAAAGAATTTTATTTTTATTTCTTGAGGTTTTACAAATTTCAGCCGATTTTTTTAAAATTATTTTAAAGGTATTTTCCTTTTGGTTTTTGCTTTCCATTTTTCATTATTATTAAGTGACCGTTCTGTAAATTTACAAAACATTGTCTATTTTTGAATAGAATCAATTTGAAAATCATATTGTAATGCTAAAATTTTTAAATAATAAGTAAAATTTTGTTTGAATAAAAAAAAGGGTAAAGAAAAAAACCTTTTAAAACCTTTTTACTTTTTGTTTTGTTCAAAACATTATGATTTGTTTTTGATTTACTTATTTTCATTTCCACCATGAATAAATACCTTAAGATAAATCAAAATAGATATGTAAGTTAATTAAAATTAAACTAAAAATATACTTGTTGGGGACTCCATTATTTTTAAAAAAAATTTACTGCAATTTCTTCTAATATTATTAAAATTTTTTTCTTGATGCTTTGTTCAATTATATATTTAATATTAAAAAGGAAACATTTAAAATAAAAGTAAATTAAATCAAATAGTAAATATCTTTATTCGAAATAACTTACAATATACAAACTGCCCAATCCAAATGTATTTTTATGTAAAAATGTAAACAAAAAAACTAATGAGAAACTGCCTAATAAACATTCTCATTTACTCAAATTTAAGCAATGACAGATGAAGTAGCCGTACCATTTGTATACGCATACGAAATTGCATATGTATTTTTTTGTCTGAATATCTCAGAATAGGAAATCACATTACAAGAAAAGAGTCGGGAACATTCTTTTGCCATTCTAGAACTAGTAACATAAAGTAACATATATATAGAGTATTCACGTAGAACAAAATTCGTTAGTCATTTCTTTTTAAAAATCCCGTCCCATTTTACTCAATATCCCGTCCCATTTTTACTCAACACTCAAAATTCATTTTAAAACTCAAATATTTTTACTTAAAAATTGAGAAGAATTTTTTTTAAGCTCTAGAAAAAAAAAAATTCTTCATAATTTGAGTATTATGATATTATATGAAGAGTATATGTATATGAATGTACATATTCACATATTTACATTTTTATGCATATTTTTATGAATGTTAAGAAAAATGTATGTGTGTACATATTTTTTTGTAAATGTAACTTTTTTTATGTGATATTTTTCTCTATTTTTTTTTTGATGTATTTTTTATGTATTCTTATTTTGATATTAAGAATTATAATCAATTTAATAAAGGCGCGCATTTTTAAAAGTGTCAAGTGTTTATTTTGTTACAAGTGTTTATTTTGTTATGAACATATTATTAAGTATTAAAATTTGAATTAAAAAAATTGAGGAACAAATTGAGTCTGTCTGTCTATTTGTCTGTTGTTTAAAAATTTTTTCTCATTATAGATTTAGCAAATAAATTTTTGTATGTATTTGTAATACTTATTTATTAAAATAATTTTTATTTTTTGAATAATTTACTTGATACCTATATTATTTTCTTTTCATGAACGAGAAAATTGGATGAACACGATTGAAGTACCTAATCATAATATAATTTTGTAAATATGGAATGTAAATAACTAAATTTAAGCTAATGAATATTTTTGTTTGTTTTCGATAATATTTTTTAGTCAATGAATTGTTTTGTTTGGTTTATACCTATGTACATATTTTATATTATATTTTTTTTTTGCTATAAGGGTTTTTTATGCCGAATGGAATATAAAATATTAAAGCTTTTTTATATATTTTTCAATAATGTAATGCAATACTTATTCCATTTGGCTTTTTCCTTTATTAACTAACTTAAGAATTAATAATAAAACAGAATTATTTAAAAAAATATTGAAATTTTATTAAATTTTATATTTTTACCTTTCATGTCCATTTAAATTTTAAAAAAAAAAATTTGAGTCAATCAAAATAACGAACTAAATTCTTCTTAAACGTAAAATTCTTATATATACTTATTAAAATGATAAGATTATTTATGATTTTACAAGCCATACAACTTTTAATAATAAGCTTGTCTGTCGCACATTCATTAAACATTAATATCAAAAGTTACAAATAATAAATATGAAAATAAATTTTTCTATTTTGATTTACAAGAAGAACGAAAAATACACTTAGCTGTTTTAATTTCATATTTCACACATGCATCAATAAAAGATGTAAAATCTCTATTTAGTTTTTTTAATTTCAAATCAAAGTAACGAAAAAAAAGTAAAAAGACCTTAAATATTTTATATGTGTTAATATACCTATACACTATGCATGCAGTATAGATTTAGCTTTTCATACTTTTATATGGAATAAGAAGAATAATGTATAAAAATAAATATGTATGTATGTATGTATGTATATACCCTTCATATAGTTTTTTAAAGGTATATTAATAAATACTCAAAACAAGAAATTGAGAAGAATTTTTTTTTATTTATGAGTTTAAAAACAAATTATTCTCAATTTTTAAGTAAAAATAGTTGTTATGAGAATAATTTTTGAGTACTGAGTAAAAACGAAAAATATTTTTTAAAAAAATTGGTAAAAAAATTTTACTCTACGTGAATACTCTATATTATATGTTACTTTATGCTAGTAATTCTATGGTATGAAAAATTTTGTTAGTTAGGAAACTGAGTATGTATGTTTTTTAACTCGATAAAAAATGTGTCATGAATTTGTAAAAAAAGAGCACAAAAAGAAACACATTTTTTTTTGACAAAATCTGACTCTGCCCTGATTAGTATAAGAATATTATTTATCAAATAAATCGCAATTTTTCGTAAGAAGCGATGATTAAGTGAATATGGTGTGAATACATTATATAAAATTAAAGTATATTTCCTTTTTGTCTATACTTTTAATATACTGCAAATATTTTGGAAATTTTGAATTAAATTTTTTTTTTATTAAAACAATCAAAATTTATTTGAACATTTTATTTAATAATAATAATTTTTAAAATCAAATGCATTAATGTTTTTTTAATTTATACAAAAGAGGAAATAAATAATTTAACACAATTTTTTCTTTATTTTTTTCTAAATTTTAAACCAAAAAAATAATTTTTTAAATCTTTTTTCTTTTTTTTAATTTTATTATTTTATATATACGTGTTTTTTCTTAATTTTTTTATTGTATATATTAATTATTTTTTGAATAAATTACCAATTATTATTTTTTTTTTAAATTAAAAACGATAGTCTAAGTGTAGAAGCATACATAATATATTGTTACAAATAGCACTTATCACAATAAAAACTTTTTTCTTTTCTATTTTTTTTTTCTTCAAATTTTAGTAATATTTTTAATATTTCTTATTTTTTTTTTAATTATATCAAGACAGGTAATGGCAAGATTATTTTTTATTTTTTAAAATGTATTTTTGTATGTATGTAATTTGATTTGATTTTTATTCAAAGCGATAAATCTATTAATTGTTACCTTTTGTTTTAAGAAATTAAAATTCTTATTTTAAATTATGTTTAACGTGTAAATTTATTTATAATCTATTAAATAAAAATAACATTATTTCTGTGTGTGAGTTTTTGTTTCTTTTTTTTTATTTAATATATATATTTGTATAGAACTGGATTTATTTTATTTCTTTTTAATTTTGTTTAAGTATCAAGGAGTATTTTTAAGAATTTTAGTGCCTGTTCATTTTCAAACTTAAGAAAAATAAGAACAAACAAACAATTTAAAATAAAAACATAAATTAGGAATTTAATAAGTATTTATACGAAATAATTTCTAAATGTTTCCTTTTTTCAAAGCTCAAACAACGAATTTAAATTTGTAGAGAAAAAAACAATTAAATAAATACGTTTAAAATATTACAAATATGTCCAAAATGTCATTTTACATTAAATATATAATTTTTTTTTGGAAATTTTTTATAACTTAAAATTTATTTTAATTTTACGAAACATAATTTTATTATCTAAATAAATTTAAAAATTATTAAATTAAATCATTATTGGAGGTTCTAAGCTAGAGTTAATTATACAAAAACAATCTGTTTTTAAAAATTTGTAATGTAAATGAATTTGTAATGAAAAATTTATTTAATTTAATAAGTGGTAAGCTTACATATTCTTTTTAAATTGTGGTCAAATTTAATCTAGCTTAAAACAATTTATTTAACGAGAATATTCTAATTTAGAATAAAAAATTAATAATACAATTTAAGAGATTTTGAATAATTTTGTTTTGAAATAATATACCGACTGTTGACCACGCTTTAAAAAATGTTTTTACCATTTAAAAACAAAACCAGCTACATAAATATATATTTTATTTTTCTATTTTTCCTTAAAAGTAACCATTATTGTGTGCATGAAAAAAATATTTTCGGTTTATTTTACTCTAAAAAAAATTTATATATTTAAATACGATTATTACAGCGAAAAAAAAAAATATATTTATATATATGTATATAATTAACTTAAAAAGAAAAAATTGATAACGATATGTTTTGTGTAGAACAAAAAATAACACTACAATAAGTACAAATATTGATAAAATATATTGAGTGAACTTATTAAATAAAAATAATTATGTAAAGTTACACTTAAAAACTATAAAAAATTATATCTTAAAACCATAATTCTTTTTAAATAAGAATTTTAATTTATTTATTTAATATTTTTTTTTTCTAATCGAACATTTACTTTAAAAAAAAAATTTAAACAAGAGAAAAATAAATAAATATCATGTTTTTTAAGTTACACAATAATTTTAATAAATTTTAAAATTTTGTTGTCCTTTTTCACTTTTCTTTTTAAATAATATTAAAAAATTATATATATTCTATATATATGTAATAATATTTATATATAAAGATGTATATATTAAATGAAATAGGGCACCAAACTTTTATTCTACATAAAATTAAGAATAAAAATTATAAAGAAATATTACAACTTTTTATTTTATATATATATAATTAATTCATTTAAATTACCAATTATTTAATTTTATTTTTAATAAAAATTATTAGAAAAAATATTAATGATTAATTTTTTTCTTTTACTTTTTATTACTATTAATTATCTTTGTTACTTTTAACTAAAATATGTTTTTTTACATTAAAAAAAAATATTAATAATAATACTTGTTAATATTTTTTTTATAAAATAATTTTTTTAAATTTGATAAATATTTACAAAAATTTATTACTAAAAATGTAGTAATTAGCACTTATTTAAATATAACACTATTTAACATTCTTTTCTTATCTTGCTTCTTGTTACTTTCCTTAAAAATTGAATATTAATTTTTTATATTCTTTAATTCTAACTTAAAAACAAAAACTGAATAAATACTGATTAAAAAATAAAATACATCATGCCTATAAATAAGTTTCTTATTTGTTTTTTTCCTTTTGTTAGTTTTAATTTTTAAGTATATAATAAATGATTTTTGTTTCTTCTATTTCAAAATCATCATTAATATTTTCCTTTTAATTTAAATACTTTCGACACTTTTTTGATCCACATGAACAAGGAATTTTAACATCTTCAAATGGAAATTTATAATCATAAGTTAGCTCTTCACCCTGTACAATACGTCGTAAAGCAAATATTATAATATGTTTGTGTCCAAGAATATCAACAACTTTAGAATAGCAATTAGGCTAAAAATAAAGTTTTTTTTTATTAAACAATTAAAACATAACAAACAGAACACATACTTCACAGGAATGATTTATGAAACGCGCAGCATTTCCCCTCATTGTTGCATCCACCACTAAATTATCATCTATTTTAAACATATAACATCCTATACCTTTGCTATCATAATATCGTTCTCTCTTATCAGTCAATGTTGATCTAATTAATTCACCGGCATATTCAATAACCATTTCACCTACAATTTTTTAATTTATGATAATGTTTATGTTAACTGTTTAAATTAAAATTGTTAAAACGAAGAGTGGCTCTTACCTGCTTCGATATCTTTTGTGCAATAAAGACCTCTACCGTGAATATGGGATCGGAAAACACCAATATAATCTTTATAAGTTTCTTTCAAAGTTCTGTATTTCATAGCCATTGGTAAATTGCTCCCGGTTCCACGCCTAGTAAAAAAATAATATAAATAAATTGATTAGAAATTTGTAATTCAAATAGAAAAAATATCTATCTACCTTTGCACACACTCATTATCTGTTGGCTGAACAACAACCTGAATAGGTTGTTTTCGATGGCGTGATGCCAACCAACCGAACATATCATAATCAGATCGTTTTACAAATGGTTCACATCTAACAGACCCATGTGTACTCTCTTTATATTCTTCACAATCAGAAGAATAATCAACACTGTTCGATTCACGTTTGTGATATTTAGTTGTATATTTAGTGCATCTTTCAACACCAGGTAACTGTTCAATTAAATATCTCAAAGCGTTGGTTTTTAAACCTAGCATTTGTATACCACACATATCAGCAACTGGGCCTTCTGGTAAAGGTGCCAAGCCATGGGCTTTCCGGGCAACTTGAACAGCTTCAAAAACTTTTTCCCAAACATCGATTATAGACGTCGACTTATAAATAAAACCATCTTCACTCTGTATTTCATATAGAATTTTTGGACCTTTATGATAATTTTGAGAGTCAATGTTTTTTGCTAAGCTATTAGACACTTGATATGATTCGACGTTGTTTGTTTGTGGAATTATATTGGGTGTTATATTTTCTTTTTGGTCAAATGATTTATTATCCTCAACAACATCTGACTCGTCTGCAATTTCGTCTTCTTCAAAGCTTTCACTTATATGAGGTGAACTTTTACAGTCATCATTTTCTAAATTTTCAAGAATTTCAGAAATTTTTTCTTTAACTTCTGGTGCTGTACTTTCCGATATGTCATCGCTAACATCTTGACAACTTTTTGGACTCTGTTCGCTTTCCATATGAATTCTAGATATAAAATCAAAAGCATCATTACCTGCACTATTTTCTAGAGCTAAATCAGGTTTTTCGATAATTTTATCTTCTTTATCTGTTGAATCTGTGTTTTCCATAAAAATATCCGATTCCAAAGCATTATCATTGTTAACAATATCATTTTCAAAATTTGTTTTCTCTATTAATGTAAAATTATTAGCGATTTCTGTGTTTTCTCTAAATTCTCTAGTTTCTCTAAATTCTCTATTTTCCCTAAATTCTCTATTTTCTCTAAAATCTCTATTATCTCTAAATTCCCTATTTTCTTGGAATTCCCTAATAGGATCTTTAAAAATTTTATCTTCACTGGTAAATGTCGTTATTTTATCTTGAACATTATCATTTTTGATAATCTTCTGTTCAGTAGGTGATGGTATTGGAACAGCAATTGTGTTCTTTTGCAACATTGTTTGCATAGGTAAAACTCGATTTGTAGGTCTTGATACAATTTGATTATTTGAAGGAACCTTTAAAAAGAAAAGAGTAAATTAAAGTTTGAATTTTAATAAAACTAATTAACAAAATACCTGAGGAATAGGATTAACAATATTTGTAGGAATATTGTTACCAAAAGGTGATACAAATGGTGCTGAAGGCAATTGAATACTTGTCGAAGTAGGCAAGCTAATTGATTGAGATTGTTGTTGTTGTTGCTGTTGTTGTTGGTGTTGTTGTTGTTGTTGTTGTGGCGGATTTCCTTGTTGCAACGACGGTGTTGGTGTGGAAATTAAACTATTTGTAGCATTTGTGTAAACCGGATTATTTTGAACAATATTAACGGAACTTGTTGTTGTATTAGTTTCATAACATTGTGGAGTTATATTATTATTGCTAACACTAACGCTATTGTTGAAATCACTTTCACTTGAAAATGTTAGTATAGTTGTTGGAATCTCAGACACCGGTGTGCTTTCATGAGCATTTTGAGCTTTAATATAATCTTCTATGTTTTTATTAATATTTTGTAAATTATTATTTATGTTGATATCATTTAAATTTTTATTAATGTCAGAAGTATTTGCTAAAGTTATTTCTATTCTATTTTCTACAGGATTACTTATTAAATTTGTTATATGAGCTGCTGGATTGGGTTTTGGAGCAATTAATTGTGGAGTAGATGTTGCACTTTTTATAACAACTTTAGGTGATACAGGTTTTGCAACCACTTTTGGCTTAATTTGGGCTGAAGTTACTTTATTAAGTGGTTTAATTAAATTTGTTTTTCGTTGAACTGTAGGAATTGATGTCGTATTTGTTAATTTCGGTTTTATTATATGCTGATTAATTAAATTTGAATTTTTATTAGTTTTAATTGAGCTATTTGTATCAACATTAGATGTAGTTATTATTATTGGGGCCATAGAATCCATTGTTGAAATGCTAGTTGGCATCATTCCGGCAGAAGTGTTAATAACTTGAGTATTTACATTATGTGGTGGTTGCATTTGCTGCGAATTGATATTAGTTATTTGATTAACTATATGTGGTTGTATTTTCTTCACAATTAGAGGTGATGATTTTGCAGTAGGTTTTACTGGCGAAGCTGGTCTTATTTGAGGTTGAATAGGATTTATTGTTATATGTTGGCTTCGATTTGGTTGGGAGATTGTTATAGTATGTGATGAGTTGGACTGTTGCGGTTGTTGATTTTGAATTATTGTTGCAGGTTGGTTTTGTTGTTGAACATTGTAAACTTGCTGTACCTGCTGCACAGATTGTGGTGTATGAACTTGCTGAGGTTGCATTTGTTGAACAATTGTGGGTTGTTGAATTAAATTCCCAGATATTGTATTTGTTTGTTGATTTGTTGGTTGCTGAATCATGCCATCAACGTTATTTAGAACGACATAGCCGCCAGGTACCTCAACAATTGGTTCAATTTTGCTTGCTTGGAAGACCTATAAATGGAATATAAAATATAAATATTTTTTAAAATTGAAAAATTTAATGTTATTTACCTGTGTTGTTGTTGCCGAAAAACTTGAATTTTGACTTAGTACTCCTTGCATAGCTGTCGACACAAATTGTTGCGATGACATAACAGTATTTTGAACAATAGTTTCTAAACCATAATACATTGGTTGGGTTCCGGTTGTTGTTAAAAGCATTGTTGGATTTCCAATAACATCTAATGTAGCTGATGTTCCTGGGTTTCCTAATACCATTTGGTCGGCGGACATAACACCACATTGTGTTGGTTGTATTAATGTTCCGATAACTTGTGGTTGATGTTGCTGTTGAGTTAATTGTAATGTTGGGCCGGTTGATATCATTTGTAGTCCAGGAGCACCATTAGTTAAAACTAAATTACCACTGGCATCAGTCTGTAGGAATGTATTTCCTTGAACTAATGGATTTGTAGTTGTAATATATGGTTGCTGGGGTTGCTTAAAGTCTGATGTTGCTGCTGGCATAGCTAAGTATTGAAGCTGATTATTGTTATCAATATAAGTTACTATGTTTTGAGGTGCTGTATTTGTAACTGGTTGAAGTATAATAGATTGTGTATTGGGATTCTGGTTACTTTGTTGAATAATTATTGGTTTTTGAGTTTCTGTTTGATTTCTAAAAATGGGTATTTGATTATGATTAGCGTTCTGAATATTATTTACGGCTGTCTGTTGTGGAGAAATTTTCTTTAATTTAGGAGACATCATATTTTTTTGTGGTTTAACTTTTGCGGCAAGCTGTGCTGGTCTAGGACTTAACTTTGGTTTTTTCTGTTGCTTATCTAAATTGATAATATTTGCCGTGATAACATTACCTTGTTGTATTGTTTGTGGTTGCATATGTAGCTGTTGTTGATGATGTTGTTGTTGTTGGTGTTGTTGCTGTTGATGTTGCTGTTGTTGTTGTTGATGTTGTTGTTGTTGCTGGTGTTGTTGTTGCTGGTGTTGCTGTTGCTGGTGTTGCTGTTGCTGGTGTTGTTGTTGCTGATGTTGTTGTTGCTGGTGTTGTTGTTGCTGGTGTTGTTGTTGCTGGTGTTGTTGTTGCTGGTGCTGTTGTTGCTGGTGCTGTTGTTGCTGGTGCTGTTGTTGCTGGTGTTGTTGTTGGTTATTCGTTGCAATAGTAAAAATTTGTTGCCCATTACTGTCAAGGGACATCTGTATAGTCGGAATGTGGTTATTATTATTTTGGAATTGATTTAAATTTTGTATCGATGAAATAAACTGTTGACTTAATCCATTTTGGTTTGTTGAATTAAGATTCGGTTGAGGTTGATGTGTATTCAAAAATATATTGGGAATATTTGATTGATTAATCTGAGCAATTGGAACTGTATTATTTTGTATTTGAATGCTAGCTTGTCCCCGTAATGGAGTTATATGTACATTTGTAGTACTTTGTCGTCCCATTAAATTTTGAGCAGCATTATTTGTTATTGGAAATGTGTGATTAATGTTCTGAATGAATGTGCCAGATGTTTGGTGTGGACCTTTGTTAAAATCTAATAAAATATTTTGTTGCGTAGAAGTATCAGATTCTGGAGTACGTGCTGTTTCTGATTCGCTTTCACTAGTAGATAGCGGCTCACATTGTACCAAATGTCTTTGGAAAGACTCATGTGTTCTATACGTACACTGACATCTATCACATTTTACAGGACATCCAACTGAATTTGGATCATAAAGTCTGTATTCAGTAGTTGTACTTTCTTCAGTCATCATAGGGTCATCCATTCCATCAAGTTGAGATATTCTAAATTTCTCAGTTGAATTATCCTTTGTAGTTGCAATGCCAGACAAAAGATTTTCTTGACAGTATTTTTTTGCAGCACTCCATGTAAAAGTTTTAGCTTTGTTTGAATCATCAGCTTGTGAACCACGTCTTACAGGATATTCTTCTTTACGTCTTCCCAAAGATAGAACAACACCATCAGGTAATCTTATATCTTGAAAACCTTTAGAAATTTTTCTTCTTTTAATAGAATTATTGTCCAACTTGCAACTCCACGTTAAACTAGATGAACGTTGTTGACTTCTTGAAGCATTTCGAGCCAATACTTCAGATTTACTCCTTTTTATCTCCCTACCAACCATACCACTTATTGGACGTACGGCTGACAAAAGAGCATCTTCAACATGATTAATACCAGCTTGTCCTATTGACCAAGAATTCTCTACTAGTTCTTTATTTGCATTATTGCATTCCTTGTCAACATCAGAAATGTAATCATGGTTATTATCGCGTGAGAATTCGTTAACCAACAAGCCTTCTGGTTTAAAATCAACTGAATGAATATCTTCATAAACCATTAGTTTTGGAAATATATCAAGCATAGAAATACCGTCCAAGAGTTCATGTGGTAAATCCTCAAATATTGCATCTTTAATTTCAGGAGGTAATAAATCTGCATTATTTTGTGGTTCTTCTTCTGTTGTTGTTTCATCGGCAGAACATAAATTTTGTCCAACAGCTTCAAGAAATTGTTTAACAGTTGCTCGATCCGCTTCATCACTGCTTTGTAGTAAGCTATTATGCCACCTCGTTATTTGAGATAAACCTAGTTGTACCATATTCATATTACTAGTATGATCTACAGTAAAATTACGATTTACATCGCCATTTGCATTCATTGAGAAAATGTTACTTTGTATTGAAGTTTTTATTGTATACTGTACAATTTTCCATGGTTCTTTCATTGACCAATATAGCCTCGTGCAATGGAAATCAACTGGAATTATAGCTTCATTTGTGTCAGAAAATTTAGGAAAAACACGTCCTAGGTTTTTAACTTGTAATGATCCAATTAAGAAATTTACTTTTCCTGGTTCAACTAATTTTTTCTTTCTTCTATCGAGTTCTACATAAACCGGGCGATTCACTTCAAAATTGTGTTCATACGTACATTTCTTTCGATTTGCAAATTCTAGATGTTCAGGACAATAAACAGTTTTATCTGTCATAAAAGCACATTCAATTTTTCTTGCACATGGATAATGATAATGTTCTCCACAACTTTTTACATTACAACCAACTGTTGCTCCTCGATTTCCACAAACAGTACACTTAATCATTCTTCCTCTTGATATCGCACTATGGACATTTTGTAATGAACCATCAATCTCTTCAAAAACTTCAGCTGACCACATTGCACAATTAATATGAACCCAAGAATTATGCCCGCAATACAAAAGCCTTGATTCTTTATCCGGGTCCGACTCTCCAGTGCCCTTACAAAACATGCACATTCTATAATCATTTTCTAAACTTTGTGAGTATATACAATCATCTACATCTTCGGGCAAATTGATTTCGGGTACTTGATGATCTGAGTTAACATTGTCTGTAACAATCCCGTCTAGGCAGTCATCAGAATGTTGAGAAAAATTACACGCATCAAACATATCTTCTTCAAGTGCATCGGTACAAGCTTTTGTTTCATTTTGAAACCATGGGAACGTTTCACTGAGTATTTCTTTATATGTCAACATTAATTCATCACAATTGGAAGAAGTTATAACATTTTCCATATCATAATTGAATTCAGCTAGCGACACATAATTAGAAGAATTTATTTTATTTTTTATATCAACCAAACTTAACATTGTTGAAGATTTCATTCGGCCAGCAGAACACATACATTTAGGGTATGAGTTTCCACTAGGTATTGGAGAACTCGATGATTCTGTAAACTCGTATATATCATTTTGTGTATCTTCACTAAATTGAGAATTTTCTTCATTGATACCGCGTGAATTGCTGTGAATTAAATTCTTATTAAAAAGTAAATTTCTTACTGCATTTTGGTTTTGGCAGACACAGGTAAATGAAAATTTCTTTCTTGGACTTAATTTTAGTAAAGCACATGCCTGCCGACTTTTACTCAATAGCTTTACAACACTTAACAAACCCGATTTAAATTCCGCTGAAACAGCATCGCGCCATTCAGTTTTTTTATTGTCCATACATGTACATTTTTTACAAACAAATTCAATATTTTCCGGTAAGGTGCTCAGTAAGTTATACTGTTCATCTGAAAGACCTTCGCACTTTGCGTGAACCCACTTTTGACAATCGCCGCATTCCATCATTTTTAAATCAAAATCATTTTCTTCATAGCATTTTTGACAAATGGGGCAAAAATTACCTTTTTTGCGCAATTTAAAACATTGAGAACACATTGGTAAATTACCAACGAATTTTGAAACTTTTGTTGTCCCACAACTTTTACATTTCAAACAACTTGCACATATTAATGGTCTATCTGCACCAAGTAAACGTTTACTTGTTCCCAGACAAGTTGTGTGATAATATTTTTGACATTTTTGACATTTAACTTTTGAACCAGAAGTCATATTGCACGTATAGCATACTGTACAGCGTGGACATAACCAATTTAAACGATTAGTTATTAAGTTCATATTTTCAACAGGATTAATTGATGTATCAAGTAAATTAGTCATTGTTTCATCCAAAGAGGAATGTTTAAAGTTGTATTCATCGGCCACACAATACTGATGGTAGGGCTCACAGCAGCATGCACAAAAGACCATACCATCAATTCCACTACTACCACAAAGAAAGCATAAAGCTCTCATTGGTACTTCTTCTGTAACAATTATGCCAAAACCATTTTGACTAACTTCTGCTGGATCATAATTTTCCCAAAAATCAACTGAAATTCTTATTATATTAAGTAATTCATCTTTAATATCATTTATTTCTTTGCAGCTATTAAGTTTTTTTGTAAATGCAGTAAGATTTCTTGAACTTAAATTTGCCATTGGAACAAGCGCATTATTCTGCAAAGATTGATAATAACTGTGAGTTCCTTGACGAGATATTTTTCTTTTAGAAGATTTAGAAAATTCTTCCAATTTAAGTTTTTTATCCCTCAGCGAATTTTCGGTATTGCTTTCTCTTTCAAAGTTACATATTTCCATTGCTAATTCACCTTCACAACTGAGTTCATGTTCATCGATATTCATTGTTGATTCATTCTTTACCGAAAGATTTTCGGTTGTATCACAAACAAAATCTTGAGAATTTTCAGAGATATCCATATTAATATCTTCAATATTATCTGGTTTGGAAATTTCATTTTTTGTGATTATTCTATTATGGTTTTCTTTTGTTTCAATACGATTGCTAGAAATTGTTTCTTCATCCAATTCTTTTGAAAGATCTAAAATGTTTGTTTCAGAAATTTTAATTGTTTCGTCCAGTTTTTCTTCCAACTCGGTTGGAGTTGCTGGCGGACTTAAGCCTAAATCTTGTTGAGTAGGATGAGAACATGATGTACAATTATCCCTCAAATCATTTGGTAATTCAACTTCAGCATTATTTGGAGATTCCGGTCTCGGGGGTGTTTCCATATTCTCCAGAATTGAACCAGCATCTTCCGGAAATGTTGCTATAGTTTGTCCTAATACAATGGATGCACTACGACAAACATGTTTTACACGTGGTCCTTTTAGATCAATTCTCTGTCTCTTAAGTTCAGAAGAAATTGTAACTGACGAATTATTTAAAGTTTGAGATGAAGGTGATGTTGATATAATTTGTTGTTCAATAACTTTATCCTTCTTACGAAGTTTAATTTTGATATTATTTTCGGTTTCTGCTATCAATTTATTCGAATCTTCTTTGCTACAAACGTTGTCTGATGAATTTAAAACTGATTTATTATCAACACTAAATTGCATTTCATCGTTTTTATTATTTGAATCTATCATAATGACTGGTTTTTCTAATACTGTTAGCTTGATTTTAGGCAAACCACCGAATTTTGTATTATTCTCCGCCAAAGGATTGGTTAAAGATAATGCTTTTGATGATACATTTTCATTTGATGATGACGTTTTAAAGTCATCTATTACATTGTTATTTGATATTTTATTACTACGATGAATACCATTATTATTATTATTTTCAAACAGATTTTCTGACGACGAAGAATTCCAACTTATCAGTTTTGTATTTGTTGTCTGTGAAAACAAGTTAGTTGATGAAGGTGATGTTGATGATGATGATCTGTTGTTCTTGAATTTATCTAGAAGTTTCTTAACATTTCCATCAATATTAACATTGCTGAATGCACTATTCGATACACTCAATTCTTTCGGTTTATTTAGACTTAAAGCTGACTTTTTATCACTATTATTAATATCTTCTACAAAAGATGTAGGCAATACTGATTTAAGGCGATTTTTATGTCCAGTTGAAAAATGACAATTTTTAATACATTTCTTTAACCAACACGCAGAACAGCGTTCTTTATACGTTTTTTTGAAATTTTTAAGACTTGCTTTCAATAATGGATTAACGTTACATGATCCTTAAAATAAAAAAAATAAATGTTTATTAAAAATTCAAAACAATCATTTATTTTTTTATTTGATATTGAAATATATTTTTAAATATTATTTAACGGTATTAAAAGTAAATGCATTTGTGATATTTTTTTTTAATTTAGATATATCTAATAACTTACCGTCACCACGATTACATTGCAAAACGTTTGGACTTGTTCCAATTGAAGGAATTGATCTTTTAGTAATTTTTGAAATGAATTTTCTACAAATGTCACAGCATTGAATGCCATATTTTCGGGAATCCCCCAAATTTTTTGCATTAATAGGAGTGAGACATATTCCACAATTTGAATTATTGGCTAAAATAAAAACAAAATGTTAATATTTAAATTAAAAGACAATGTAAATATAAATGCATTACAATTTTGTTGAAATGAACCCATATTTCCAGATAAATTTGATGAAAAACCTGTAATACTATTTGATAAATTTTTTTGTTCTTTTACTGAGTTTTGTGTTTCGGAAAATTGTAATCTTGGTTGTCTTAATATGCCTTTTGATGAAGACATTGTACTAAATAAATATTTATTTGAATTTTTTAATAATGCTGAATTATTTGATCCCGTTGGTACAAATGGATTTAATTTGATATCTTCTGATGAATCTCTACTATTATTAGGTCCATCTAAAATAAATGCCAATATTTAAAAAAAATTGAACGAATTTTAATATTCAAAAAAAATTTTTTTAATAAAACGGATTTATTACTTAAGGAACTTATTTTTTTGATTAAAGGCATAACTTTAATTAATTTTATACGATCAATATATCTAGCAATTAGTCACGAAATAAAAATGAATAAAATGATAGTATAATATAATATACTATCATAATTTACTTTTTACAAACTCTGTATCTCTGTGTAATGCAAATACAATAACACAATATAAATTGTTCTAATACTTACATTACAGCCCAATATGGGTCCCTAAAATTAAATATAATAATTCAAATAATTACATTAATTCTATTTAGAAATTAATTTTTCCGTTCTAATAAACAATATGTGTTGCTGATAAGTTTTTTTTTTTTTTTTTTTTTTTTAATATTTATCATAGGAGATACGACAAACTTTGAAAACTTAAACAAACAAAATGACAAAAATATACAAAACATTTCCCATTCTAGTAAAATTATTGTATCCTTCCTAAATCCTGTCAACTCATACTTTATATTTACATTATATATTGCTTATTCTATATGTTATATGTATGTATAGGATATTCGTTATATTTGAATCAAATTGTTTTACTTAACACTCAGTTTTTTTTTTATATTGCGTATCTCTTCCAAACTAATACAAATTACATTTTCCCATACCTTAGACACACGAATAACGCTCAGAAGGAAAAATATTATTTCACGGAAAGAAAACCTCAAATAAATTGTAATTTTTAACAATCTACGATAAAAATAAAAACATAGTAAGTAGGTAGGATTGCATAAATTGTTTTACAATTAAAGAAGTCGCCCAGAATTAAAGCCAAAGTAAAATGAAATGAGTGTTAACAATTAAAAAAGTATCCAGTAAAATTTTATCATATTTTGGACATGTTAATGATCAGTTGTCATTAGTTTATTTTTGTGTAAATATACAAAACGAAATTTATTTGAAAATATTTTAAACTCAGTATGGTTATAAATTAAAATTAAAGTGACCAGCTTATTTAAATCACATTTATTTTGAAATAAATTTTTATTTTAACAACAAACATAAAAGTTTGACTAAAAAAATTTAACTTTTTGGTAAAAAAACGTCTGATTTTTATATCATTCCAATTCTGAATACCGAAAAGCATTGAAGCACGTTTTCTTTGGCACATTTTCTGCTTTCCTTTGTTCATCTGAAACTTGTTTTAAAAATTATGGGACACACTTCATTGTAAATTAATAAACAGATTAATTGTGTTTTGAGTTTTAAACAAAGTCAACAGCTTATAACCAACTTTAAATTTAATCAATATAGATTTTAAGAACAGAATATAGCCAGAAAATATGAACGCAACTGGTCACTCAAAATATTAACACAAATATTTTTTTATATATGTATATACACATGTATATTTAGTTTTAACCATTTTCCAGTTTTTACCAGTTTTACTATCACCCTACCATATGTCCTTTGATATTTTTTATTGTTGTTGTATTAAAGTTAAGTCATTAGTTAGTTGACATGTTTGATACTTTGTCAAAATAATGGTAATTTTTAATGTAACCAACTGTGGTCCGATGGTTTTTCGTTTTATTGTGTTGTTTTGTTTCTTTTTTTTTTTAATAATTTTCTCTATTTAATTTTTGCATTATGATTCACAATTCATTCATAATAATTTAATGCTCTATTTAATTTCGAGTTTAGTAGAAGTGTAAACATAAATTCGCATAAATAAGATAATTTAAATCCGTATACACTAACTAAACATACATAAATCTAGTTATCTGAAAGAGATGATTATTGAAATAAGTAAATAGTTTTTTTTTGATGATAAATGATCCGATTTGCTTTTCAAGCTGATTTTCATAAGTAAGTGTTGTATTTATAAATTTTTATTGGAAAATACACTATAATTTTCTGTGATTAAAAACAAAGAAATGATACACACCTCTTTGTTTCCCCTCCAATCCTTTCTATTCTATTCCATTTTTATATTAAGTTTTTATTTATTAATTAATTGTTTGAAAACCTTCCAAATAAAAATAAACATTAATGAATATGTAAATATTAAATTAACCCTTAAAACATTCTTTAATTTAATCAAATTCTCATATTATGAATGGTTACAGGCAGTGTTCTGTGATGATAGATTATGGTGTGAAAGAAAAACAAAAGTTTAAAGAACTTTTGCAATATAAAATTAGGGAGTTGATTCAATTCCTACATTAACTATTTCCATGTGACGAATCTTAAAGTGATAAAAATATGAAATTTTTGGGGAAAAATAAATTACAATTCACGTGAAATTTTATAGACGATAATGACAAGTCATAAATGTTATATACATATATCATATTAAGGAGTGATAAAACATTCTTGTGGCAACATAAGGTAATATAAGTTAGAAAAGATGTAGTTAGAGAATATTATAAACATTCTTATGAACAAGAGTACCAACATCTTGTTTTGAAATTGTTATATTATTTTTTAATAAAAAAAAACTTTTTTCAACTGCATCAATGTAAATATATTTTACTTTCATTTTTTACAAGTCATTGTCGTTGAAAATTGTAATATTAGTTAGGTTTTCCTCATCTTATTGTGTTATTCTGTAACTTGTGGTATGTTAGTTGATACTCATAAAAACTTAATTTATAACATATGATGTATTGTTTTTTCATGAAATAGTTTAAATTTCATTTTTTTTTTCTAAGAGTAAATAAGGCAACCAAAATACCCACAAAAATGTGACTTCCTATATTTATAGAAAAAAATTTTAAAACTTTTTTAAACTGTTCAACTTTTTATGGAATTAAATGGAATTATTTAGCTTAGTACCAATATTAAAAAAAGGTTCGGTTAGCTGTATAATTATTGTTACAATACCTATGATTTATTATTACCTTTCAACACATACTAAACGAATATCTTATATATTCTATATAAGTTTTAAAAATGTTAAATGGGTTTTTTATAAAATAAAATAAAATTTCTATTGTTATTGCTTGGTTAGAACTCAACTGCTCTCATTCTTATATTAGAAAATCTCATGTACTTTACTTATTGTAGTTGCATATGATGTTCAAACATTAGGATTTCTAGAGAATATGTATGTATATATATACTTACAACATTAGGTCTAATTTTTTGGTATGGACATATAAATTTAAAAAAATAAAATAAGTTCATTTATTATTCTGCCATTTTAAGGTAATCCCTCAAAATCACAAACAGGATGACAATGTGGTTAACATGTTTTGTCAGTAGTGGTTTCAACAATAAAATAGATTCTGATTTATTTAAAAAAACAAAAAATTAATTCGTTTTCGTTTAAGGAAAGGGAATTGTTAAAAAGGGATAGACAATATCCAAATTATATATAAAAAAAAAAGTTGAATAAACAAAACTTTAAACACATTAACAAAAAAAATTGCAAAAAAATAAATCTAAAAAATGTTTATTTATTATTTTAAAAGGACGACACTTTGGTTTTTTTTTCACTCAGTTCTTTCCAATTCAATCCGAATTGCAACAAACACCTTTTATTTTTAGATTTTTATTATTTCAACAGTATATTTGTTTTTATTACAAATTTATATTTATATATATTTAGATACTTTTGATAGGATTGTTATTACCATTGTTTTTCTTATATTTTATAAAGGTATGATCCCGGTTTTTGGTCTTTCACTAGCACTTTTTGTCACTATCGGTTTTTATTTAGTGTTTTTTAATAAGAATTAAGTATAAAAAAAAATTATTTTGCCTTTCTTGACATGTGTTTAATTTTTACAGATTTCTGTTTTGGGTGATAATCGGATTTTATTTAAATGTTTGTTTTACTTTATTTTTTAAGTAACCTTGAAATTTATACTCTTGGTTAACAACAAAAAACATAATCTCATGGACTTTGGTAAAATCTAAAGAAGATGCTTTCAGTTAAAAAAATTAACTATTGGAAAAATAAATAAACAACAGTGTTTGTTTTTCATCTTAAAATATTAAGAAATTACTTAATTTATCCAATTGTAGAAATTGTTTCATTTATTAGACAACAATGTTAAAATAATGAGGTAGTTTAATTCATTTCTTTACTTTATATTTTAATCCGAGCTCAACGATATCATTGTTCAAAGAAGCCTTTGTTCAAAAGTTTTCAATCTATAACAAAAATATTTAATTATTTTGAAATTGGTTAAATATATGAAAATCTATTAAATAACTAATTAATAATCATTTATAAAGCCTTCGTTTAATGATTTTTTAAAAATTAATTAAAAGGTCTCAATTATCCAATAAATGTAATTAAATATTATATAGGTATACAGAAAAAAAAATTATAGCACTTTTAAATTTAATCAAGAGGTTAGTGTAAGTGGTCTATTGAATTTTGAATATTTTTCTTCAATTTTATTAAAAAGGCAGAAAACCAAAAACTAATTAAATATCAGTGTAAATGAATTTTACCTTTTTCAATCCAAAAATATTTGAATTAATTTATTTTATCTTAATTATTATTTATAAATAGATATTGAATAGTTCAATATTATTTCTAATAATACGAGAAGTGGGAATCCTAAGAGACCTATTTTTATTAATTTGAAATTCTTTTTATATAATTTAATGTTTTTAATTTCAAAACAAGCCCCCCCATTTATATAAGCATAAGTGTTTTTCATTGTAAAAAAACGTTTTCATTTTAAGGTAATAAAAAATGATTAAAAATTTAAAATAAAAATTGTAATTATTAAAATCAAAACAATGTAGAGACAATTAACTTTAAAACAAAAAAATAAGTTGATTTGATTCAAAGAACACACAATAATTATTCCTTAGGCGTTACGTAACTACGAGTAACTAGTCGTTGATTTCCTCTTGCTTTTTTTTATTAAAAACTTAATGTAAGTTACTCATTATTGTAATGTACTAAAATATGAATTAATTATAAATAAAGTTGCATGTCCCATTTGTACCTTTACAAAATAATGTAAAGTTAAATATGTAAAGATAATTTCTATAGTGTATTAAGTGGAAAAATATACATATACAATATACATATATAGCAATTAAAACGAAACTTACCTTGTTTACATAGTTGATTTGTTGCTGATTGCATGCTAATTTCATCATCATTACTCAATAATTTCTTTTTATTAAATTTCAATGTACTTCTTGTTAATTTAACCCCCTCTGGTTTTGAATGATTTTTATTATTTTCTATTAAGTCTTCATCACAATTATCATATTCATTTCCATATTTTTTAGCATCATTATAATCATTGTTATCATCATTATTGTTATTGCAATTATTATTATGTTTTGAATTATTTGATTTTAATGATGAATTTGTTGTAGCTGCTAATGATAAATTATTATTATTATTATTTTGTTGATTAGATTGTTGTTGATGATGCTTTGAATGGTTTTTACCGCTGGCATCATAAACAACATTATCCTCAAGAAAACGTTTATTAGGTTTAATAACCCGACATGAGTTATTACTTCGTTTTGGCAAGACAAATCTCTTATCACCGTCAACTATGATATTGTCAAGTCTTGAATTTAATGTTGAAGATGACGATGTAGTAGACGATGATGATGATGATGATGAACCTATCGATGTATTATCACTTTTATCTTTTTTACTATCATTTAGTGATCCATTTATAGTATTATTATTACTATTAGAAGAATTGCTAACTTTATTTGATATATCACTATTCTCATCAAGAAGAGATGCTTTTGATGACGAATTTAATGTTGTTAATTTGCTATTACTATTATTATTATCATTATTGTTATTATTTATATTTTTATTATTATTACTAGTTGCTTCTACTTCTGATGATAATGTAGATGATGAAGCTGATTTAAATTTAAGTGAATTTAATTTATCAATATTATTCGCATTATTTTTAAGAATTTCTGTTAAACGTGACGGCCGAACAATACAATCACTACGAGCTAATCGAACGGAACGACTTAAACATTCACGTTTTATAATTGGAACTAATGGTGCATTATCGGGATTATACACTTTTTTAACGGCACATGCATCATCACTTGTTTCAAGTATATTCTTAAATGTTACTGTTTTCTTTTTAACTGGTTTATCAGAGAGTAAAGATGTTGCTGCTATTTTATCTGTTTTATCATTTTTATCCTTTTTACTTAATTCTATTGTTTTTATACTTTTATTATTTAAATTATTAGTTGCATCTGTATTTTTATTATTTAAACTTAAATTACTGGTACTATTATGTGATTCTGTATTCCGAGATTTTACTGCTGTGATGTTTAAGTTTTTATTTTTTATTCTACCATCTTCATCTTCACCTTTATCACTGCTATTGCAAACAACACCGTCACAGCTTCCTTTCCCGCCACCACCGTCCGGGGGTTCAGACGCCGGCAGTTTACTGGGTATCTTCTGCAAATTTAAAAAAAAAAAATTTTTAATATTAATATAATTCTATTAAAATATATTTTTTATATAAATTTAAAGCCATATTCACACACAATATTATTGCTCAATATTTAATATTGTGCAATGAAATTGATCGTTTGTGGATAATATTGGCTCATTGTACAATATATTATACAAAATTAAATGTTTCATATTTTACTCAATATATTGTTTAATTTTTAACTGCACAAAATGAAATATTGTAATCTGTGTACAATATTACGCAATATTTTATATTAAAAATTTAAAAGTAGAGTAGTAAAGACATATTCGCTTTTATTATGATTACAATATATTATATAAGTAATTGTTATTAATTTGGTACAAGAATGTTCCGTTATGATTCCAATATGTTGGATATTTTTCTTGAAATTGGGGGTTAATTCAAGTACCTCCCACATAACTCAAGATCTAAGAGGTTTATTTTCGAAATTAATAACAGCAGAAACCTTAAATTTAATTTAAGGTAGTTCTGCATCAGGTGGTTTGCTTACCTATCACACGCCTCTTAAAAACTACAAAGCATATCTAACAAGGAGTCCTGTTTGCTTAATGTTCATGAGATGGGTTAAAATGGAGTTGTTGTAACTTTCAATTTAATTTATTTTTTTAGAAGGCGAAAAAAAACGCAAAAACCAAAAAATCTGGATAATTAAATTCCAATAATATCGTAGTTAAAATCCAAACATTGAAACCTTATCTAGATTATAGAACATAATTAAACAATTTTTTGTAAAAGATTATAAACTCACCGATTCTATCAATTTTTAAATAATTAATTTTGTTTTTAAAGCTCAAAATTGTCAAATTAAACAAATTTTAAGTTCAAAATCAGTTATGGTCTAAATGAGCTTAGATGTGAATACAATTATATTTTAATTTTTTTTATTAGTTTTAATTTTTTAATTCAAATCATAATTTTTTAATTATTAATGATAATATCAAAATTACTTTTTAACCATTTTTCTTTCATATATACAACATTTAAAAATATAAGATTATATCAAAATTTTTTATAAAAATAATTTTCTAATTTTTCACTTGTATAATTAAAATTTGTACATTAAACTTTAATTTCCCTTTTTTTTTTAATTTACATTCGCATTTTTTTTTTTTATGTATTAAAAATTAGTACACAATAAAAATTTAATTTTGATGTAAATTTTTGTGATTAAATATTATTTAATTATTAAAAATTATTAATTTTATAATACTACAATTATTTATAATTAATTTTAATATAAAAAAAATACTACGACATTATAATTTACAAAACACGATTTACGATTCGATACGACGAAATCACGGCACTTTAGGACATTAAATAAAATTATTTTTTTTTGATATGCAATTGTATCGTTTGTTACCACGTTCCGAAATGCTATGAAATCATATTCTTATAAAAAATATCCAACAGTGGTATAAAAAGCAACAAAGTAATACAAACAAGGAAACAGTTTTTCTCTTTTTATTATGTTATAGAATGAGTATCACGTTAATATTAATGTTGATATTGATAATAATGATGAAAATAATGATAATGATTGTATCAAAAATTAGAAACAAATTTATTTTTATACGAATATAGAACAAATGTTGAAATAAAGACAAGTCAACCCGAAAACCACCCAACTAACCCACACACCATTCTCTTTGATTGTCTCTTCATGACATTTGACTTTTTCTTACTAAATATCAAAAACATATTCAACAACATACAAAAAAAGCATAAGTTACTATAAAAAACAATACACAGGACTAAAACAGGATAATAGCCGTGCAAAAGGAAAAAACTGATACAAACAATTTTCAAACAATCAAAACAAAATGTAAAGAATAAAGAAAAACATCATACAAAACACAACAAAGTACGCATGGTCATGATTTGTGTGTAAAAAAAAAATAAAGAAAGTTGTTGGGGAAAATCAAAACAAAAAGCTAATCATTACAAAAACAAAACTGAAAAAATGTTTAATTTCGTTAACATTACATGTAAAGTTTTTTTTTTATTCACCTTTTTATATATGTATTAGTTATAATATAACCATGTTATAAAATAATTAAAGTTAATGTGTTTTATTCGTTTTATTTCTTTATTGAACTTTAATTTATTTATTGTCAACAAAGTGAATAGAATTAATAAATTGATTTAATAAATATAAAAAGGGATAAAGTTACAGTTAATTGCACAATTGAATAAAAAATAAATAAAAACACTTAACCACAAATTAAAATATTCAATTTATATAAAAGTTTCGTGTTTTTTTTTTGTCTTTCATGTTCATTGTTATGTTTTTGGAGTTAATATTGTTGTGCAGCATGTGCTCAATTATAATTTTATTTTATTATTTTTTTTTTAACTGTAAAATTGTACATATTAACCGCAAGAAAAATCAAAACAAAAAAGAAAAACAGGATAAAAATCAAATAGAAATAAAATATATTAAACAAAACTACAAAATACTTAATGATAATTAGCATTTTTCTGACGTATTGTTTAATTAATTTTAATTTTTCATGCATATTACAAACGTATATAATACAAATATATACATGTATATTAATATACACATATATGTTATTAATATTTGTAATTAAGATTTAATTTTAAAAATAATTAAATCCAATCAAACAGGATTAAATTTTATATAAAAAACATCCAATTGAAATTGTAAAAAACTTATTAATGCTGATTGAATTTTTTATATTTTTATTATTTCTAAAAATTCTAAGTAAAGCAGTAAAGCCTAACTAATCAAAAGTTCCCGGAACTCTTAAAACATAAAATAAAGCGTTATTGGACTTCACTATAGAATACGCAATTCAATTTACACAATTTCTGGGAATTATTTTTAATTGAAATGATTCATTTGCCATTTAAATCAAATCATTGAGTATTTGACATCCGCTTGATATTCAGTTTATTTTCTAATATTGAATAAGAATCCGTTATTTTAATATTATCTAACTTTCTTTTTACAAATTTTCCTTCAATATTATATTTGACTTTTCAAAAAGTTTATATATATAATTCGTAACGATATATTTACAAATGTGCGAACATAGACTTACAACAAAAAATTTCCGAAAATATAGTAAAGTACAAACCACATTAAAAGTATGGTGTGCTGAATTTAAAAGAAACCTACCTAACAACTAAATAACAACCCACCAACTCAGCTTTCAAATTTTGATTTATTGTTCGAAACCATTAAAATTCGATTAACAAATTATTATTTAATCTTTTCAAAAAAATAAAAAAACAACATACCACACACATTCACATATATAAAATAGAAGGATCATGTTTAACTAAAAAGGATCAAATGATATAAATGTTTATACACACACATATTGTATGAAAAGTAAAGTGTTTATTGTAAAATTAAACAAAAACCAATTTGCATATAAAGTTTTGTTGAAAAAGTAATTTATCATTCATATTTTTTCTTTCATTTTCTTTTATTGTATGTCTCTTTCTTATTTTTTCTATGTATATGTATAAATTTGTAAATAACATCAACAATAACATAAATTCTAACTATTTTGTTACTTATAAAGAGTTATAAATAAAATTGCATTTATTATGAGTGACATATAAGTGCTTTAAATGGATGAGGAGTTAAAATAGGGATGGGAAGTATCTTTTTACATAATATACAAAACAATAAATTAATGAGTCCCATAGATTTGTAATGAACGTATAAACAAATAGAACATGTATATTCAAAAAAAAAAAAACAATATTTAGCAAGTTGAATATTATTGTAGTGAAGTTATGAGTTTTTAGATAGTCAAATTTACTGACATATAGAATATTAATTGAAAAATAAAAACTTTTATTGTGCAAGTTTAATAAATTAAACTTTCATAGCCAGTTAACAAGTGGAAAATCGAAATTGAGAAAGACATTTATGAAGATAAAGGGGTTTAAAACTTAATTACTATACTAGCCACCAACAAAAAAATATATTTATAACCTGAATTTACTGGACTCTCATAATAGAGACCAACCTAAAAATAATTGTCAAACTAAATTTGCTTTGACATTAAACAAAACTAAACTTACTAATAGTTGTAAAATTTATCAATCAAAATTTAAACGCCAAAAATCAATTTCAATTTTAAAAAACCCAGTCAAATTTATGACTATTTATTTTATTTAGTTTTTTTTTTTTTGCAAATTTTATTTGGAAAAAGTTAAATTGTTTGAAAGTAATTGAAAAGAAGTAAAGAGCAAAAGAACGTAGACTCGTTTTATCCATTTAATTTAACGGTTATCAACAATCTAGTAAGTATATAATATAGTGATTATTTATTTTTAGTTTAAACTTTTTTTTTTTTTTTAAATTTCCCGTGTGTTAAAAAGAGAAAGAAAATAAATGAAAAAAACGAAATATTTATTTGTTTTTTAAACGCCCTAAGGAATTTGTGTTTCAACATTTTTTAAGTTCATTCACAAGTTTTAAATAAAATGTACTTTAAAGATATACATTTCAGTTAAATGCAAGAGCATTCTGAGGAACTACAGTTATTATAGGATCTATAACGTTTTTTTATTATTGATAATTTACAAACTGTGTAATCTGTATTTTAGCTCTCTTAGTGCTGTGGACTTATAACTAACAAAATATTTTAACTTTTTTAAGTTCTTTCATGAAAACTTATCTTCGCATATTTTTTAAAAATTATAACAACTCCTGAAGAACCCTTATTCTAGATACTAACTTTTAAAAATTTTATTTCCCTTTAATACATTATTATTTATTTTTATTATAATATTTTCCGGATCGGAACATCATTCTTATACCTATCTATATAATATATGTATATATGATAGTAAAAAAAAGTTGTATCCGGTAATTTTTCGTGATAATTTCCTATTTAATTTTATTGCATTTATTGGATGATATTAAGTACTGTTTGAAAGTATCTTTTTCTTCTTTTCCTTTTGATTTTACTAGAGGAAAAAAATTTCTTGATTATAAAATAAGAAAAAGCACAAGAAAAAATTAGTAATTGTTGAAATTCTTTTATGCCTATATATATATATATATATTTTTTTTTTAGTCGCCTTGTCTGCCTCTAAACTTATATAAAAATAAAAGACGAAATAAACCGTTTACCAGACTGATTTGATTTTGAGTCGTATTGCTTTTTAAAAAAAAATTAATCAAACTGTGGAGAGTATCTTATCTTTGACACTAAAGACGATGATGACGAACATTTAAATTCTATGGAAAAAAAAAATTTGTAAATGTTATCAGATGTGGTACAGGATAATAAGGAAAAGATAAAATAAAAATATTTCATAAATTGATTTTGATCCTTAAAAAAATATTTCCTTTTATTACTAATAAATACACAGGTAAACTGAAAAACAGGTATGAATTTTTTTTTTCAATATTTGTTATTAGTATAATTTGATTTATGTTCTTCACAAGAATTTTGAGTTAAAGAGAAATCTAAAGAAAAAAATAGAAGGATTATAAATACATATATATATATATATATATAAACCATATAATAATTAGGATCAAATGACATATTATTTTTCAGTGTATTGATTTGAATTTTATATTTATTTTCATTTAAAGGTTTTTAATAATAAAATCTGCTTAAAATTAAAACCCACAAAATGTAAGTAAAGAAAGAATATTAAACTCTTTTAAAATCCTGTTTCCATAGACTTTTTTTCATTGTTTAAGAAATCAACGTATTTTGTAAATTTTATATATACATATTATAAGCATATATATTATATATATATAGAACAGTTGTAAGTAAAAACTGGGAGGAAAAACATTTGTTCATGTGTTTCGAAGAAATATTTGTTATGTCGCCAAGAAATTTCTTAAATCTGGAATTGATAACTGAATCACAATTATTTTACAAAATTTGTCATAACATTTTGATTGCTTTTATTCCACATTTTATGTAGAAAATCTGGGACGACGATATCGTGTCGTATTTATTTATTTCCATCACAAAACCAGTTCGTAAATATTCAAAATTTTTAATATATTACCTTTAGTACATATTTCATAAGGATTCAATTGTTCTGTGTTGAATTTTTAAATATCTAATAAAACTTACCATTTAGATTAGTTTGAAATCAAATTGGATTGATACTAACCAATGAAAGACAAAATTATCAAATTTTTGTATATATATATATAATTAAACAATTTCTAGTCAGTTAAGTTTTAGACCAAGTTTTCTTTCCTTGCACTGTAGTCTGCATAAATATCTACGTATATACATAATCTTATCTACAAACATATAAATATTTTACAAATTCTTTTTCTGAACTTAAAAATTATGTTATTAAAGGGTTAAAATAGTTGTAATTCTATCCAGAATTTTACCACAAGCTGAGAGGATTATTTTTCCAACTATCTTTTTTTTTAACTTACTTTTGTTTATAGAATTACCAATTCTGTGATTTAAAGAAATAGTACAGGTTAATTTACAATACCTACAAAACTAAAATAATACCTATATATTTTAAAGGAAATGTCAAGTTCAAGAGCGTTAAATTAAATATAAATATTAAGTAAATAAAAAACGAAATCAAAATTTCAAAATATTTTTTTATAAATATAACGTATAATAACAAAAGCATCAATTATAATAAAAGGAATGTGTGATCCATCGCGAGAAAAGTGCTAATTGAAATTAATGTAAACAGACAACAACATTCCACCTTTCTTTTGTAATTTAAGAACAGGATATCAAATAATGCTGGTTGATTTGTTTAAGAAATCTTTGTTTTTATTTTGAATACTAAAAATATCAATTTTCTTCTTAAATTTTATAATTAACCTAAATCAAATTAACAAGACAAAAAGTTTTAATTGTAATTTGATTAGTTCAAATTTCTTTAGTTTCTATTCATTATTTTCAACTAAAAAAGTTATATCGGATATTAATTGAATAAGTTTTAACTTATAAAATTACTAATGTAAAGTTGTTCAAGTGCCAATTATAAATTATACGTCATGTTAACATTTTTAATTGTTGCTGTGATTCGAAACTATTTAATATTTGTTTTGAAATAATGTAATGAAGTTAATTAAGAAATATTTTTCTGATTGAAACTAACTTCAATTGTGCAAGTTATAATCGAAGCTATATTGATCCTCCATCTTAATTGCAATTTAACAACATTATTGAACATTAAAAATATAAAACACTAATTTTTCATTAAATTAAATTTGATTTTTAAAGTGGTTAATTGGTTTCAATTGGTTGAATACTATTAGGAATTTCCTCAAACTAAATCTTTAAAATAAGTATAAGGACGTTCCCCATTTATTTCTCGACTTAAACAAACATATTACAAATTATTGAAATTTATTCCGATTATAATAAAAAATAAATTGACCAGTTTCTTAATTACAAAAAAAAAAAAGATTCTTTTAAATTAGAACTCAAAATTATACAATTTACCTTTTTTGTGTGTAATTAAATTTTTTAGACTTCTTGTAACGAAAATGTGATTAGCATCTGGTTACAAAATCAAATTTAAAAACAGAATAAAGAATTAAGAGAAGAGTAAAATTGACTGGAATTCCGCAACTCTGAATCTAATTTAACTTTCTTTTCTACTTAAAATAAAAAAAAAGAAATTTTAGTAAATTCTTTTCTTATAAAAAATTTACAGATAATTTTAATTATTAAAAAATAATGAAAAAAAAAAAATTTTTTACATTTTGTATTTCTTTTGGGGAGCTTATCGATTTAAGATAAAGAAGGGTCACTTTTACTTTTTTACTTCGTTTTTTTTAATTAACACAGTAAACTTTGCACTGTCCAAAATGTGAGATTTTTTTCTGCATTTTTACACCTTATGCTCATTAAACACTAAGAGCATCAAAGAGAAGTTAATATCAACAAATTTTGTAAAGCAGTTATTTTTTTTTTACTTTTAAACTCTTACATTTTAGATTAAAAGATTCAAAACAGACTGATGATGATACTCAGTCCTGAGATCACGGAAGTAAACTGTTACTTCCAAGGGAAATAGCAAATTAAATTTTATTAAAGGACAATAGACCAAGAATGTTGGGAATTTGATGTAAATTACGAGTTTCCGATATAGATTCCTAAGTAATTTCTAGTTCCAAATCCACAAAATTTGTTCTTTTAAAGAAAACGTTTAACTTTCGTTCAGGGTCAAACAAACCAAAATAAAGTCGTACTGAGGTCGTAAGCTAGTTTATTTTTAAATTGTAGTTGGTATTAAAAAGATGAAGACAATATTATATGCGCAAAATTACAAAGTATTTTACTACTATTTTCGTAGCAATGAAATTTTTCCCTTAAACATTTAACAACTTGTAATTTCAAACGTACCCAAAAAAAAAAAGGGATCGCTAAATTTTTTTTTGCATTTTTAAGATTTGCCATTTTTTTTCAACTGAACTGATTATAAGATGAGTTGTTTTGTTATTTTACTCGCCGTAAATTCTTTTTATCTTTTAATTCGACTTTTTCCTATTTGCTTATATTTATGCCTTTCTGTCCCCCCTTTCTAGACTTATTAACTCAATTTTCTCATCGCAGCCCAAAAATAATGGTAAAAAAAAATTGTTTTGTACGTTAGGATATAAAAACAAAAAGAGGGATTTGAATGGAATGGCTTTAATAAAAAAATTAACTAAAGTTTGAGTTTTCAAAGAAAATTGTAAAAATTTTGCTTTGTTGAGCGGAAATAAATTGAAGTATTCGTAGAGAAAAAGTCTAAAAAAAAGGATGAAGAATGGATAAATGATGAATGATAGGTCCCGAATATAAAAAGGAAGTTGAAAAAAATATATATAAGTTTGTATGACTAAACGTGAAGTAAAAATTTTTTTTTTTTAATATTGTACTGAGTATATCATCGTATCAAAGATACGTCAATTTTACAACATAAGTATTTTCTACAAAATTATCTAATCATTCAACCATTTAAATCATTGACTTTCTGAACATTATGAATAAATCAATTAACAAGAAATTCACTTAAATGTATCCAAAAGATTTAAAGGTTTTTCGAGAAAAAATTAACTTAGCTGGCATAAGATATTGTAATCTATACCTTTAATATCATTAATTATAATTTTGAGTTGAAGATTTTTAAAAAATTTCAAATTATTACAACACATAGTTTAACCACAAAGACTAATATGACTAGTCGGATATAAAGCGCCTACTTACATGCATCATATAAAAAAAATACAAAATTAATGAATAAAATAAAAAAACTTATGCTATATGAAAATTGTTCTATTTTGGAACACGTTTAAGAAAAATAAAATTGAAAGTTGTTCAACCAAGTTAAATTTCGTATATAAAAAAAGAACATATGTTAAAATTCAATTATAAAGATTGTTTATCCTGTAACAAATTTATAAAACAAAATACAAATAAAAATAACATATCATAAAATACTTAACCCAGGGTGGAAATAGATATGTATTTATATATATATCGCAAATAGAGACCTCATATCACAGGAAAAAAAAAAAAATATAAATAAATTTCCCATATCAAATAAATATTTCAGACATATTAGTAGATTTAAAAATTGTTCTGTTTGATTGATGTGAGATGATCTGAGGATGACATGATTGAAGAAAATTTTATTGGATTACCAGTTTTCCTTTTTTTATTTTAATATTGTAGATATTAAATTTTTAATTTTTTTTTTTTTTCAAATAAAATTTTTTAAGTTAGTTTACAAAATTAAAACGTTAAAAATATGTGTAAAGGCTCTATCTATCGTCAGTCATCTTTTTTCATAAATCTCTTTCTAAAAGCATAAAGATCCGGAAAATTAGTTTTTTTTTTCTTTTAAAGTATGTATGTATAACAAGTAAGTCCATGTCATGATTCCTAATGTTGCAATTGATTTTAATGAAATCGCCATACAACTGTATTAGACAGAGTACTAGACCTGAAAAATAGAAAAAGTTTTCAATATTTAGTATAGATTTATACTTAAGTAGTTGAATACCATTTTTAAATGAACACGAAGTGAGAAATAAAAAACGGACAGTATCATTGGAATTTATTTATTTTTATTTTTCGTGATTCAGCCACTCAACCATTTTTTCTAGTTACTTGATTGTTAATTAAAATTTTTCAACAATTTTTTTAATTTATATTTATTTTTTTTTTTATTTATCTGGATTCTTTCATTCACTTATAATTTTTATTTCTATGGAATTTCGCGGATTCGATACCCTTAAACCCAATACTAATTTCTTAATATTCAAGAAGGCAAATGAACAAGAAATATCCAATTCAAAGGAAAATTTTAAACCAAATTTTATTAGGGTAAAATTTATTGTCATATTTTTTCCCCGAATTTTCCTAAAATTGATTTTTTCAGTTACTTTTGAACTTAGTTTAAATGTTTTTTAAATGGCAATAAAATTATTTAAAACATTTTTTTATGGATTTCAAAGTAAAATAAAACAAAAATTAGTTTTTTAATACTTGAGTGTAACTAATTTTGTATTAAAATTATCAAATAGAAAATCTCAATAAAAAACAATTCATCCCCCCACAAAATTCTACGTGAAATAATTTTTATGGATTTATTAAAAGTACAATTAAGTACCAGCAAATAATTTTATTAGCTTTTTTATTACAATTAAGGTAAGTTGGAGCATTACTTAAGGTGAAATTAACCATTTTCAAGAAAATTTTTAATTTTTTATAATGGATTTTCAGCTTATTATGGAGACAATAAATCACAATAAGAATAATATAATCAATTTTTTTTTTAATTATAAATTATTTTTCAAAGCACTAAAAGTAATTGAATTTTATCAATATATATTTTAAGGGGTTGACGCACGGTTTTATACAAAATTAGAGAATATAAAAATACCAATCTTCCCAGCATCATCCAAAATTAAAGGTGTTTATTAAATTAGAGGGCTAATCCTCTAAAAACATTATAAGGAAGATTTTTGAATTTTCACATAGAGCTAGAAGTGAATAGTTGAAAATTATTTAAAAGAAAATCTGAACTTCAGCTTATTTCTTACATTTGCAAAATAGAAAATCCGACACTCAAGTGTCTATAAAATCTTCAGAACTTCCTAAAATATATTATACATTTTTTAGGCAAAAATATTTACCTTTTTAAAAAAAATCTCTGGAAAATCCGTGTCTTTTAAAAACTTTACGGTTTCACATTATATTGTTTTTTTTTTTTTAATTCAAAATTCTAATCAAGTTTCCCAGCATTTTTTTAAACAAATTGATCAAGCACAGTTTGGTTTCCATTTTAACTTTTTTTTTATTTAATTGGAATTTTAACTTTTTTGGGTGTTTTTTTATTTTACTTTCTTTTGTTGTAATTCAAAAATATTTTTTTTGTAATAAGAAAAATTAAAAGTTTCAAATTAATTGACATAAAATCGATTCTACAATAACAATACATAAATTTTAAATTATAAAAATTGTATTTTGAACCAGAAACATAAAAATACTTTGGAAATCCCTAAAATTATAAAAAAATTACTATTATTTTTAACAGTGATAATGGAATCCAACGATCAACCACCAACATACACTATAAGTTACAATTTAATCAGTTTTATCCGTGACCACCATTTTCAGTAATGATTGATATATCATCTGATATAGAGATCGAATACTGAGACCCTCTGTTTAACATGGTATCGTTCTTGAAATGTTAAAAAAGTTAAAATTAAATAACAGAAACATTAGCTTTGGAAAAGATAAATAACTCTTTTCTAATGAAAGACAATTGAAAAAAAATGGAATGTAACTGACACAAATACGTTTAAGAAAGAATTGTACCGTACGAATTAAGATTGCTTGTATTATGAATGTGTCAGGAAAAAATTCATTGTTGAAAGATTTGTTTTTATTAATTGATTGAGTAAAAATTAAAAAGATCTCTAAGACACCATTAATTACAATATCATAAAGAATTATTAAAATCAAATTACAATAAAATTTCCAATATTGGAAAAATTGAATTGGATATTAAGAGGCTGCAATTGTTATTTTTTTTTTCTACTATTTAATAGAGAAGTAAAACAAACGATTAAATCATAAAGATGTAAATAACAGTGATTGGAACAATGATTTAGATTGTAAAAAAATTGTATTCTTATAAGTTTGAGACCAAATTCAAAGAATTAAAAAAAACTAGAATCCCAATATAGAAAAAAACAAAGAATTATAAAAATTAAGATAATAAAAGAGAATCGGACAGGTAATCATTGGTCTAAACTTTAACCCCTAAAAACATTCTGAATATAAAAAATGAATTATTACTGGTTTTGTATATTACATATATAATACATCATAATGGCTATATTTTTTAACTTGAGGATAAGGTATACATATATAAAAGAGCCGCGGCAGCTCTCTTGTTGTTTAATGTTTTAGTAATAGACCGCATTCTTTTCTTCCTTTTATAAATTTAAAAATATTTTTTTTTTTTAATTTTCATACTATAAATATTTCGTTTACATTTTCATAGAATGAATGGGTGTGAACAAATATATATTAGAACTTTAACGCGCTAAATGATTAATTAGTTAACACACTGAAAATATTGTTTCTTTTTTATTTTTTTTTGTATTAATGGATGAGAAGATATGAAACAATAATATAATAATACCGCATCACTAATATGATCTTGTCATTAGTGTATTCACATTGAAAAATCCGCTCAGTTTAAGTTAACTAATCAAAATTATTATTATTATGACGTTGATGATGGCGTTGATGATCCAATGATCGCACAATACATTACAGTGATGATGATAATATTGTATGGATGATAATGACAATGGGGAAAGGTTAAAATGTGCCAAAGTATTTATATATATAATATCATCGTGTATATATCGTGTATATAAGTATAATTTAATGGCAGCTGTTCTAAACCATTATTACCCAATTAATTTTAAAAGTGTCCTTTTTTATTTCTCTTTTTATTGTTCAGAAAAATTTTTAAACACTGTAAATGATCTCAATAATCATTTACTGACTGACTTACTTCATCTTTAAGATATTTGATTACAAAAATATACCTGTACTGAAATAAAAAACTTAAATGAATGGACTTTTTTTTTTAAATAATTACTTAATTTAATAAAAAATACATGTTTTTTGGTTGCATTTAATGATCGATAACAATTTCAGAAAAAAAAATAATACAGAAAACAAACACCTAAAAGAACCATTAAAGATAGGTAATTAAATTGAAGAACAATTGTTTCCTCTTCATATTTTATATGCCTGTGAAATGTTCTGTAAATTTTTATAAACCTTATAACCCTTAGTAACTAAGGAAAACGGAAATAAAAATTAGTTATGATTAACATGTAAGTACTCTCAAAGTATAATTTAACAAGTAAAACAAACTTTATATACCTATAATAACATAAAATGGGTTTGATGATCTAGTAATTAGTTCTATTTATTTTATATATTTGAATATTTAATATTATAAATTAGAAAGATGCTTGCTACACATAATTTGGTTTAATATTCAAACATAATTTTAAAATTTATTAGTTAAAAAACGTTTGGAAAAGAATTTAAATGATCGGTGCCTCTGTTAGCAGACGATATTCTAATTCATTTAGAGTTGAAGAACAAAACAAAATCTGAATAAAATTATGTTTTGACAAATTTATTTGTGTTTTAAGAAAAAGTTCAAAAGTTTAGGGTAAACATTTATATTGATTTTTTTTATTATGGCGCTGTAGCAATAATTCACACTTCATTACCAATATTATTTAATATTCTAACAGTCTATATAGTGTTTTCAAGTAGTACATAATAATAATATATCATAATATGCGAAAAACGGATATGCAAACAACAGAAGTTTAAAAAACCACGAAATATTAAAGTATTCTAGATAATTCTTTTCTCTCTAAAAATATATATGTACATATTTTTTTTTCACATACAACGAAGAAATACCGGAAACCACATTTAAATAATCCCAATACTAATAAAAAAGTAAGGGTAACAAAAGTAAAACTTTCAAAATTCACAGAATTTTTTAAAAATTGTTAAATTGGCCAAAAAAGTAAGTATAAGTATCTATTTCAAAAATAATATTTTATAAAAATATAAATATAAATACTTATTGTTTATTTTTTTTTTAAACCAATCACAAAAAGGGACACAATTATAAATAAGTTCTTTACAAAGAAATATAAAAAAAAGACAACAATATGATCCCTATTCCCAGTGTATGGATAATGTGACACTCAAAAATGAAAAAGAAAACGGTCAATAAAATTTTGTAGTTTCATTTTTTTTTTTTAATATTTTCTTGATATAAATTCCTAGATTATTATTATTATTATTTGAAAGGACTTTTGTTCCTTAACTTATCCTTTAGATATCCTTAAAAGTATCTTTAGTATTTTAAGGAATATTTTATAGATATTTTAAGTCTTAAAAAAATATATAAAAACCACATTTGAACAAATGTTTTTCTTTTTTATGAACAAGAGATATTCATATGTCATAAATATGGTTATGGACGACAGATGATCCATTTAAGATTCATTCCGTTTTTATCTTATTTTGTCTAAGCAAAAATAAAGAAGTATATAAAATATAAAATAAATAAATAAAACTGCAAAAACAAATAAATATATATTTGAAAAACTTTTGCATAAAATGTTGACATACTTCAGACAAGAAGAGTTTTATTTCCCTTAAAATATGACAACAATTCAAAAATATGTTTTATAAATCGAAATATAAAATTATATTTAAAAGACTTAAACGCTCTTGATAGGTAACTTATATATTAATTAATAATAGAAATTTTTTTAATTTTCAAATTATTTAAAAAAAAATTAATAATAAAATTATTATAGAAATTTTGTGTATTAACAGTCAATCCATAAAACTAATGTTGCAAAGTTGCTTTTCAGAAGAACATATTTAACTTTAAAATTGAAGTCGAGCTACGGTTTTTTTTATTTAAACTTATATAATTCAATTCAAATATTTTCAATAAGTATGAAAATCTTGTTTGCCCTGCGAAGATGAACAGAACGAAGAACGGTTGCAGGACAAAATAAATAATGATAACTATTCAATTCCTAAAATTAAATAAAACAAATTATATTTAGTTTAAATATACTTTAAATTGAACTTATTCTCAAAAATATTTTATATATAGGTAATGTATTTGGATTTTTATTTGTCTATCTCTGCTATAATATAGGGTGTTAAAGGAAATCCCCTTATCATTTCGGAAAACATATTTGTCAGGATTCTTATCTTCTAACATTTTAACCCTCCTTACTTTTTTTCTTTTGATTTTTATTGTTCTCTACAAAAAAAAACAAAAATGGTTTATCACAAAAGTAAAGTAGTTAAACTGAGCTTAGACATTTGTACCTATCTGAACTTAGCATACATGTTCATGTGCATGATTTTACTTATAACAATTTATAAAAAAATGAGATAAAAAAAAGAAGTATGTGATGGATGACAATACGGGTGGTATAATAGTTCAAATACTTCTAGATACTTGGCTTTAATCGATTATAAAATGAATAAATGTATTTGTTCAATGATTACATCAGGAATATAAAATTAGAATGTCATCAGCATCGATTTTTCTTTTCATCTATTGTAGATTCTAAAAAGTAACAATCATCCATTGTTAAACATATTTTTGATATATTTTATATTATTACTTTGTTTTAATTCAGTCAATTTTTGATCCTTTACTTGGTTTTTATTAAAAATTTTAGCATAATAAAAAACGAGTGAAATAAATGCACCGAGGGTGGTTATGATGGTAGAGGTGGTAGCAATAAGTATTTTTATATAAATAGTTACAACTTGAATGCACACCATGATACCAAAATTTAAATAAAATCCTGAAAACTGCAACAATGTAGAAATAAAAAAATAATAAAAGTGTGTGTGTTCAGATTAGAAATCGGGTGTTCGATTTAAACACTTTTCTGTTAACGTTCTTTTTCTAGCAGACTTTTGATTTTCCGTAAAATTTTTTAAGGAAATTTGTGTCCTTTTTCAATAACTCACTTATTTACTTTTGCATTAACTTTAGAAGTTTTTTTTTTCAACTACCAAATGTCTTTTGTAAGGAAGTCATTTACATATCTGATTTTGATTCGTTTTTTTAAGCGCCCTCATCTAACTTAAATCAATTAACATTTTATATTGCCATCTCGTTCTTTTTCTAATATCAAACTGAAGTGTATAAAAAGATGTAACTTTTGACTATTCTATGAAAATAATCAATTAACATTGTTGTCGACTTGTTAAAAAAAAAACTTACCATGAAATTCAATGATGAGTGAAATTTTTATCAGTTTAAGTGAATAAATAAATAAAAATGAATGAAAAAGTAAATGAGAAGTTTGCGTGTCCATGAAAAAACACAAAAAAAAAAAAAAAAAATTGTTTGTGTTGAATAATTTGTTAACTAATAACTTGCTTTTAACACTATGGTTGATTTTGAATCCCCTTTGTTAGCTTCTGAATCTTTATCTTAACCAACAATATGCTATCATACCTTTTGTGGTTTAGATTTCATTTTAAAAATCAAATATTTAAATGAGAGCAAATTTTAATCCAATTCAAAACAAAATAATTGTAAAAATGAGTTCTGCCATGTTGGATTATTTTTCGGAAAGAATTAAGAATTTTAAAAAAGGAATAAAGGAAAGTTGAAAAAATTTATAAATCTTTCATATCGAAATTTGAATGTGAATTGAAACTCTCTTGTTCGAATTGGGTATAAATTATAGTATAAAACCCGAAAAATAAAAATAATACAGTTTTAGTGTTTCGTATTAAGATTTAAATTTCTCTTTGCTCACTTTTCACCTTTTCTACATTTTTTAATCTTTATAATATAAAAGTTGATCCCTCTGGTTTCTAATTTAGATAAAGTAAAAATGTTCCACCCTTTCTTTGCATCTACATCTTATATTTCATGGTTTATATTTACAATATATTTTTATTGAAATGTATCAACGGTGGGTTAAGAACAATAGTATTAATATTATTTAACAGAAAATCACTAGCAATATAAGCAAAATATACGTTGTCAAATTTTTATTATAAAGCAAGGCCTTAAATTATTAATATTTACGATAAACATATAAATACATATATACATGTCATGTCAGTTGTTGATTTTTCAGATTGTAATAGACTGCAATAAATAATTTGACCTATTATTATGAGAAAAGCAATCAAACCAAATTTTGGTTCAAAATTTTAATTCCAATTACGATTACAGTGCAATATGCTAAGTTTTAATCCCTTTATTTATACAAATTAATTCTCCATGCCCAGTACATTTTTAAGTATATTTATTTATTTGATAGAGTATTTATTTGACATATTATTTAGTGTATAGTGATGAAGAACATGTGCATCTAATTATAATAAATTTCATAAATGTTAAATTTGTGGGAATAAATCTTCTAGTATAGTGAGAACTGTAAATGACTTAAATTCAAAACATTTCAATTGAATCTGAAAAGTCCCGACAATATGTAATAATTATTAAGGGCAAAATAATAAAAACCTTATTTACAAAAACATTCTTATGTACTTATTTATTTATCATCTGATAAGTCTATAAATAATAAGTGAATTAATAATGGTAGGTATATAAATACCAAAATAAACTATTGGTGTTCCTTCCATTCATTACTCTTTTAAATTTAATAATACTTTAAGACTTCTTTGTAACTTTTACTATTTATAAAAATTTATTTCATCATGTATGTACACATTTGAGGAATTTTATTAGTTTTTGGTTGAACATTTAGATTGGACAATAGAAAATCTTTAATCCGGATAATTATTTAAAAATGGTGGTAGTTATTTATATATTTTTCTAACAATTTGTTAATTGTTTGTTTACATACGGTATGCACATTAGTTATTTAAAATTTCTACAGAATAAAAGTTCTGGTTTAAAAAGTAAGTAGGTAACGATTACAGTCAATTTAGGACTTATTTCAAATGACATTTTTATCCGGATTATGAACAGCTTTAATAAAAACAAGACAATTGCACGGCCGGCGAAACAGCCCCGCAAGCGCTGCGTGGCAGGGAGGCGCCAGCTTATAAGGGGCGCCAAAAAATTAAACCTTTTCATTAAATTTTCATTAAATTTTAAAGAATTTACGAATACCAATATAATTTCACAATTTACAGCAGGTTTGTTTTTAATTTTCACAATTTACAGCAGGTTTGTTTTTTTTTTGCCAAAAATACATTAAATAACATTTTGTTTTTATTTGATCGTGTAAAACGTGCCTTATGAAAGTGACTACTTTTTGCCTGTAGGGCAGACAATTTTTTTTGACAACCAAAGACTTTTGGTTGTCAAAACAATTCTGTTGACATTTTATTTAAATTTTTTTTTTTTTAAATAAAAATCTAACCATAATGTGAAATATATAATGATAAGTACGTGAAATAATCTAATGTGAAATTAAGATAAGTACGTTGTAATTAATGTTAATGTAGGTTTTATCTTAAGACGAAAATTAATTCAATATTTATTTATTTACCATAGTACCTTAACAAATTTACAATTGGAAAATATTCACTAAATTCGAAGAAAAAATTGTCTGGCTATCAAAACAAATTAAATAAAAAAGCTAGAGATATTAGCAGAAATAAGCAAAAAGGCTCTTTAAATAAGTATATAAAACAAACAAATGTTAATGTAAATATAACGGAAGAAAATGATACGACCAATTCAATCGGAAAATCTTTTGAAAACAACAACGAAACGGAAACCAGAAATTTAACTATTGTTCAAGAAAATTTGAACGATGGTGCTAATTGTTGTTCCACAGATAATGAAAATGATTCAAATGTACAACCTGAAAATGAAAATATGCAAAACATGTGTAGAGTAGAAATCACTAAGGATTACCAGGATCCGGCTGAATGGCCAAATTTAAAAAATTTCTTGTAGAAAAGGGCCCGTTTCGAACTAAAAACATTATATTTCCAACAAATGAATCTGGTCGGCGATTTAGTTCTCAGTACTATTATAGGAAAATGAAAAATTCTGAAAAAGTGCATCGAAACTGGTTAATTTATTCAATTAAAAAAGATAGTGTTTTTTGTTTCTGCTGTAAAATTTTTAAACTTTCATGCCGCTCAATCGGCATGCAACTTGCCACCAACAGTGGCTATAATTTATGGCAAAGTTTGAGCAAAACACTATCCGATCATGAAATATCTACGAGTCATTTAAAAAATTTAAAAATGTGGCTCGAATTGCGAAATTCTTTGCAAAAAAATACTACTGTAGATTGTGCTTTGGAGAAAATAATTGAATCTGAAAAATTACATTGGCATGCTGTGTTAACTAGAATTATTGAAATTATAAAATATTTAGCTCGTCAATGTTTAGCCTTGAGAGGAACGTCTGATAAATTATACGAATATAATAATGGAAATTTCCTAAAATTGACTGAGCTTATGGCCAAATTTGATCCAATAATTGCAGAACATATAAAAAAAACTGTTGCCAAGGAACATTAAACACATTATCTCTCTAAAGATATACAGAACGAATTGATAGAAGTTATTTCAAAAAAACTTGTCAACGAAATCAAAAACAAAATTAACCACAGTAAGTACTATTCTATAATTTTAGACTGCACTCCACCAGACATTAGTAAGGTGGAACAAATGACACTAATTATAAGAATTGTCACATTACAACCTTTAGTGAGAATTGATGAACACTTTATCACTTTCTTAAACGTACAAACTTCCACTGGTGCTGGATTAAGTAATTATTTAATTGAAAAATTGAATGAGCTTAATATTGATGTTAAAAATATGAGAGGTCAAGGTTATGACAACGCAGCAAATATGAAAGGGATACATAATGGCGTCCAAAGGCAAATATTAAATATTAATCCTCGAGCTTTTTTTGTTCCGTGCTCTGCACATTCACTCAATTTGGTAGTAAATGATGCTGCAAAGGTTAACACTACAACTGCTACTTTTTTTTCTATCGTTCAAGAAATTTATAATTTTTTTTCAAGTTCAACTAAACGTTGGGATATTTTAAAGACACATTTACCCAAACTTACATTAAAACCACTGTCTGATACTCGGTGGGAGTCTCGTGTTGAAGCAATAAAACCTTTAAGATTTTTTGTTGGTGAAATATATGACGCTGCGATAGCGATAATTGATAGCACTGATTTTGATAACGATTCGAAATGTACAGCCAGTAGCATATGCTCCAAAATGGCTGATTATAAATTTCTGTGTTCTATTGTTGTTTGGTATAAAATACTTACGCGAATTAATATAGCAAGTAAATATTTGCAAGCAGAATTTTTTGATATTATATTGGCATTACAAGAAATTAAAAGTTTGAAATTTTTTTTACAAATAATGCGTATGAAGATGGGTTTTGCAAAGTTTTAGATGAAGCAAAGGAGTTAGCGTATATAATGGAATGCCCGACTGAGTTTAAGATAGTACTACGGTACGGCGACGAAAGAAAAAAAGAATGTTTGATTACGAACATGAAGACGAATCTGTACAGGATCCCAAACATAGTTTTAAAATTAATTTTTATTATACAATTTTGGATCAAGCCATAATGTCAATCGAGGAACGTTTTGTTCAGCTTGAAGTGCATTATGATAAATTTAGATTTTTATATAATTTGCAAGAAACGGTAGAAAAACTCAAAGATGAGGAAATTATTAAAAATTGTAAAGATTTGGAATTAGTATTGACTGACGAGCTTTATAAACATATTGATGGAATGGAATTATTCCAAGAAATTAAAATGTTAATTGACATTATCATGGTCAATGCTAACGAAACTCCAAATCCGTCTGAATTGCTAAAATACCCGTTAAATTTGCTAAAATTTATTTTTTCAAAAAATTTGGAGACCTATGTTCCAAATTTATCAATTTGTTTAAGAATTTTACTAACATTTCCAGTTTCTATTGCAAGTGCTGAGAGATCATTTTCTAAATTAAAATTAATAAAAACATATCTCAGGTCTACCATGTCACAGCAACGAATTTCTGGGCTTGCCCTTATATCAATTGAACATGAGCTGCTTGACCAATTAGATATATCGGATATAATTAATGACTTTGCTATCTTACACTAGGAAAATTAAGTTTTAATTTAATAATTAATAATAATAATGAAGCAATATTATTTTTAATTTATTATTTTTATTTTAAATAATAATTTATTTTTTATTTCGTTATTTTATTTTATAATTTTGTTTTGTTATTTAGTTTATCAATGAGTTGGTAATTTTTATCTGTTTTTGTATCTATATTAAATAAATAAAAAAAAACAAAAAAAATTCATTATGTTTGAATATTGAGCGCCAAAAAATTATTTCGCAGGGGAGCGCCAAATTTTTTTTCAATCGTAGCACCGGCCCTGGACAATTGTATTCTATTTTGTCATTTTCATACATAGTGTTTAAGGTGATAATTGTTTTAATTTGTTTTTGTTTTTTGTTTTATTATTTATTTTTGAAAAAAAAAACCCTAATTAAGATTGTAAAAGAAATAAATTGTTAACTAAAGAATTTTTAATAATTTACTGAAGAATTTAAGATTTAATTGAAATTCTTTATACATAAACATTAAATATAATTCTTCTGCTTTTGTAAAAATTTTTCCATTTTTATTGTATCTGAAAACACAATTAAAACCGACATATGATATCTTTAGAAATGCTATCCATCAATTCATTCATTATTCGATATATTTTTTTTTTTCAAATTCCTTTCATAATTATGTATAAATTTTATGAAAACTGCGACTTTAAGGAACGAATATGAATTTTAAAAAACCACGAGACTTTAAACTAAATTTTACTTAATATATAAAGGTATAAATTGCAATTCTGCGGCTTTCTCAATATTATTATTATATTAAAATGATGTTGTCAACAACATTCCAAATTGTTTTAACAAAATTTTTTTAATTAAAAATTATTAATAAAAGTCTAATATTTTTTTAAATAAAGATATACCCAACGGCTTTGGTTTAAAATTATAATAGACTTTAATTAAAAAAAAAAATTGAATTTCAAATAATTGAAAAACTTTCAAGTTATAGAAAACAGAAGAATATCAAATGCCAAACAACTTCGAAAGTTGTAACTAATATTAAAAAAGAACATTATCAATTAATTTTGATTATGTTAATCATTTAAAAAATTCTATTTGGCCAATTAAAAGAACTACAACTATAATTCCAAATGATTGCCCAAAAAGTTTTAAAATACTTAATTTCTTTCAAATTATTTTTTATAAATTAATAATAACGTAAAACAAATTAAAATCAGACATCTTTAAATATCCATTAAAATAAAGAAAGTTAAATATATAAAAATGTATATATGTATATATAAATGGAAAATGAAAATCAATTCTGATACTAATTTAACTTAAATTCAGATCGAATCGAGCTGCAAATAAAAACTTAAATGACAAAAAAATTAATAATGCTGATAATGTACAAATAACATATTTTTCATATTATTTTTTTTCTTATTTATTCAGAAATATTTTCTTAACATACTCTGAAAATGGGTATAAAATTCACCTTTATATAAAAAAAAATTCCTCAAATATTTTCATGGTATAATTTTTCGAAATTCCTTGCAAGAATTTTCAACAATCATCAACATTTATATTTTGTTTCTATAGTATATGTACTAAATATTATCATCACTATTAAGAAACAAGCCTTATTAATATCGAAATAATGATCAATATCCACATCATCATTAATCAGAATTTATAATAAAATATAAAGTAAAAAGGATTGGTTTAAATAAGCAAAAGAGACAACAGTACAGTCTAGAATAGAAGTTATGGATTTTAACACAAGTATAATATTTTCATTTTCTTAATTTCAATAAAGTTTCAATTTTTTTTTTTAAGTACTGGATGTTCAAATATTTAGCTAATAAGCCTGTCAATACCATAGGGCATAGATACATGTTGATACAGGGACTCATATTATATTCGTGCTATTAGCATTTATCTTAATAAATTCCACATACAATTTAAACAAGAAATAGTATTAGGCCTTATGTAGAAATGTCTGATTTGAGTTATATGGTATTCTATATCTGTGGATAATATTATTCAATTAATTTATTTTTTTGGTATTTGTTTATATTGTTATATTAATTTATTTTTTTTAACGTATATAATTCCTAACAACTAATGCCGAAGCTAACTTTTTTGTTTTATTTTCATTGGGATTCAGACCGGGGCCTTTCGCATGAACTTTTAGTTTATGTTTATGTCAATGGTTAATACAGTACTAATTAGCCTTTAATTTTTTAAGTCTGGTGTTTCAAAATCTTAACCTTTGTAGAAATTATTAAATACTTTCTAATCTTAAAGTTCTTTACATTCTGCGAACATACTGCGAACAATTTTAGTTTAAGAAAAATTTAAAAATTTTATATTTTTGGAAAACAAATTTCGCAAGTTATTTTAAAGTTCATTATAGCGAATCTTTATTGTACATTTTTATTTTTAAAGACTGTTATGATTTTTTAAAATGGAATTATTGTATTATAATTTTTTATATAGTAAAAACTTAAATATCAAGATGTTTTCCTTAACAATTCAATTAGAATTGTTTGTTTTTCATTTATTATACTCTAGAAATCCGAAAAGAATAAAAAATGGTTGTGGTTGTCAGTATTAAAAGTATATATTTAGCATTATTATTGTCATTATCACCATGTTTTCCTTAGATGAAATTAAAAAAAAAAAATAACAGCAAAATGTAAGCACCATTGAACCCTTTCCTTATTTTATTTTTATTATTTCAATATAATTTAATTTTATACATATTTTTTGCTTTTTTCGCTTTACTCTCTATTTTTTATTATCTAAACTCACTTATAGGCATTGCATTCGTCGTAACGCTTGAAAGTAAAACAATCGAACGAAAAAATTGAAAACAAAAGAATAAAAAAAAGCTATTTAATTTTATTTTCGTGAAAATTTTTTAGTATAACTTTTTAATTTAAAATTATCTCGTGAAATTCCTTTTCAGTTTTTTTCTTAATTTATAAATAATTTTTGTCAACGCAAGTTTAAACGGCATTAAAAATTGCTCTAATGTTGTCATAAAAGAAAGCAAAGTACAATCGAATATTAAAGTCAAAGTTTAAACATTTATGAACAAAAAAGACTAAGTAAATCAAAAGATAACTTCACTTCGGAAAATTTTTAAATTTCAACAGCATCCCTTTCATTTTTAAAGAAAAAAAAAATTTTTTTCTAAGGAAAAGTTAAAAAATTAAAAATAAAAAAAAAATATAATAATTACTTTTTATTTTTTATTCTATTTTATATTAAGAAAAAGGCATAAAATATCTTAATCTTAGTTAAAAGATCTTAACTGCTTTAAAGTAGTTCATTTTTTTTTTGGGTTTGAGGCAACATCATTGTTAGCGTCTTAAACAAAGAATTAAATAATAAAATAGCCCTTGAAAATAGTAATTTTTAACCTTTAAACGCAACCATAGGTGGTTTAAATGCAACAATTTCTACATTTTCATCATAGAGTTCAGATCATTAAAATTAAAATTTATATTCTATTTTATATACCATTTCGGTGGTAATTTACAACTAATTGATAGGTTGACTTCAAATTCCATTGAGACTATAAAAGAATTTATAAAATCACGTTACAAATGCCATAAAATTACATAAAAAATTTATTAGAACGTATGTCAAAGGCAAAACATATATAAATTTCGATTTTTAAAACAAAATAATTAAAAACAGACAAATGTTTGGAATAAGTATAGTTCGTGTGCAATTAAATTGATAATACAGTTGTTACCCCAAATGATTTATTCATCTTGTCTATTTATAGTTAAAAAAAAATATAAGAAAAATGCAACTGAATCATAAATCTTTATTCGAAAAAAAACAAAACTTTAGAATAAATTAAAAATTACAAAATTATATTAACAAATCCACAGTAGTAAATGTTTAATTTTGACAATTATGGCATAAACTACAAAGCACGAAATTGTCGTTGACATTTTAAATGAAAAAGCGGCAAAAATAGAGATTAGAGAAAAATTAAAAGAATTTTAATTGGAAATTCATTATTAAGATATAAATTTATGTTTTTTTTTTTTTTTGAATATATTTAATTGTTTTAAGATTTTAATAAGATAAAGCTTATATATATTTGTGGAATTATATACATATATAGATAATCTGGAATTCAATATGGAATTTTGAGATACCCGTCTTAAAATTATGGTATCATAGGTCACAAACGTGAATAATTAATTACTTTTAGAAAACTATTTAAAAAATTTAAGTATGTGAACACTTCATTTAATGTGTGCATTGTGGTCTGAACATTTAAATATTACTAATTAGAATCAAATGATAGAATACAAATATACTTTCGTTAATATATATTTTTTTTTTTTTTTTTAAAACTTGTATTCAATTTGTGATCTTGGATTGAAATACTAAATTGATTCAGTTGCACAACAGCTCTGTTGAACCACAGCTTAAAGTTGGACCACAGCGCTGCATATTATATGAGATATTCTTTTCTATGTCAGTTCAGGGTTAATATTAGAACACTCTTATATCATTTATATACTAAAATGCAATTTTTTTTTATCTTTTCGTCCTTTTCATTAAAAAAATAATAATATTGCTATTAATTTAATTTTCTTCATAAATTTCACTCCAAATTCATTCAAGGCAAACAAAAAAAAAGAAATTATAGAAACAATCGTAGTCAATAGTGACATTTAACCATCTTTTGTTTAATGTCATCATATCGTCTTTTATTTATCGACTTAAGTATGAAATCATAAAAAATATAAAAAAAATTCTTCATAAACAAATGAAATTTCCACACAACAGAAAAAAAAAACAACCATTTAATACCATAATTTTAGAGGGTTGAAATTACTATTCAACAATAATGCAATACTTTTTTCAACATTTTATGATATTAAATATTTTTTTAACATATTTTGGAAAAATTAATAAATAAATAAGTCCAAAATTATTTCTGTTTTTATTTTTGTTGTTCCGGCAATAAATTGGACACTTTAGACCTAACTTGGACCAGAATTATATCTAATAAACAGTAAATTTAATAACGTTTTAAAAATATTAAAGCATATTTTTTCAGGAGTGGATATACAAGCATTGATGCATACTGTATTAAAAAAATAAATAAAATTTTATATTATATAGTTTTTAAAATGTTGAAAGAATCCCTTATTCTTTTAAATGAATCTTTAGATATAATATTAAATATTTAAATATAAATAACTTTCAAAATGCAAATAAGGGATAAATATACAAAAAATATTATTTACTTTTATACTTAATTAGATTCAATTTTTTATTAAATAAATAAATATTATTAAATAATTTCATTTCATTGATGATTAGTAAGAATTTAATACTTAAGAAAAGAAAGTTTTGAACCGTATGTTTGAATTTAGCATATTTTTGTTTTTTAACTCCATATGGTAGTGTTTTTATTTAAATTTCTTTTCAGTTATCAAAATTTTTTCATTTCTTTTAAAATTTTAAGTAAAAAAATAAATGATTTACATAAATGTATGCAAATATATTTAAAATAAGAAGGAACTGTAATTATTTCGCTTCATTAGATTCAATTTTAACTTAAAATAGTTTAAAATTTTAACAAAGTATACGAATTTAAAATTAAGAATTAGAACAAAACTAATAAATAAATAAAGAAGTTTGTTTATCAACAATGTATAAATCAAATGAACCGAATAAATCAATAAATTCTCAAAGGGTTCTATGGAACTGAAAACATATTTTTGAATTACTTTCTAATCTCATTGTTTATCAGCAGCTTTAAAATCTGTCAGCGTATTAACTGAATTTAGAACTACCGTTCGTTAATTAAAATATTAGCTTACTTGTAAATTCTACACAATTTTTTTCATACAGATTTTTGCTCGTCTAAAAATATTGTTTCATTTAAATTTATTATTTAGTCTAGTAAAATTTAAGAATTAATTAAAATTGGGGTTCTGAAATCCTTAATCTCCCTCTCTCTCTTTTTCTCTTTCCCTAAAATATTTGTACAATATTTAAATGTCACAAAAGATTAAGAGTAGGAATACCAGAAATAAATATTAAACAAATGGTAAATAAAATACAAAAAATTAAAAATAAGGTAAAATACCTCTCTAATTTATGTACTGTTGATAAAGACAACAAATCACGTTGATATAGGGACAAAAGTATTACCATGTATACCACATTATAAATCTATTTTTATCATCAGTGTTTTTATGCAAAGGATTTTGCTCTTAAGTATCACTTTTGCTTTTATTTAAAATAAATTTTTATTTGTCTGTCAGTTTCTAAAAATTTAAAGTTTATTCTAACAACTTGCAAGTTGATTTGAACAAACTGATTGTAAAATTGGAAGTTAAAAATTATGTAAATAATTGGGTGTATGTGTTGAATGTATCAAATGAGTAGTACTAAGAATAATTTAGAGAAAAAGTATCAGCGCATCTATTGATATTTTAACTGACGGTATAAAAATGCCTTTTAAAGTTTTAATACAACTTCAGGATATGAAACGTTAGAATTCACATCATGCTCTCAAATGAATACTTAGGGTTAAGCTGAAAGATTACTTCATCAAATAAAACACATTACAAAGCTTCAGGGATTAACAAGCAGAACAATGATATTATGTAATAAATATATACCATTTAGTTAAACAGTTAAAAGTTATACAATGTTTTTTAGGCTTCACCCTTTTTTTATTATTACTTCTGTAAAGTTATTAAATGACATTTAAATAAAATATACACATATGAGATGACATGAACACTTTATGTAAGCACATTTTTTTTTTAAAAAAAAATTTATTTAAAGAAAAAGTTCATAATGATTCAAAAAAAAAAAAACAAAAAAAAATTTAAGCAAAAAAAAAACCAAAAATATTCAAGTCTTTAGAGAAATGTTTAACCAAAGGTATCATTAGAAACTATTTTACAGATTTAGGTAGCACCATTGCAGTGAAAAACAAAAAGATAAATGATTAAAAAAAAACATTATCTTCAATATTTTTTTCTTGACTAATTTCTCAAATGCGTTAAAATTCCATTTGATTTTTATTTTTCCTTCTTTTGGTTTTTCTTTATGCCCAAAAATGGTCATCAAATACAATGGGAAAAGAATTTTTAACGTTTTTACGCGGTTTTTTCATACTTGAATTGAAAAAAAACTTTAAACGCAACCCGAATTGAATCAAATTGCTTCAAAAAAAAAAAAAAAAAAAAAAAAAAAAAAAAAAAAAAAAAAAATGATATATCAATATCAACATTGTTAGTCTAATGACTTTATAGGAATGAAATAATGACAAACAACCAACAGGAATGATGGAATTCCTTCAAAATCAAGATTATAAACCTTTGGCACTAAAAATATTTTAAAGAATATTATCCGAAATTCTTTCTTTTATTTTTTTAAAAATTTGAGGCTCGTTTCTTTTATATTTAATTTTTTTATCTGAAAATTCCTATCTTTTATAATGATATTAAAAAATATTTTCTTTCGTCCATTTTTTTTTAATTATTCCTAATTTAATTTATACACAATAATTTTTTTATTTTTAATTATTTAATTTTGCCCAATTCATTTAATTCAATTAGAATTAATAAAAATGTGATTAAAATAATGTGATAAATAACATACATATTTTAACATGATTAAGTCTCGGACTTTTCAAAGGTTAAGAACTAATTCTTAAAAAGGGGTTATACGTTCTGAATTCCCGTCAGTTCTGAAGTTTCCACTTAGTATAAAAATAATCCATTAAGTAACAAATAATAACTGAAGAATTCACTAATCAATTACAATAAATATTTCATTGCATAATTCAGAATTCACCCATTTTTCATATATATTTATTTGGGAAATTCAATTTGAAAATGTTAAAATGCAAAAAAAAAGGAGTTAATTTTGTTTTTTTGTGTTTCTTTTTTTAATTGACTGGCGATTTAATATTTTCCGATCACATACATATTTCATTTAAATTCATTCGATTCAATAGTAACATAATTATATTATGATTGGTCTAGCATTCTTTATTTTTGGTTGTTACCACAATTTGTTTCCCCATCCCAATTTCATCTTCATTTGAATAAGTTATTTTTAAAATGGTGGTTAATATTTAACCACATTAGAAACATTCTTTTTTAATTGTAATTTTTAATTATTGTCAAAAAATATCAGTTTAATTTTTAATTTACAAAAAAAAAAAATAATAATGTAAGTGTATAAAACGGTTAATATACATGTGTATTTTGATAACATCTTGTTTAATGATAATAAAAGTAAAAAATAATAAGTGTGTGCAGTCAGTTTGTCATTTTTTTTAATTTATTGCGGAAAATTATGGAAGAAAAAAAATTTGGACTAAAAAAAAATTAAAAACGTACCGAATTTTAATTCAATTTTTTCAATTTAAAAAAACGTGAAGGTTATTTTTTATTAGTTACTCGTATTTTTTTTTTTTTTTTTTTGAAAAAATGTATATTTATACATTAAAGATGGCATGCCATCATTGAACAACTCCATTCTTTTTATTATATTTTATTTCACTAAAAAATAAAACCAAAAAATCTATTTGGTAGTTGAGTTCGGGTACAATTTTTTGTGAATGAAGGGTTAAAAAAAATTCTACATGTGTGACAAGCATGTTCTATTAAAATCAACAAACTTTACTCATTCTGAAAAACTCTTAAAAAGTATAAACTTCCATTCAGAAACATCCTTAACGTGATAATAAAACGGTCATTAGTTAGTCATTAGGTACAAATTGTTATACAAAATAATTGTTATTATTGCTGTTGCTTACTTTGTTTATTGCATACTATTTTGTTGCTTTTTTATTGCAGCTCTCGTTTTGAATGTTAAATGATATTTACATAAAAAGAATACAGTATTAAAATATACCATGTTATAACATATGTGTATTACATTATTATTATTATCATTGTTGTTGTAATTTTTGAAGTTACTAATTAATATGAGAGGCGCATACATTTTTATACCCGTGCATACATATATGAACATCGGGTATATTAAAATTACTCCTCCGTTTGTAACGCATCGATCTAGACGAGCTAGATATAGTGTCAAGGGTACGAATCAGCATCGAAAAGTGAATCGATCTAGCTATGTGTGTCCGTCCGTCCGTCAGCACGATAACTCAAAAACTAAAAGGGCTAGTGTCTTGAATTTCACACAAAGTCATTTTTAGACAATTTCTAGGTTCCCTATTGTTTTTGGTTAAAATCGGACCAAGGCTTCGGGGAGCTGCCATACAACTTTTTTGCACCAATATGAATTTCTTCAAAACTAATTATACTACGGGGATGAAAATTACACACGGTTAGTTTTATAATGACTCCGGCACTTATATGAAGTTTCAAAATGTTAGGGCCCCATTTTCGGGGGGCTGCCATACAACTTCTTTGCACCAATATGAATTTCTTCAAAACTAATTATACTACGCGGATGAAAATTACACACGGTTAGTTATATAATGAATCGAGCACTTATATGAAGTTTCAAAATGTTAGGGCCCCATTTTCGGGGGGCTGCCATACAACTTCTTTGCACCAATATGAATTTCTTCAAAACTAATTATACTACGAGGCTGAAAATTACACACGGTTAGTTATATAATGAATCGAGCACTTATATGAAGTTTCAAAATGTTAGGGCCCCATTTTCGGGGGGCTGCCATACAACTTCTTTGCACCAATATGAATTTCTTCAAAACTAATTGTACTACGAGGCTGAAAATTACACACGGTTAGTTATATAAAGAATCGAGCACTTATATGAAGTTTCAAAATGTTAGGGCTCCATTTTCGGGGGGCTGCCATACAAAGTTTTCAATTCAATAACTTTGAATCTAATGAAGCTACAAGGTTAAAATTAAAATTGGGCAGATAAATTAATAGGGCAAGTTACTTGGCAAAGTTGGTCATCACTCGGACCTTCGGACTTTTAGAGTGGGCCAATTTTTTTTTTTTTTGTTTTTTTCTTTTTATGTTTTTTTTTTTTTTTTTAAGCTAAAGTTATGGGACAATGAATGAAAATTTTTTTTTTTTTTTTTGTGATTTTTTTTTTTTCTTAATTTTTTTTTTTTTTTTTTTTTTTAAGCTAAAGTTATTGGACAATGAATGAAAATTTTGTTTTTGTTTTGTGATTTTTTTTTTTTTTGTTAATTTTTTTTTTTTTTTTTTTTTTTTAAGCTAAAGTTATGGGACAATGAATGAAAATTTTGTTTTTTGTTTTGTGATTTTTTTTTTTTTTTGTCAATTTTTTTTTTTTTTTTTACGTCAAAATTATGGGGTAATGAGTTAAATGTATAAGGGAAGTAAATTACGGTTTATTTTATACACCATAGTGGGTATGCACGGGTATCTAAAAGTTGACAAGGGCAACTATAATCTTCCTCGTTTTTTCTCTTTTAGACAATTGAATTTTTACATAATATTATTGCAAATGTGACATTTAAAAATCGAAATAGTACAGAAAATATATTTTATGCGAATTTTTTATTACAATTTGAAAAAGTGTTACCCAACTAACATAATTTCATAAAAAGTTTAAATTTCAGTATTTGCAAACAATTTACTTATTCGATTTTATTGAATTGCATAATGTCAAGAAGGTTTTTCTGAATTTTATGCAGACTGATGATAAAAGTAAAATTAATATTTAAAAAATAATATAAGTTTATGCTAATTTAATTTTAGAGTATGTATTTTGTTTTAATTTCCCCTAAAATCTTTTAACTTTTACACCGGATATTAAACATTTAACAAAATTCCATTAAGAAAAAGAAAAATATGAAGATTTTATGAATTTTTATAAATAAAGTTCTTTTTTTTTATAAAAAATTAAAACTGTCATTATATTTTTATCAAAATAATTACACTTCCTAATTATTCAAAATAAACTTATAGAATTCAATTTAATTTAGTTTTATTTTAATTTGATTTTTGATATAACATAAACTTTTAAAATTCATAAAACCCCAATTATAAACGACTCAATGAGCTTCTTTTGAACTTTACTGCCTTAAGCTTTTCTTTGAATAAATTTTTCTGTAAAAAATTGACAGTACATGATAACTCTGTTAATTTTAATATTTCAATATTTACTACACATTATTAGATTAGTAAAAGTGTTTTATTTACCAGTATTTAGTTATGTTATATTTACCAATATATGTATGTTGGCATCACTATTTTAATAACATTCCATTTTTAAACTCACCTAAAAATATAAAAAGAAAGTATGTTATTATTAAAAAGATGCAAATTATGTTAAAAAGAAATAATTATGTTCATTCAAAAACGAAAAATCAAATTAACTTTAATGTTCTTAATTTCATTCACTTTTGGAATGCACTTAATTTATTTGTTGTTACTAATTACACAAAAAATATAGGGTTAAAAAATATTTTAACAGATACTTTTATTGTTAAGATATTTAAAATGACATCTTCCTTATTATTGGGAAATGATGATCCTTGAAATTATATCTATTTACAATTTCGAAAAGGATAATAAATAATGTAAATGATTTTGAAATAAAATTAGGGTGGTCTTACTCATCCGTATTTGAAATAATTAAAAATTCTGGATGAATATTTAAATTTTCTTTTTTTAAGTGCTAACTGTTCAACTGTTAGCCTAACAAGCCTGTCTATAAAATGGGTACATGTTGGAACAGGCGGTCATATTATATTCGTATTACTAGAATTGATCTTAATGAATTCCATATAGGTACATTATTTTAACACGTGATAGTAGGCCTAATAAAATTTTGAAAGATTTTAAATAGATACAATTCTATTTTGGTTTATTTTTGAGTTATATGGTATTCCATATCTGAGCTATATTATTCAATTAAATTATTTGTTTATATTTTGCATTTGTTTATATTGGTATTACAATGTATTTTTTTATTAAATATATATAATTAAGTTATTAATTTGAACCCAATGGTAGCTCAGTCGGGTCGACCAGATAAAAACTTTTCATTTTCACTGGAATTCACACCCGGGACTTTTGCATGAAAGATCGGCACTCTGCCACACAGCCGTAATTTATAATAAAATGAAAACTGCAAAAAAAATTAAGATATACCCAGGACTTTTAATTTAAAAACAAAATAAAAAAATATTTTAAAATGTTTGTTATTTTCTTTTCATCCTTATGAAAATTTTACATAAAAAAAATACATTAGCGGACTAAATATATTTTTTTTCGATACTGTCATATCATTTCTGATCACATGCTTTTATCAGTAGCAAAATATCATTATCATCATCCTCATCCAAATGGGAACATATATACACAACAATTCAATTATCTGACTAATAAATAAAAAACTAACATTAAAAATTATTACATATACAATGAAAAATGCAATTCATCAAATTAAATAACCGATTTGTATTACTGAAAATACAAAAAAAGTGAACCTAGTTACATCAACATTATAATCACCTAATAAATGGACATAATAAAAGGTGATAGATTATAGGTCCAATACATGATCAAAAAAGTAACGTGAAAAGTTATAAAATTAATTTTTTTTTTAATAATGCTTAATCATATCAAAACATTTCAAAAATAGATAAAAACAACTAATGTTTGTAAAAAACTCAGGAAATTTACAAAAAAAATAACATATGATCTTCTAAAAACACATGATTTAGAAGAAAAAAAAGAGTATAAAATATTAAGAGCAGACGATATTCATCTTTTAAATGCTATTTCCAGGTAAAAGTAAAGGTTCTACAAAACATGACGAATCCATTTTTAACAATGGTAAATATTGACTTTTTGATAAAGTCAGTTACAGGAAACTTAAGGCTGGCTGGCATCTTTTAATGATGATGATCATATTTATTAATAATTTTTTTTTAAAATCAGTCTTATATTTTGTTTTTCTTTCAAGATGAGAAACATAAATAAAAGATGATCTCTCAGAGGTTCAGAACACAAAAAAAAAAAATAAACACTTAAAAAATACTTGATGTGAAACCAAACCACTTGAAAGTTTCTAACAGGTAACTACATAAAGACAAAGAAGGGAAATAAAGAAGTTGAAAATTTAAACATAAGGAAAAATACTTGAAATTTCATATAAATTTTCTTCGGTTTTTTCATATTGATTTTTAGGAATTGTTTATCACTTTTTTTTTTAATATGAGTAGGCAGGCACTAGATCAGAAATGTGTTTTTTTTTTATTGAGCACACAAAAATTAAGTGGTTTGTTTTCATGTTTTCTTTTGTTTAACTTTTAATAAAAAGTAGCTTTAACTGATAGGTTTGTTTTGGAAAAAAAACACAATATCATAATATTTAATTAAGGCCGAAAAAGGATATACAGCAGCTAACAATACTCCCTCTGTACCTTAATAAATAAAATTATACAAGTATATAATAAAGAACAAATATAAAGATTTAAGATATAGGTTCCTAGGAGTTTGGAATCAAAATATTTGTAAACAACAAATAAATATAGAAAAAAAAAATTTATGATATAACAATAAAAAAAGGTTATTAGTTTAGGACTGATCAATTTTGGAAGCACATTTTTCTATAGTTTTACTAGAAAAGTGTGTCATTCATTAAAAACTCCATATTTTAATTCTAGACATTTTAAATTTATCTTTCAATCAGTCAAATTTAAATAATTTTACATTAATTCAGGTTCGGTCCACTCTAATTTAACTTGCGAGTTTTCAACTTAATAAAAAACATTTTAAATAATCAAATATATTTTTTTATTAATATCATAAAAAACCACCATCATCATATCCCTTTTGTGTTTTTTTACAGCAAATTGCAGATGGTTTTGGTTCAATCCTTTTGGAAAAATTTATTTAGTCACTTTTGTTTGTTTGATTGTCCCTGGCAATAAAAAAAAAAACCCAAGTAGAATTATTCATCGCAACCCTTTTGTAAAATATTAACAAACAGTTTATAAATAAAAATCATTTTTATTTTAATTTAAAAGTTTTATTAATTCAACAAACATTTCAACCACCTTTTTATACAAATATCTTTTTTTTTTTGTACACCCAGACTTACATGTACTCGTATTCATAATATTTACAGGGATATGCATTTGAAAAACATTATTTTAAATGAAAAATCAATTTAATTTTTCAGTTTTCTGGCATTTCGAAATGCTCTATTAAATACCAAAAATATGACTAGCAGCAATTTAAATTTTTATTAACCAGTGTTCAACATTAGCAACATAACGTGACAACAACAACAAAACAATAACAAGAAAAAGAACAATAACATTAAAAATACAAAATAACAGTAGTATAACACTTCTTCTATATTCACATCATCATTCTACCATGTTTTCTATTCACGTTATGTTGATTTTTGCTTCCCATTTACAATAAAAAGTTAAATAGAAAATAAAAATAATAAATAAAAACAATAAAAAATTGAATTGTAACAGTTTTGTAACAACAAAACCAAAATTTATTTAACGATAACTCAATTTAGTTAAAATGTGCGTAACGTGTAATTGTTTCCTGCTGTAAAAAAACAAAAATTAAGTGTAGTTATATTGTAAATGGAAATCATCAAAAATTATTACTTTTAATAATAAAAAATAAATTATTTATTAAAAAAGAAAATTGTAATTTAATCATTAATCAGCCAGTTTATTTCCATTTTGATTTTCACTTCTTCCACTTCTAGTTTTGCCAATCATTATTAGGGACTTACAAATTATACAAAATACATAAGTATTATTTAATTGCTACTTAATATAATGTGATATATGCTTATTAAACGGAGTTTTATAAAATTTAACACTATATTAAAACAAAAAATATCACATAATTAAATGGCCGACTTGTAATCGTAGTCATCATTAGAAATACTTACAACTAAAGTTATAATCTTAAGATACTATCTATTAAACAATATAGTAACGAACAAAATGATCTAAAGCGGAAAATTAACTGAATTGTTTTTTAAAAATAAATTAAATATAAAAACATTATTAAAAAATTTCATGAATTATGTTAACTATATACAAATTGTCACTTACTCCTTCTTAGCAGATTTATAACATAAGTAATAAAATAAACATGACATTAACACCTTTATAAAAAATCGCATTTAATACATATAACAATTTTGTGAAATGATACTCTTGGCGTCAAATATATTATTAAGTTAATAAGTAGTTACCAAAAGATTTTGTTTAAGGAAAACCATTAGGATTAAACTTGTAAAATATTATTTAATGTCAACTTCAAAATCAGTCAATGGTGTCTAATTCTCTTCAACAAATTTAAAAATATTTTAAAAACCTATTTGTAATTTATTGTTATATCACTTTTAGTTTTTGAATAAATGTAAAATTTTCATGATCATTCCCATGATCTATGAACCCAATGAACACGTAAGTCATAAGGTTAAAAGCATATCATCAAATAAAACATTAAAATTAAAATTTAATTGAAAATGAGATCTATGAACCTAAATAGATTCGGGTTTTAATTTACAAGAATAAAATTTCGATGATAACATATTTTAAAATTTCAAAATTTGAATTAAAGTATTTTCCCTAATAGGTGCGCCAAAAACACAAACATTCTATTTATACTCACTGTTTTTTTTTTTTTTTGATTTACGATAACAATAAATAAACCACGAAATTAAAGTTTTTATTTTAAATATTAAATCGTTGATTATAACCCTTTAAATCTAAAGACATGATAAATGTTGAATAAATGATCTTTGAGTGAAATACATATGGTAATTGTATGAAATTTATTGTTAATGTTCGCTTTGCGATACTTATTAAGGGAATTTTGTATTCATTTTGTTATTAATGTAACATTTAATGTGATCACTCTACCATAATTTAGTGATTTCTTTCTGTTATACAATTTAATGTTGTTCTTATATCATAAATAAATCATTTCAACTGACTGAAACATTATATATAGTTTCAAAATGAATATGACGACGACATCCTTATTAAAGGTTAACAGCTTCCATTCATTCCTTAATTTTGTCTTTTAAGAACCAGGAAGATTGTCATTGAAAAAAAAGAATCGTCTAATGAAAATATATCAACCTTTTCTCAGAACTGGGGAAAAAAGAAAATATATATCACAAATTTAACTAACCGAGTCTTTTAATTCCTTATTTATACACTAAAATAATATTTTAAAAAGATCTTATTAGTAATAAACATCCACGAACATTTAAAAAAATTGAAAAAGTGTTAAATCAGAAACATGATACTTTAATAATATTATTTAAAAAAATTAATAAATGAATTTTTAAACATATTAATATGAAATTGATATCATACCAAAAAATAATCAAGAAGGATTAAAAGAAATTTGTTCAGACCAACTAACATTATCTACAAAATGCCAAAATTGTTGTGTGTTATGTTAATCAGGCGTAACGAAATCCATTAAAAGGAAAGAACCATTGTTATTATTATTAGCATCATTAATAAAAATTAAAAAAAAAAGACTGAAAGTTATCTGAAATTAATATCAAATATCTTTTACATAATTAAGCGTATTATATTTAACAAACTGACTAACTTACTTAACTGATCTGATGATCATTATTTTCGAAAGAATTATTCTTGAATGATATACGATCAGGTATCAATAGTAGCAGGAACCAATTAGTTGTTTAGATATCTCTTATTGTTATTTTAAAATTGTTCTTTTTTTTTTTTAAATAAAAGTCAATTTCAATTAAATTAAATGTCAATTTTTCTACTGGTTTTTTACTTAATTTTAAATATAAAAAAAAAAACTAAAGTAGAAAAAAACATCGGGATAAAAAATGATACTACACCGAATTTAAAATAAGACTTGAGGTTAATATTCAATCAGAAGGAAATTTTTCGAAGAGTAATCAATTTTGAAATAAGATATTAAATTATTTGATAGGATCTGAAAAAATAGGTTCAATCTTAGGGTTAAGTATAATTTTAAAAAAATTCTTGGAAGGTTCTGATAGTGAAGATAAGTGGACAATTTGAAAACCTTTATTGTACGAAGAAGATCCAGATAATTTTAACTAAGCAAATTCACTACTAACGCCTGTTCAATTTCAACCAGAACAATATTTCCTTCCTGATGCTGTTTTACAGTTAATTTTTAACAACAGTGAACAATTTGATTATTTATAAATTATAAAAAGCGATTTCCGTACTTTTATTTGTACATATTAATGATTGACTTTTAACAAATTGAAAAGTCTTTTTCACCGTTTGATCACTCCATTATATTGAATCTGAAAAGTTAAATGTATCTTAATGTAAATTTTATAATCTTAAATAGTGTCAAAACTCAAAACACATTTGTATTTAGTATTTAAACTTTTAAATTTTAAGAATAAAATTTAACAAAGGAAAATTGATTCCAAAAATATTTCAATGCCAAACGTTTTTATTCAGGATTAATTTCAAAAGAAAAACAAAGAGCTTAATATCTTAATTTTTTTCAAAGCCCTAAGAAAAGAAGTAAAATACAAATACCAAAATATGTGAAGGGTGCATCTTTAATAAGAATATAAAATAATCCCGGTTTTATATCAACAATATTTTTAAAATTTACGGAGGAAGGAACTTAGCAATAGAATCTATTAAAATTCAATTTTTACATATTGAATTTCTTATTTAAAAGCAGATCAAAAAAGACCTCATCCCCGTTTGATTTTAAAAGAATTTAAAATGAGGAATAAAGACGTTTCTTAAAAATAGGAATACATCACACACAGAAACATCAACATTAGATTTTTTTCTTGTAAATCGAAGCATTTCAATAAAAACTATATATATATATATATATACAAAGTATTTAATTCTTTTTATATTAGTGTGAATTTTGTTTTGGAAACATGGAATTTAAAATTTTTTGAGTGAGAAATCAAAATATTAAGATGAAAATGTATTGAAGGCTTCAATATAAATAAATTTCTTTTATTCCCTTCATATATGAGTTAACCAAATTTTTATAGATTTCATCATATGCTTCTATAATAATTTGGTTGTTTTTAAAACTTACTTTTAAAAAGTTATTGTGCATTATTATGTTACAATATTTTAAAACAAAAATAAAATATCAAATAAGTTAACCTAAGTATCACATATTATGGACAGAGAAACCACAAAATAGAAAAATTATTTTCCTTTTGAATAGTGACTTTCATATTTTCCGACATTATTATTATATTCAATTGCTGATCCTAATATGTATATATATACATAATATATTATATAAATATATAACTAAGATGAAAAAATTTTTAAATATGCATTAAAAGGAAAACAGAAGATTAATTTCAAAGAGTCATCAAACCAGGCAACATATTGAAATAAAACCAAAACAACAGAGGCACAGTTTAAAAAAACAAAAACCCAAAGAAAATGGACAAACATTTTAGTTATGATTTGTTAAATAATGAATTCATTTCCCTAATTTCAAGAGACTAGCACTTCTAATTTCTGTAGGAGTTAACTTGAATAATCAAAATTTAATTAAATTTAATAATTATGAAAATTTTTTTTTTAAAAGTATGAATTAAATTATTTTAACTTTTAAAATTGTGTTATTATTTAATACTTATTTAAGAATCAGTAAAGTTATCAAATTAAAAATGGGGGAAATTAGGTTTTTCTTTTTCTTCAAGGAACACTTGTTCTAATTTTCTTTTTTGTGTAATAATTTAACACTTTGTTATACAAAAGAAAAATTGATTATAACTTCAAAAACATAAAACTTTAAATATTATTCTGTTTCTTTTGATGTTGATTAATATCCCCAACAATCTTAAATAATCTTTCTATTATATTAAGACAAGCGTTACATGATTATAACTCAAAAATAGAAAAATTTAAGGAAGCAGAAAAAAGGAGTGATTAGAAAATAAAAGCAGTTAATCCTTGAATAGTAAATCTACTATATATTTTCATTAAATTTGTATTGGGGAAATTATTGCTTGTAATTCTTTTTTTTAAGTGAAATTCAATAAAAATTATTATATCCTACAGATATAAATGATAAGTTTGGAATCAGCTAAAAAGTTGTTAAGATTGAGATTTTTTTTTCTTTGCAATTTAAGTTTAAATACATAATTTTTTCTTATTTTGCAAATATTGGCAGTTGCCATACATTTAGATTAAATTTAAAAAGACTAAAGATTCATATCTCTACAATTAAATATTAGAAATTATTAATCAAATCAATTTTTGATTTCTGCTGTTAGATTAGATTAGAAATAGAATAGAAGAAACGTGCCTAAAATTATGCAATTAGTAATAAATTTCTAAATGATAAAAAAAAACTTATTGTTTACTGAAAATTTTAAAACCAATGAGACTTTTTTTGTTAAAAATGACAAATAATAGTTAATAGCAATTCACACTGATGTGACAAAAATTATTTAATATTTATTCAATATTTTTGAATCGATGCACACCTTACTTTACAATAAAAGATGGAATTTTAAAAAGGTAAGCTTGTAATATATTCTTTTATTATATACGTGTTAAAATAATATTATATCAATTACTTCATTATATTTATTTCTACTACAATTATGTTTGTTTTAATATATAACTAATATTACCGATTTAGTTATATAAGTAGTTGACATGTTATTAGTTTTGAACTATGTGCTAATTGAAAATCTGTATTACTTTTTTATACTTTTTATTAATTTATGAATTTTTAAATGCAAATAAATATTGATGTTAAAATGTAGTAAGTAGTAAGTAGTTACAACTTTAGTTTTTTATCATATGTATGCAACTTTCGGCCTATTAAATTACATATTCCTACATCTACATATTCTAAATTTCAAAAATCTGTTTAATCCTGATAATGGACAGGATGATTTTTTACATTGTTCAAAAATTAAAAATGAGGGTATCTACATTAATTTAAGAATTTCAAATAAACATTTAAAATATTATTATTACATTACAATGAATTAAAAAAAAATATAATTTGAAATATAAAAGATTTTTCGTTGATTTTATTTAATTTTAAAAGTATTGCATTGCACTGAACATTTGCCATAATTTTTAAACTAGGGTTAACATAAACAATACATTCTTGTCATAATTTCATAATTTTTATGACGACTGAATATCTTTTTTTATATGTATACTTACACGTTTTTTATGATATATCTGAATATCTAAATTCATTTATGTATCTTTACATATATAGAATTTAATGGGAATTTGATTTAGTTTTACAGATTAAAAGTAACCCCTTTGGCATTAGGTATGATGATATTAACCAAAAATTTCTCTGGGCAAAATAATATCAAAAATAATATTAAATAAATTTTAGATAAAAGAAAAATCAAAATAATAAAATTAATTAAGCTCAAAATAACTTTTAAAAATTATGATTCTTTTACTTTCTTCAATCCCTTTTTAATTTAATTTAAATTCAATTTCACGTTAAGTTTTTATTTGAATTTAAAACTGGCTTCGGTTTTATAGAAATAAAAAGAAGTTTTGTATTTTCTGTCTAGAATTAATATACTAAAATATGATTGCATTCAAATTTTAAATAACTTTTCTTATTAAATAAAATTTTTAAATATCATCATCATTTAACATTGTCTTTTTTTAATACAATGGAAATTTTTAGAAATCCTTATTGATCTAATGGTTTTATTGATACCACATCTAATACTAAAAGTTAATCACATCCTTTTTATGATGAAATTATGATCCCATGACAAAAACTTGATATCAAATTACAAAATCTATTACAAAATCCGGGTCGATTTTTTTTAATTTGGTTTTTAAAATTAACATTTTGGTAAAAGAGATTATTTCTGAAATACAATTCACTTGGGATTCTTAGAAGGAATTAAATGAGTGCAAAATTTGAAAGGAATTAAAACAAAAAATTTCAAATTCTAGTATCAGTATATATTACAAAATATGTTTCAAATATTAGTATCTGTGCATATATCATAGAATTTCAATATAAATAACATCTTCTTATTACGTGATTCAGGTAAAAATAAATAGCACTAATTTACAGTTATCTGAAAAATATACATCCTAAATAGATCTTTAGAATTAACCTAAATCATATTCAATATCACGAAGTCATATTTCATAACTAAACGAACCTTAAACGATATCTTTTGTTACACATATTAATATTCAACCACAAAAAGAAAAGATAAAGAAAAAAAAGGACGAAAAGTAATTTATTTTTGTACAATACAACATTAATTCAATCAACAATAAATGCAACATCAAAATTATAAACTAATACAATAAAAAAAATTATAAAAATCTACGTAATCTTTTTATAAATATATAAAACATCAAATTTAATTCAATAAAATATTCCCTATGGGATCAAATGTCATCATCTTATGATTTTTTTATTATTTTAAAAATAAATTTACAACTTTGATTATCAACATCACCATTTTAAATAAATATACCATCATTCTAAATAAATAGCAAACACTTACTATTACATCTTCAATTTCAACTAGAATGTCTGACTGTCTAAATGAAAAATGTCGACACATACCATAAATTTACCGGATTTAAGTTTTATTTATCATTACTAACTATTATAATACAAACATATCTGGGGTGATATTCTAATCTCGATAATCTAATTTAAAGAATTCATCATATCCTCTACCCTATTTTTTGAGTTCAAATAACAATTCTTTTAAAAAACACAACTACATTGTAACTTAAAAAAAAATTTACACCTAAAAATAAAATCAAAAAAGAGGCAGGGTTCCATAGTAGTAATACAAAATAATTTAATTTAAAAAGTAACATAATTATAAAAGCACTAACAACAAAACCAGCAGCAACAGTAACAGTAACACAAAAATATCCTACCTTTTTTCCTTTTCATCATTTACCACACATCAAGGATCAAATTATTAAGGCGTACCCATTAAAATGTTTTTAAAAAAATGTTCACTACTACAGAAAATATCGTGTCAAATTATTGAAAAGTGTTCAACTTACAACTGTCATCAACTTAAATTCATACGTCTGTAAACAAGCACATATACATAAATATTCTTTTGTAATAATAGTTTTTTTTAACCACAGACAAAATACACACATGAATATTAAAAAAAAAAAATTTTTATTGAAATATAATTGAATTTTTAATACAATTTCCTGTTTTAATAGAAGAACCCATGAAAATTGAAAAATTTGGTTATTCCAGAAGAAAATAATCGAAATTTCCTAAGCGGAATAATTTTTTTCTTCCTCCTTACAGTCGTCCTTTTGACTTTGGATTTTTTTTTACTGTTTTTAATACCGATGAAAATTTGTCACCTGCAGGCATTTGAAATATTCTCAAGTGGACAGGACGAATTTTTTTTTAAGATTTGATGACTGCAACTGATAAAAAACAAAACAAAAACCAGGGTAAAATTATATATTTTCTTGGAATTTGGTATGAAATTGGTATATTAGTGACCATACACCAAGATTACAATCAGATAATATATATATATATAAAACAAGGTATCATTGAAAAAATAAAAGAAAAAACAAGATGTATTTGATAGATACACTTAAAAGGTTATATATGATCTTCTCTACACATTTTTAGACAATATTCAAGAAACGGTAAAAAAGATTTATAATAAAGTTTTAGTATTTTGTTAGTTCATCTTCTAAAACCAATTTTTTTTTTATAATTTTCGTTTAAGATTTATTGCAAGGTTAACCCAAGTCAGTCCTTAATCGAACCGCAATAAATTTTTTTTGTGAAATTGATCCTAAGCTGAAATTAATTTAACAGTATCACATTAAAATATGTATGATTAAGATTTAGTAAAAAGAAACAGTTTTTTATGGCTAAGGAATGCTACTGTTTTATTGAATTTGGTAGTAAATTGTATCTCATTTAAAGCCATGGCTTTGGTATTTGGGTAATTAAAAAAAAAAGAATAGTTTTATTGTGATAAAGAAACATGGCTACAATATTTCATTATGTATGGGAGACTTGTAAAAGTATTTAAAAAAAAAAAAAACGCTTTTTACGCTTTCTTTATGCATATATAAAAGGGTTAAGTTCTTTTTGATCTGATTAAACTTTGTATCTTTTTGATTCATTGTTTATTCACAATTCGATTTTGTATTGGAACTTTGACTAATAAATTTTCAATAAATAACTAATAAATTAAAAGTTTAATTTCAAACAAAAAATAAAAAATTTTTTTAAATTGATAAACAATCTTGGATATACCGAACTTTTGAAAATTCTTTCACATATAAATAAAAATATTCTATAACATATAAATTATAAAGTTTAAGTCATTGAAATAACTTACATGATTAACTTACAGAATATTAGGTGTTCATTCTCAAATTATATCTAATAATACAAAAAAAAAAAACAATTTTAAACTCTAATGTTCATCAGGAACAGATAAACACCCAATTTTTTATTTTTGTAAAAATACATTTTAATCTAAGATAAAAATAAATCTTGATTTCAGATTTTATCAAACAAATTTTCCAGAAATAGAAAAAGAAATTAAAAATTATACAACCTATTAGCAACTTCAATTTTTAAAAAAGTTTTGACATAAATCTTTTTTATCATAAATCTTTAACAAATGTATTAAAACAATTTAAATCGTTAGTTAAAAATTTATGAATTTTGATAGGGTCATCAATATACTCAGAAGAACCCTATCAATTTATTATTAACTATGACTACTCAGCAGCATACCTAAACGATTTAAAACAAGAAAATTTATTTTTACTACTGATTTTATAATTATAAAATCATTTATCAATTTGTTAACCCTTTAAATACCATGTTTAAAAATTAAACAAGTTATTCATTAATACATGTCTAGCATGTACACACATGACCACCCACCACCAATAAAATATTATATTCTAAATTTTTACATTATAAAGAAGAAGATCAAAAAATATAATCCCTAATCTCTTAGGTCTGCCTGCCTGTCACTATTAATAAAAAATGAAAACTTTAAGGAAAATAGAAAGAGAAGGGAATAATGTCAGTTTTTTTATCAACTCAATTATGTTTAATTCTTACATAATAAAAAATGAATGATCCTAAAATGGGACGATTTTAATAAGTAATCAAAAAGAATTAATTGCTATCAAGTATTTAAAAAACAAACTGATTCAATTAATTTCTGAGAAATTGTCATATTAATTTTGTTATTAATTAGGAAGTGTTCTGAAAACGATTTACTCATTTCATTGGACGGAATTTTATAGAGTAAATGGACCAGCACAATTATCATTTTTTATAAACTGATATAAAAAAAAAACAACCAATAATTGATAAAAAACAACGTTGTCTGGAAAATTAAAATACTGGTACATTCTTAATTAATTGAAAACAAAACCGATTATCAAAAACCTTTAGATACCTTACATTTCAGATAATAAAGTTAATAAAAAAAAATTAAAAATAAAAAAATTACAAGAATGTTATAATATGGCGTCTCTTTCTATTATTTCTCTCGTTAAGTATGAATCAATTAATTAATTGTTTAGAGAAATATAATTCAATTTAAAGTTAGTTCTTTATTGGAATTTCAATAGATGAGTTTCCTGTCAGTTGTCACATGGAACAACTTAATATAAAACATATTAAAATTCAATAAATCTATTTGAGTTTCCATACTGATCAGCGTTGAAGATGTGAAATTGTATCTCAAATATTATTGACAAAAAGTAATTTCAATTCAATAAATATATAATAATTATCAAGACTACTGGAACTGTGTTGCAATTTAATAAAAAAATAAAAATAAACTTTGTAATTCTGCTTTTAACTTTTGTTCTTACTTTATTAAAGAATAAATTTTTTGACAGACACTTAATGCAATAATATGTAAGTATATAACCCAAATCAATTAATATTCAATATTTAAATATGTATATATATTTCACTAAATTCAATAACTTGGAAATTTCTTAGAATTTTTTTTTTGCATCTTCCTTTTAACTCTACAAATTTAAATATATTTGCAATATCCGAATAAAAAATATCTGCCACTTCATCAGACGATTATTTTAAAATTCCAATTTTTTTTGATAAAATATCAAATTTAATGGAAACACTAGATGATATTTAATCAATACAAAGAAGAAATTAAATTATTGAGAATCTCGAAAATTTTACTTTAAAATAAGAATAAATACAAAACATGAAATAAATTTGTACTCAGCACCTTAAAGTATTTAGTCAAACATTATAGCAAACAAAATTCTAAATGAGTGCAAAAAAATGTAAAAATTTCCAAACCGCAACTAATACCTTTTTTTTCTTCCAAATCTCTTAATTTCTTTTCCATCTTTTATCAATAGTTAAGAACTTAAATCAATAAATCTTGAAAAAAAATCTTCTAAATTCTGGTTAGCATTGGATAGGTATAATACATTTTATTATGATCATCATTATGATGATCGTGATCGACATTATTCATCATTATAAAACAAAAATTTTACTCATTTGCTGTAAATTAAGTATTTGTAACCCATCTTTAAAAATCATCACACTCTTCTGACACTGACGATCATGATCATCTTTATCATTGTATTAACAATTATAAGTAATTGTAATAATAAAAATGAAAGAATAAAATATCAGATTGTTGGCGAAAACTTCAAAAACAAAAAAAAAAGGAATCTTGAATAACAGAAGCACAGAAAAAATTTCACGGTGAATGAGCGCTTTGTTCTACCGATAGTACAACCATCTTTTTACCACATACACTTGAAAATGATCTTGTATACAAATATATGTTTTTATTTTATAATTTTGAATTTAACGTTTTTATTCACCATAAACAAGATTGTATATATTTATACATACCAAAGTCTTTATAGATTAAATTTGTAGGTAGATAGAAAAACTTATTCATTTATAAATTGTATTATACATACTTATTCATCTACTTCATAGATAGGATTTGCAAGAAGTAAAATTATACAACATAATATTGAATATCAACGCCATCATTATCATCATCATAACATTTATGAAAAAATATTCCAAGTGATTTCACACAGATATCCATAAGAAGAATGGTATAGGAATGGATAGAAGTAGAATTAAAACGATTATGAGTAAGAAAAATATAAGAATACATGAATAGCACCTTCTTTTTAAACTTCTACATTGAATTATTTCTTATTACAATTTCTGTTACATTATGTTGTACATTTTTATAGTCATCATCTTTTTGAAAAACTAAATAAATAAAAAATATATTCTTTTAAGAAATTTAAAAAAAAAAATAGTAAACTTGGTATAAAGTGAGTAAAACTGCCAGAAAATTAAAGCTAAAGCAAAAAAAATAGCATGTAGACGACCTGATTCAAGGCTTCTATATAAAATAATGTATAATATATATGTTTCACGTATTAGTGTAAAATTATACAAAAAATAATGAAATTTAAATATAAATATAAATTGCGATGTTTTTTGTAACTGTTTTAAAACATTAGTTATTGGCATTTTTGTAAAAATTTTTTAAATATTTTTGCAGTTTAATGTACAAATTTACAAGATACTCAAATGTAATATAACCCGGTCAAACATTCGATTTTAAAATTATTTTCTATTTGCATATTTAGAAAAATTGTTTGTTCAAACATTATCAACATATCATATACGAGTATTACAGATTTTATATGATCATTTAAATTGCTTCTTAATCCATATTAAATCACAGTTCGGTTTAAATATTCTGAAACTAATTTATATACTATTTTTATATTAAAGCTGAACAAACAGTGATGACAAAGAAAAACATTAAATGGTGCTTTAATCAAAAACCGTGATACAGAAACACTTAAGTACCAGAATTTGCAAAGCTGTACCAGTTATAATAGCTGAATCTCATCAAATAGACTCAATAAAGATAAACTAAATTCGATGTCACTATTGTGGTGTTATGTCTAAAGAAAATATGCATGTATACGATTAAAAACTTATAGCAAAATTAAATTTATAATTTAAAAAATATCTATGAGATAGTTGTACTAAATTAAATAAGAACGCATGCTTCGTGCAATATACTACAATTAAATAGGTACCTGTCTCTTAAGAATTATTAAATTTTTAAAGAAAGAGATATCCTATATAATTTGTATTTCATTATAATTCTGAACAAAATCTGCATCATGATCTTCTCAGTAGAGTTTCCATCCCGGGAAATCCCGGGATGGAATTCCCGGGAAATATGTAATTTTTCTTTTCCCGGAATCCCGGGTTTTTATTTTCATTTCCCGGGAAATTTAAGTTCATTAATTTCCAATAAAAATCATATTTTAGACTAATATATTGTCATGTAAAGTTGTCATTTCAATAGTTTTCAAGTCTAAAATTGCGATTTTGTAATATGTATACTTCAAAAAAATGTTTTAAGTGCTGAATTGCTACAAATATTAAAAACAAGATTAATAGAAAGACGCCACAAAGATTTAGTTTCGCTCTTACAATTTTTGCAAAATCCAAATTCACAAAATTTAAATAATATTTTTTTGGAAAAAAGCAGCAAAGCTTGCATTATAAAGTTGGTAAAAGAATTAATGGTAAAATTATTTACAAAAACTTATCCTGATGCTGCTGCAATTGATATTGAGAGTGACGATAGTGAAGTAGTGATAGAAGGTAACATCGATGAATTTAATTTACGGAAGAACTTGGAAACTGCAGTGAAAAAATGTTTTAAAAGGATGCCAATTAATTCAGATTACACTAATTCTAATAATATTCAAAAAGAAATAAAAATGTATGAATTAACGGGTGAACTGACTGAAAATTTAAAAAAATTATTCTATTGTTTAAAAACAATAAGGCCTACATCAACTGAAAGCGAGCGAGTATTTTCAATAGCTGCCATATTTTCTACCAAAAAAAGATCCTTACTAAGTGGCCATTCACTTAATGTACTTTGCTTCTTGAAAAGTTATTTTATTAAATATAAAAAGTAAAATAGCATAGCACTTAGCAGTTTAATTATATTTTTATTATTACTATTTTAAATCCAAATGTTTTCTTTTGAATATTACACATTTATTTTTTTGTTTATTTTATTATAGTTTTGTTATATCTTTGAATAAAGACTTGAATTATTATAAAAATGTCTTGTTTTTTGTTTTAAAATGTTATTATTTGTACTTTTCTTTAAATCTTTTCAGATTTCCCGGGATCCCGGGATTTCCCGAAAAATTAAATTTTAAATTTCCCGTATCCCGGGAAATTTAAAAGTGCCGGGAAATGGAAACTCTACTTCTCAGATCTCTCAAATAAAAAATATGTAACTAATTGTGTTCGTTTTCCTATTTTACTTGTTCACTTTGAAATAAAAAAAATCACAAATACAAACACTGTCCAGGCAATATTATTTATTTCATCTTTGGACAATTTCATACATCTTAATAAATCATAAAATAAACATAAATTTAAATAAATTAAATTAATAAACAAAATATAAAAAGGTTCCAACACTTACAAACCAATAAGTCACTAACAAGTTGACTAGAAAAAAACCCAATAAAAAAATTTTGTTCTTCCTTCTTATGAAGTAGCCGTCCTTCCCCCCGTACAATATCCACAGAATATATATATGAATAAACAAAAAATTTTCCATACCAGTTAAAAAAAAGGAAAAAGAGAAACATTTTACAAAATATTTGAAATTTGCGCGACCAAATACCGCAAATTTAATGGTTAAACAAACTTTAAATAGACAGGTTATGTCGTCATAACACAATAATGCTGCACAGAAAAAATGTACAGCCAAAAATCAAATCAACGACAAGAAGAAAAAGGAACAACACAAGCAACATAATCAACATTCAGAAAAAATTCTTTTATGTAAAATAGCGCCATGTGTAATTTGTATAATAAGTGAGTGGGTTTGATGTTTGTTGAAAAAAGATATATATAGACATGGTATGTATATGTATATATATATATGATATACAAACAATAACGACAAAGCAAGATAAATTAGGAATTCAGTTTGTTAAGGTTTACTGTTGTCTGACATTTCTATACACCATTTACTTATAAACAAAAAATTAGCAGTTTTTTATTTAAGTTCAAGAGAGCTAAGAGTCCTAATAATCCTAATTCTTGACGACACAAAGACGGTGTTAAAATGAAGGATTGCGAAGTTAAATCATTTGTTACGATATTCTAAATTATAAAAAAAAAATTTTTAAATTCTTTAAATGTTTTAATTCGGGAATTAAAAATCAATATAAATTATAATTCTGGTATTCTAGATCCTACTGATGACACTGTTTCTCTAAAGCGATGGAATTAAAAATTAGGTATAATGGAATTTTTGAAAGTGTTTAATGTTGAAACTAAGATTATTAATATTAAATTGAATAAAAAAGAAATTCTTTTAAAAAATTTCCAAATAATATTAATGAATAAAAAATTAAAGTATTGTAGTTCCTTAATTCCTTATTTCGTTCATATATTAAATTTTAAAATTTTTAAAAAATCTTTGTTTTTGATTTTAAATTTTATGAATAAAAAATTCAACAGTTCTCGGTTTCGACTAAAAAATTTTAATTTTCAACTTACAAATTCATGAGTTTTTATTACTTTAAGACACTTGTTATTCAAAATTAATTGTAAATCTGTTTAAAAAGAATGTATTATTTATACTAATAGATATAAATTTAAATTAAAATGACAATAAATTGACAAGATAGGATAAACCCATTGCATATGATTTACTTTACAATTGATTTGTATTCTGAAATTTTTAAATTTTGAAAATTACTCAAACGTCAATCAAGTTTAAAAGACTTTAGAAAAAAAATCTAATCTAACAAAGTTTGATAAAAAATTATTAATTAGAACATTGAAAGTTACAGTAGTATTAACATATTAATATAATCCTATTAAATAAGTGTATTACATATTTAAATTATATAGCTTATTAAAAATTTTAAAAAATTTCTGAAATAAGTTTCTTTTGATTGAAAACACGGCAGCGGGTAGGGTCAACTGTGTTAATTCTAGAATACTCTTAAGAATATAATATAACCATTATAATCATCCGATTAACTATTTTTAGCACAAAATTTCAAACACAACTTATTAGACTCTGAATTATGTTTAAAAGAAGTTGTATGGAAGCTGTTCGAATCTCTTGCACTAGACAAACTACATTTTATGCAGACACTGGACAAAATTTCAGATAAGTACTTAAGCCTTATTTGATATTAAGTTAATAAAGTTAGGAATTCCGGTCCCTTAGTTGTGTTCTAAATTCTTATAAAAGTTAACAAATATATAACCAAAACACATGTGTGTGTACATATTATTAAACATTTTTTTTATAAAGTTTATTTTCTATAAAAATTTCTAATTCATGAAACCGTATAACAATATTCTATTGGGAACTGAGAACATTTTTTAATAAAATTTCATTTAAGGCAAATTACTTTGAACTTGTTACTTCGTAATTAGTAAACTAATGTTAAGTTTTACTTTTATCACCTTCACACTAATGACAAAAAAAAACCAAAAAAAAAAAAAAACACAATAAATATTTTTAATTCTAAAACTTAAAAAAAAAAGATACTTAAATTGTAATCCAGACAATGTTTTGGTGTAAAACATAATTTTGAACAAAAGAAAATAATGTGAGCACATGTTCTACAATATTATATAAAAACGTGAAACAATAAAAAACACTTAAACTCAGTGGTAATAGTTAGTAGCAACTAAAATTAAATGATTCAGCAAATTTTATAATATTTTATTTTTGTTGTTGTCTTTAATGTCGACCCAAAAAATTTATTAAAATAAATTTTTCATTAAACATTTGTTCCAATTCATTGTCCTTATTTAAACATTTTCATATATACATACATATATGATCCGACAATCATTGTCAAATTTGTCTGTAAAACACTACTTACTTCTTTTTTTTTAAGTTAAAAAATAATGATGTTTACAAAACACGTCAAAATAAAATTAAAAAAAATGCTTAAAAAATATTTTAACACCTACACAACAACGATTATACACAGAAAAGTGAGTTAGTGTTCTTGCTTGTATATTAATGTAAAATTATCCAAAATGAAAATTTGATTTTGTAAGTTACTAATACTAGTTAGTTAAGAACATGATAACAAAGTAACACCACATATAATAACTTCCATTATTTATAAAATTATCATCTTATGAGAACAATAATTTGAGTTATAACGGTAAATTCATTCAAAAGATTCATTATATGAATCAATAAGTTTTATAAATTTTAACCATACTGTATTAAATACATATATGTAATTAAATTATAAAATATTTATATGTCCACAATATAGATATGATCAATCAAAAAATAAAAAAAAATAGGTGAGAAAATTTATTAATGAAACATAAGTATTAAATAAATAAACATGATATAGATAATAACAGTTAGCAGGAATTCAGGGCACATCATTTTATGATAGGACATAAATTTCATAAATTATATAATATATAATAAATTATCTTGTGTTCTCCTGTCTTTTTTTAATTTGCTTATAATAATATATATAAGTATATACTTATTATATATTACCACGAAAGTTTTGAAAGTTCCTTTAAATTTTCATTATTATTCGCGAAATAGATCAGGTATTATGTTTTTTTTTTTATTAATTATAACTGTCAAAATTAATCTGATGTTATAAAAAAATTTCAAGGTAATAAACAATTTAAATACCAAAATAAAAAAAACTGTAAAGTGTACAAAATACGTCAAACCTTGTTTTACAATGTGATAAAATTATTTATTAGGTGAAAAATAATTCTTTGTTTGTTAAATATTCCGAAAATCAGAAATATTAGGAACTCACTATGTATATATATAGCTGATATGATTTGAAGGACCTGATAATTATAACTAACTTTAGCTATAACATTTTTTATTTGGTTCCAATGATGTTCAATAACATAAACCTAGCAACCTAGGAACTAGACCTCATTTTTTATACTGATTATTATTCGAATCATCATTTATATTATAAAATTATGTACTGATTGTAAGTTGTCGTAATACAATTCTACAAACATCCTTAAGAACAAAAACAAAAATTGTAATTAACTAAAAACCAAAAGAAACTCGTTAATAGTTTATACAACTCTAATCTGCATCCATAATCCGATTTAAAACAATGTTGCCAGATTGGGCGATATTTTGGCAATCTTTCTCTCCTATTTTAGGTGACAAGCCATTTTTAATTTCTGCGATTTTACGTTCTTTTTCTAAATTACAAAGATTTTTAAGATGTATTTTTTTATATTTAAAAATTAAAATGTCAAATTAAATTAAACGTCAATAATTATAGTTTCATTTCACTTCTGAACGTATTAAAAATTTGATAAAATACCTATTCGAGAATATCTACTTTTTTAGCATTATTTTTTAATTGTCATTTGTTTTAAATGACGTTCAATTTATAAAAAAAATGCAAGTTAATGATATCAATAAATAAATTGAACCGAATTGAACAATGATTAATAAATTATGTTTGATGTTTATGTTCTGGCATCTGGCAACCCTGATTTAAAAACACAGACAAAAAACCAAAGTTTATTTAATCCTTTCAAAACTTCTCAAAGTTACGGATTTCCCTGCTTGATTTTTAACTAATATTTTTATTATGTTTTTAATACATTTATAGCCATTTCCTGTTTTTAACAATTTTTTTTTTAGAAATTAAATCCTTAAAATAAGCAGATAATGGATAATGTTAATTATGTACGCCTTATTTACTTAAAACAGTGGGTAATTTCCAAAAGCCATAAAATTTATATCTTTTTTTTCTTTTGTTTTACCTCTTTTAATTTAACACTTAATATTGTATGAACCATGATTTTGCAAAATTTTAAGGATTTAAGAGACGAAAAACAGGACGAAATGAAAGAAGAGCTTGTTTTAGAATCGAATTAATTTAAATAAATATAATAAGTAGTCATGGATTATAATTTTAAGATTGAATATGTTTCAGATTGAGTAAAAATTTAATTAAAGTTATTTAAGAAATTTTATTAAAATTAAAAACTTATTGTGTAGATTTTCTTTTATTGTTTGCAAAATTAAACTCTTTAAATTAAATTCAATTGATTCTGTTATTTTTTTATTCTTTCAAACAAAATCACAATAGAATAATTTAAACAAATCCTTTTAAATGCTGTTTATTTAAGAATATGTAAATATATTTGCATTTTTATATGTAAAATGTATATATTTTAATATAACAACACCTTTTACCCTCCCTCATATTTATAAGAACTAATTTTAAATTCATTCAATTGACAATTAAAATATAATTGTGACAATAAACAACCCAGCATATATTGTATTTCCTGTTGTATTATGGAGCATCGTGTCTCGTTTTTCTGCGAAATTTATTCAAGTATGAAAATAAGTAGATAGTTGATATATATCTATAGATAAGTGTATCATATTGTATGTACATATACCTTAATAGGAAAATACAACTGGATTATTTACCTACCAAAATTATTTGTACAGATTTCATATTCATTCTGTTCATCTAAAGATACTCTTTTTCAAATTCAATTGAAATTTATTCCAAAAAACAAATAGATATTATTGTTCCCACTTTTGATCGTTGGATTTAAACAATATTAAAAAGCTCATTATCATAAAATTTTAATTTTTGTTTTATTGTTCTAAAAGGTTTCAACTAACAAGTCAATAAAACTGCTATTTTTAAGATTCAATGTACTTTTATTTAATTAAGAATGATCAATCTTGAGTTATCATAATTTTAAAATATACAATTTATATGCAGATTTAGTTTATCTTTTTTTCATTAAAAAAAGTAGCAAGAATTATTGAAACCATGTCATAAAAATATTTACGGGGTGGTTATGATATGTTTTTATATTTGAACGTATCTAGAGATTTGCGACTGCGGATCTTAATACCACAGAACGGGTTTACAGATTTGAAAATCTTAACACTTGCCTCAAAGTTCTAAAGATAAGTTATTATTTGATTGCAAAAGGAATTGAGGTTTTATAAGACAAAAATGAGGATTAAAAGGATAGCCAGATATATATATATATATATATATATATATATATATTCAAATTGATGGTGTAAATGTTTTTCTAGAAACTATTAATAAAGCTTCGTTATATACTTCCTAGGTACGAAAAGAGTTTATCAAGAAACTTTACAATAAAAAAAGATTAAAAAAATATAATAAGTATTTTAAGTATTGTATTTAGTTAATTTTGGAAATTAGCTAAAATTAAGTTAAATAATTAACATATATATCTCATTTAATTACTGGGTTAAAACAATTTTTAATATAGAACTAACTTATAAATTGGGAATATTCTTAATTTACTGTTGTTCTTAATTAAATAGGTCCACTGACTTATTTAAAACCTATTTAAATACTTAAAATATAATTAAAAATATTAATGTATGAGAAATAAACGAAGTAAAATAAATAGATCTACCGGCGGAAAGTAATTATAAAGAATAAAATAAATAAACAGTTACTTAAATTAATTGCTCGGTAAAGCATTATCTTAATAATATTTTTTAAGTAGTTAAGCTCACACTTCTCAAAGTTTTGAATATAATATCTTGCGTCACATCAAATCAAAAAATTAATCGATTGGCGCTTTTATTAAATAAAAAATATATATAAAAATTTAATTAAAAGAAAAACCGACGGGAAAAATAAGTATTAAATGTTTTGCGCAAGTGTACAATAAGTGAACAAAACAAAACGCATAGATTAAAGTGACATTTTCATTAATGTAGGTATATTATGTTGGTTGTTCTTTGGTACTAGTATATTAGTTTTGGGATTTTTAAATACTTAATAATTAATTAAGGGAAATAAAAATTTTATAAAATATAAAATTGCAATCTTTTAATTCAAATGAATATGTTTTGAAACTTTTTAACTTTTTTATAATATAAAAAAATATTTAATTTGGTTTTGACTAACTTAATTTATAAAATATTTAAAAAATTTTTTACTCTACGTTTCGTTTGTTACTTACTAACTTCTTTGATTATATAATATATACACAGTAGCAAAGGCTAATAATTTTTTAATTTAATCCTCGGACAAGTCTTAGCAACGTAAAAGATTTCAATTTTATAGTCAAATATATTAGAGGCTATTTTAGTTTAGAAATAAATAAAAAACTAAGCACATACCACTAGTTTTATTAATTGTACATAACATTTCTTTCCAAAATACACCATTTCCAAGTCCAAATCAAATATTTTCCTTTTTCGACCTATTTTTGCAAATTAATTTCTTACTAATAGACACAAAAAATTAATTCAAATTATAAACAGCGGGTATTATAATTTACGTACTATAATTTTTTTTTTAAAACAATTACTATTTACTTAATATTATTTTTTTATTTTTTTTTAATTTCAATATATATATATAAAATATTATGAATTTTATGACACATTGACTTTTACGCTATTCGTAATTTCACTCTAATTTCTTTTAGTTTCTTCCTGTAATTATAAAATCGCCTAAACGACACGAATTCCAAAAAAAAAAAACCAAAAATTTTCACTCAAAAAACGAATTCTCACAAATCATAGTTTAATTTCATTTCTATTAAAAATAAACAAATAAAAAATATTTGTAATTCCGAATCACAAAAAAATTTCAATATACGACAAAACAAACGAAATAAAATTCAAAAAGAAAATTTAATATTTATTACAAATTAATGATGATGGGTATGATATTACACGTCTCACATTCAAAAACACACTAAATCATTGAATCCGCAACCAGAATATCATTAGTAATATGTATACAAAAATATATAACATTAAGATATTTGTTGATTGCATACATACTGATATACCTATATATAAATTTATGTGAGGTATATTTTAATGTATACATAATATGTATGAAAATATAAATGGACTTAATTCTAAAAGTCGGTTGTGCCCTTTTATCACAATAATAAAAAAAAAAAAACAAAATAAAAAAAAATTATAACAATAAAACGAAAAAATACAAATATTAAATGAAATATAAAATAGTTCGTTCGTCATTCGTTCACTCGTATCAGTCACTTACTTAACTTAACCTCTTTTTTTATATATATTTCTAAATATCAAAAAAACACTACAATCAAACAACGTGCAGCTGCATTAAATTCGATTTTTTTGATCCTTCGGAAGAAATCATATTTATTCTTAATGTTGTTTGTTTTTTTTTTATAATATTAATTTTTCTTATATGTGTCTTGTCTTAAGAGAAAATGACTTCATTCATGCTCATACTATTATCTTTATTAAAGGAGTTCATTACGAACTGTCAAATGAATTTAGTGAACAACACTCCAACACAACATTCAACAAATAACAGAACAGTAATAGCAACAAAAACAACAACATCAACAACAAATAAGAAGAATTATGAGATGAACAAATAGTAAAAGAATAAAAATAAATTTAGAATTTTCCTTATAGTTATAATTGTAGTAAATTTACTGCATTTATATCAAATTCAAAGTAATAAATGGGTGAAGTAGTTTACATATTTTTAACATTAGAATTTATAGTTTAAGTTTTAGAGATAGCTTTAGAGTGAACGTTTATACATACTATGTAGTAAACTTGATTACACATGTCAAAAGATATAATATGTTTGGGTGTGTATGAATTTTAAACAATTTTTAAACAATCTGAATATGAGCTCACTGAAATTCGAAAATGAAAGTTTCAAATCGGAAATAGCGAGAAAAAAGGGGAATTATAAAAATCCTTAATTTCCAAAAAATTTAATTCCTTTGGTATTAATAACTTACGAGAGGAAAACATATCACAAACGTCTTAAGAACCTAGACAAGTGTTCAACCAGTTCAATCTACTTCAAACTTTTGAAAAGATTCGTCTAGTATTGTAGTGATTTTGATAGTCACTAATGAAAGATAGACAATATAATTTCTATGTAATCTTCAATTCAGAATAAAATTAAAGTTAGTTAAATACTTTATTAATTTAGGAACCTTACGAAATCTTAAAAGATTCCGATTTGGTATCCAGATAAAGTGAACTTAAAAATCTTAAACAAACAGATTTTTAAAAATTTTTTTAATTTTTACAAAATCTATTGTAAAAATCAACATATTAAACGGAAACACTTATAAAAGAAGATACAATATAGAATAAATAAAAAAAGATTGAGCACAAAATTATCTAGACAGAAATTTTGGAATTTTTAAAAGAAATCTACACCAGAAAAGTTGTCTGCTGTTCTTATTTTATTTTGGAGATACTTTTAGTTTTTGTTGTTTTATTTTTTTTTTATTTTCTTGATGAAAACAGAGAAAAAAAACCCAAAAAACATACAACAAAAGGTTAAATCTTTTTTTTAAAACTGTCTATAGAATTCTAATTTAAGAAGCTAAATATATAAAAACATAAGTGATAGAAATAAAAAATTACAGTGACAGTAAATATCAAATTACACACATTTAATAAGACACAGAGGGATACTCATGTAAAATTTAATTTCAAAGAATTTTTAATCAGTACTCATTTTCATTCATTCATGGTGATAGTTTTCATTATAAGACATTATACCTGTCTATTTCTAGTAATGAATATGTGATTGTATCACTAATTTTTCTGTTATGAATATAATTATGTTATACTGGGTTAGGATTTATAGGGGGATGGTGACCCTAAAAACCTAACATAAAAAAATTATGAATTATTGGTTAATGTTTTAAGTTTTTTAATTTATAATAGTTTATAATAGAATGGGCGTCTTTACATAATTTAAGTTTTTAAGCAAAGCCACCAAAAATATTTATAAAACTTCTTTTGAAATAATAATTTTAAAAACTTTAAGAATTGTAACCTGCGTCAAACTGTTAAAAGACACCAGTTAATATGGAACCAATTATTGTTAAGGTAATAGAATAGATAAAAAATCAATAAAATTTATCGATTACATTTTTCCATAAATTTTTACTTTCAAAGATTCTTTTTGTTTGATATAAAAATTAAATATTCAATTTCTTTGAAAAAGATTGAGAGAGTATAGTAGGCTGTGTCAACTGTGAGATACCCATATGTAATGAAATTGAAAATGCATTGAACAATCACTCTGCTTTAAATATAATTTTCCAAACTTTTATTTTTTGTTTAGTCATTTTTTTAATCTTAATGTCTGTTCTCTGTCAAATATATCCATAATTTGATTATATGAAAATTATATGAAAAACTTCGTAGTTGGGGAGAATATTGAAGTTTGGTAGTATCTCAACCATAAATAAACTGGAACATACAAATAACTTGAAATTTCAAAACTCCAGCTTTGACAGTTTTCGAGTTTTTGTTCCAACAAGAGAATTCAGATATAAGAAATTCAATTTGTTGTTCCAAATAACGTGAGTTGTGGTTAGATTTTAACCAAAAAAAAAAGGAACCTACAAAAAATTTCAAATATATTTCGCTTGAATTTTATGACTTAAGCTATATTAGACAAACACATATACTATATGATTTAGGAATCGACCCATAATTCAATCCTGAGTAAGAACATGCACACCTTGCCATATCTACCTTATCTAATTCGATGCGTTACAAACGAAAAGGTAATTTTATAAATATGTTTATACTTAGTGTAATAGACATATATTAAACTACTTCTACATTATTTTTCATGAAATCTTTTAATCCTATTTGATACAAGAATCCAGGACCACGTCAAATTTACTATTTCTTTATAAAATCAGCGAATAAGGCTGGTAAATATATACATAGTAAAATGGCACTTGTAAAAAATAACAAATATAAATCAGTTAACAGTCATTTAAACCGGCTTTAATATTTTCCAGTAGGTTCACATTTAATTTATTCACCTATAACAAAAACACATTTGTAAGCATGTAATTATAACATTTGTTAAATAATGGAAGTAATGATGATTACAGAACGAAAAAAGAATCAAAATAAAATGGAATAATAAAACAACCACCAAGTAGTGTTAATGGCTTTTAATTGAAAATTACACATGTTACTGAACATTACAAATGACATATTATTTTTTATTTTTGTGTTTTTTTTTTAACATATCTTTATGTTGTGGAACTATTCACCATGGTATAGTGTATGACAAATTTAAAAATTTAAAAAGAAACAAAATTATAAACGTCAGATAGAATCATGTTTTCTTAAAATTTAATTTTTTTTATTTATTGTTTTAGTTTTGACAGAATGAGTAAGTAATTAAAATATATGGCATTTTAGAGAAAAGAAGGTATAACCACAAAATTAATTATAGATCAAAACATTTTTAGTTTAAGTGTATATATTTACATATCTATTTACACAGGATATCATGCATTTGATGAAAATGTTGTGAAGGCGGGAAATTTAAGTAACAAAATATTCTGAAAAATAAAAACTAATTAAAAAAAAAAGTCCCTGTGTTAATAGAGCTTACATTACACTACGTAAGACATTCACTAAAAAGATTTATTTAAGGTGCATACTTTAAAATATGTTCTTCAAAGGAAGTTAATTAATTTAATAGTTAGTAATTATTACTTTAAATTTTAACGGAAAAATAGATAATAAAAAATAATTACGTTTGATAATTAAAATTGGCTTGATATTATATATATATTTTCAAATTAGTTGAAACTTGTCAATAATCCGGAAATATTTAAGATTTCTTTTCAAGAACTACTTACAATAAAAATAAGTTATTTTAATTAATATCCTGCAGATTCTTTTCAATATTATTCTTTTGTTTTTAAACGTTTATTTTTTTGCACAATATCGATTTTTATATTCTAAATTTCCTTTATTATTTAAGCACTACCTTTTGTACAATTTATTATGGGTATTATACAAGAACCACACTGCCGGAATAAATATATGTATATATAATGTATATATACAATAAAAAAACGTGTATAAAAGTTAGTAAATAATTATTTTTCTTATAAAATTTCTAAAAACTTTTGTTATGGTCAATGGCTACTTTAAGCGCTTCGAATTTTCGTATGTGAAGTGTTTGTATGTAAAACAAAAGGTGAAAATTTCACTTTTACTCACATTAATATAAATATACATTTATATGTCCATATTTATATATTTATTGTTATGATACATATGAAGGGGTTTTGATATATGACAGGATATATCAAAAAAATAAACAACAAGGGTTTAAACAATGCCTAATGAACGGAAAGTATGTTTTTGATTAGATTTTTAATGGTCATGTACCACCAACCATATATTAATGAAAATAATATATTACTATTAGTATCAAAATATTATGATTATGTTGGTTTTTTTTTTGTGATAAACACTTATAACATTTATATGTAATTATTTTTGATTAAGGTTTTTGCCAATAAAACAATTATTAGAATTTTATGATAATTAAGTGCGAATTCATAAATATTGATAATTGGCAAATTGGTTTTAGGTGTTAATAATATTATTAAAGATTTTCCCTAATTAAAAAAAAAAGTTGCAATGATTTGGAAAATAATACAATTATTTTTTTAAATAAATTTTAGTGGAAGAGTTGCGAATAATTTTCCATTAGAAATGAATGAAGTTTTTAATGCTCCATATGCTCATAAGTCATAACAGAACTTTTAGTAATTAGGAAATGCTCACAACTCGACATGTATATATAAACAAAAACAATACTTACGTGCATTAAAGTAAAAGGAAAAAATAATTGCATTACTAATTAAATATAAAATTCAATATAATTCTGTTTAACAAAATTGGTGCTTATGTAATATAAACCAGGTGCGAAACCGTATTAAATTAATGTTTTCTTCTAAACCATTTTAAATTATTGTTAAAACGTATATAAATTTAAAAAAAAACACTTCAGTATAAAGTTTGTATTAAAAGGTATTTAAATTTAAAAGGTAAATATTAAACAACGATAAATTTCAAATTAATAATTAATCATACGAAATTTACAGGTTACATTTAAAATAAAAACTAAAACAATAAAAAATTATACATAATATGGCCTTTTAATCATTTTTAACTACAAATTCCAAAAAGTTTTCAACAAAATGAATAAAATCTTATCAAAATATAAATAATGTATAATATTATCATCCATCATTTTATTTATCTATTTATATATATATATATATATATATATATATATATATATAATCCATATCTAATGAGAAAATCCAACAAAAGATACTCATTATTTGCACCAAATAAAGGAAACAGAAAACAAATATATATATATTTATTTATATATATATAAAAAATGATAAATTATGAGAAAAAAATTATGTTTGATCGGGTGTAAAAATTCTTTAAAAACCTACAATTAAAAATACATATTATCAAGGCAGAATCAATCAATCTATTATACTTATGTTCAGTTTTAAAATTACTAATTATTGAAATAATAATTGCAGGATAACAATAAAGCATTGTTATATTATATAAATATATATATATATATATATATATAAATGTTAAATAATTTACAGTAAATTTAAAATTAAAATTATATACAATTGAAACTGATATAGTGTTAAAATTGATAAAATAATCAACCAACCAATAAACTTCATGCTAGAGAAATTTTGCATATGCAACGCCTTTAAAATTTTTACTTGATACAAAGGCACCGTCAACTAACATTACCAGTTTTTTTTACCCACTTTTTTTATAATTCAAAGGTTTAAATTTTCCTTTTTCAAAGAAATTTATATCCCACTCTCTTTCGGTTTTCTATTTTAAAATTAATTTTACAATTTCTCTGTACAAGTGTAAAAATGTTTTCATTTCCCAAATATCCAGTATTTGATGCATTACATATCCAAGGACATGAAATTGATTGAATTGGAATTGGATGCTAATTCTAGACTACTTATATCTATGATAAAGCACGTGCCGAGCAACATAATCAACTGGGATAATTAAAGATTATAAAAGATTGTAATTCAACGATTATTTGAATAAAAAAAAAATAAAAATTAACTTGTTCGAAAATGTTACAAATTTAAGAGTAGTGAATAAGAATTGTATTAAAATTTTTAAAAGTTTACGTTTCAGTTTTTTTTTGTAATAAAATAAATTTCAAGTGTTAAATTTTAACACTGAAAATGTCATAAAATACACAAATGCGTAAGTTCTATAGTATCAAAAGTTATCAAATACTCAAATTAGAAGAACCAATAATTTTCTTGTATAATAATGAATGGGGGTGATCATCAGTTAAATTTAAATTCAAAGAAAACGGAAGAATATTTCAATTCCAATCCTTTTTATTTCAAATTTCAAACATTTTGTGAAGGGCGTATATTATATGTGAATTCGATTAGTTCGTTTAAGATAATTTGACTCTTTCTTTCTTAATCTTTTTCATTTTCTTTTGAAATGAAAAAAAAACCTAACGTATGCAAGTTAATTTGTCATTTTTTTAATAATTACATAGTACAAACATTCTTATTTATAATGTAATTTAATCAGTTTATAAAAGAATTGTACATTACCTTCAAAATCACTATATAAAATATTAATCATCAAAATATAATTATTTAAAATAACATTTAATATTTAAATAATTGGGTTATTAAAAAGTTTGTAATAGAATATTTTAAAAGATGGATGGATAGATGGATGTCTTTGTAACAATAGAACAGAAAATTTGATATGATTAGTGAAATACATTCTTAAAACTTTGAAATATTTTAAATACTTATTCTTAATTAAATTGACTTTTTAATTGTAATACTTATTGGTTGTATTTTGATTTCTGTAGCGTTCAGACAAATGAAAACATCAAGAGATGCCGCGAAAAACTAACTTAATATAAACTACAAAATCTCTTTTTAAACGTTTTCTACTTATAATTAATGGTTTCATTAACATTTTAAGAATGATTCCTATTTTAAAAATTAAAGTTTTATCTAATCTAAATTTAAACCTTCCCCCTATTAATCATTTCACCTGCAATGTCGAATTTTTACAAGTGAATAAAAAATAAATGAAATCATCTAAAATTTCTATAGAAACTGACATCCTTCAATTTTTTTTAAAAAGGCTCTTAAGATTTTTATTTAAGTGATGGCATATTGCAAAAAAAAAAAATATAAACTAAAAATAAAATGGAATAACAAAATATGTATACAAATTTTAAAAATTTAATGAATCATTGTAATTAATACGTCTTCTGAATTTGATTCTTTTATAATATTAAATTCATTTTATATACATTATTATTTTTATTATAATGTTCTTAATACTAAGTATAGGAGCCAAAATTAATTATTTTAAGTCTACGTTTTGTTGAAAAGAGGATTATAATAGAGTAGGATATGATCTCTCTTTTCTTATTAAGGGAAATAATAGTCATACGATATCATTATTTCTTTAATGTTCATCCCATCTTTTAGAATTTTAAAGTATTAAAACTACTTTATTTCGCAAAAATTACATTATACAGATATATATATATATATGTATACATAGTATATAATAAAATGTTAAGTCATTTTAAAACAACGTTTTTATGAAAAAGATACAATTAGAAGGGTTATGAACAAAGAATACCACAAAAAATGATTGATAACTTAACACCTTCAAAGAAGAAAAACGAACTTAGTATATGTGTTAATAAAGTAAAATAAAATTTTAGATTTATTTTTAAATTCATTTTAATACCTATATATTTTATTTCGCGTTATTTTTTTTTGTTTTTAGGTTCACAAATACACTAGGTATAGGAAAATCATCTTTAAAAATTGTTTCAAAATATTAAAATAAAAAAATAACTTCAAAAATTATAGGTTGTATCTTAAGTTTCAAAAATATATTTTGATCCCTTTAATATGCTGAATCATTAATAACCTGTCCAAATTCATTTGCAAAAAACATAAAGTAAAAAAGTTGGAGGGGGCAAAGAAAACTGCTCTTACCTTATTAATCATATAAACTCTTTTAAACAATTTGCCCCTGAAGTTAATTATACTAAATATAATTTTTAAAAATTTTAAATAAAAAGAACTAAAATACATACAATTTACACATAAATTAAAAAAGAAATAAAGTCAATAAAATTTGTCAAAGGAAACAATATCTTCCTTTGAACTAAAAATTTGCGATTATAGCTGTAAGAATGGGTAATACGAAAGCAATAGGAGTGAGAAGAAAAATATATAATAAATCTATTGCGATTTATCATAAGTTTTGGAATTTGGAAAACGAACCAGTCACCAATCCCAAAATGGGCAACAAATCATTAGTAGTAAACTTAACATTTTTGCAGCTCTGAAAATAAAAGAATTTCTATTTCGCAAATAGAGCTTTTTAAAAGTCCTATACATAATAAAAAGGAGCACTTTGAGGACCTTTTAGTAGAGCATTAGAAATTTTTGATGACGTGACGTTAGTCACGTTATATTAAGACAAATTCTATCGCCAGAAAAATCTTGGAATGTTACCAGAGAACTTCTTTTTAAAAATTAGAGAACTCGGATTCTGGGGTAGATTTTTAGAAATCATCCAAATAAGGCATTATTGGTGAAGATAGAGAATGTGTAAAATTTGTAAAAAATTATTTTATAAACAACAAACATGTCAACCCAACCGACCGAATCTGAAAATATAATCACTCCCAACCGAATCTGAAAATATAATCACTAGCATATAGATATATTCATCCAATAATTCTGCGTTAAATATACTATGGAAAAAGTTCTGCTAGTTGCGATATACGGTTACTCATTCGTATTCTGTTTACTCTAAAATATTGCAGAAAAAAAAACATTTGTCTACACTTTACATCAAAAAAGAAAAATCTAATATTTGATATTTTAAATATAAGTATTCAGTGAAAATAAATATAGGAACAAATTTGACCTTTTCATTTGTCTGATTTTTTAAACAAACATAACAAATAATAAAGTATTTTTAAAATTCGCTAAATCAGAATATATTTGTAACTTCCTTATTGACATATTATTTATAAAATAAAAAATAAGATCAATATATTGTATAATATTGGAAAGATTCACCCCTATACTCATATTTCGATATTTGATTATTTGTATATATATATACATTCAAATCAGAATATTAGAATTCAATTTAATCAAATTCAATCCAATCAAAAGAATCGATTACAATGTACATACTTAATAACTCAATCTGTTTAAATTTTTTTTGCATATATATACTTTTACAAATTAAGTTTTTACTTTACTTCATTTTGAAATAAAATATTCCTAAATAAAAATTACTAAGTATTTTTTAAAGCAAATTATAGTTTTTAACGTAATGTTATTTACATGTGTACATTGAACACTATTGATCAGTATTAAATTATGCATATTTGCATTTCATCTTTTACAAATTATATAAAGAATATAATTTTTAATTATTTATACCTTAAATACGAAAAAATTTGTGCAGGTCCATACAGAAAGATATTTATTTCTCTTGGAATTCATTTTATCAAAGGCCTTTTTTTAATTGATATTCTTATCTCTCTTGAATTTGAATAATTATATTTAATAAATGTAAGTTTAACTATAATTTTTTTTTTTATATATTTTACATTCGATTGCTAATAGTCAAAATAAATTAGGCCGAAGTTAGGTTTGCGAGTAGCTTTTAATTAATTAATATTTTATTACTTTAAATCATTTTTTTTCTTTATTTTTTATTAGCATTTGAAAGGTTTTATAATGTATAATATAAAAACCTTTTATCGTCCTACCCTTTTTTCTCCAATTTAATGTTATATTAAAAGAAAGTCTTGGACGATTTGACGTATATTGAAAAGAACGGTATTAGATTAGGACGTATTTTGAATTGAACGATATTAGAAACACTTTAATGTAAATTGAATAGGACGATATTGGGAACATTAAAATTTAATAAAAAATTATTAAAGAAAATGTCACAAAGGAGAAAAATTGTCTTCAAACTTTACAAAAAGCTGCGAAAGTTGTCCAAAACAATGTAATTACAGAAATTTCCCACCTTGTTAGATAATAAAAAAAATAACGGAAAAATTATTTTTTTTTAATGAATTTTAATTTTTATTAATTATATATACTTTTTTTTAATAGATAGTTTAATTTATTAAATTATTTAATTAATTATTTTTTATTTTCACTTTAATTTTAAGTATGAAAAATTACTTAAGTAGAAATTAATTATTTAAGTAATTTTTTAATTTTATTTAAAGATAGGATGAAATTAAGTATAACAAATGGACGATATTTATAGGACGATACAAACAACACAAATTTTTTAATTTAATAATAAAAAAAAAGTTTTTATAAAGTTTTTTAAAATTAAGTTTTTATTTAAATTATGGAAATAGAAATGTAATTGACAGGACGACAGCCTAAACATTCCTAAAACAGTATAACATTAAGGCTCGTACTTTATTTATTGCTTTAGTATAAGTAGCTAATAGAACTCAGATAAATTGAAATTACTATTTAAATTGAATATCTCCAGTTTATTAACTGAACGAAGGAAAACAACTATTTGTTAAATTTCCTCAAAGAACTTTAACAACTTCCTAAAAAAGAAATAAAATAAATAAAATCAAAGAGAAAATTAATTTAACCTAAAAATAAAAATGTCCATCAAACTTCAGTACTCACGTATAAAATAAAAAAATGTAAAAATTCTAAAATCAATGCATCCAAATCCTAAACGATGCAGCATGTATCCCTTTAAACGTCAATTTACCACATTCATCATACTTATCATATCAAACACTTATTTACTTAGTCGTCAAAATCATTAACATTATCATTATCAATATCATCATTTTCATTATCGTCACTATCAGTATAATGAGCGTCTTCTACCAAACCAAATTAATTTGTTGCAAGATTCTTTTTTATTATTTATGAAGCGCAGACATTGGAGAAACTATTGAACAACTCGTTAAGATTAAATCTAATGATGAATAACGCAAGAAGATGTAAATATTTATCTTATTTGATCTAAGTATTTACAAATATCTTGAGTATTATTTTCATTTACAATTTGTTTTTTTTTAAATGTTGCAAGTTCCTTCTTTTCCTAAGAGAAAAGTTATTAAAGACAAACTAGAACAAGACAAGATAGAAATCGATTATAAGTATATACTAAAACCTAATATTTATGAAAGTAAAATTTTTGCCACTAAATGGTTATTAAACTATAAAATACAACTTACAGCCCTTATACTGGATTGAAATTATGTTTTAATCTATTGATTAACTTTTTTTTAATGATTTAGAGAAAATTAGGACCCTGTTAAATTTATAAGGTATTTAAAAGAAGATCAAACTCCAAATTAAGTATGTGACTTTTGTAAGTTAAGCTCTTTTATATACATAATCTTCTGGAATAATTGTAATGTTCATAATTGACCGCAGTTAAGAAACTTTTAAATATATGCATTCTAAGTTTATACTTCATAAATTACAAAGATACTGAATTCATTAAATAACTCACTATACTTATCAACCCCCATTTACGTATATGTAAACAATAGAATTTTCAACAACTTAATCTGTACCTAAATATGACATACATATATTATATAAAACATTCTTTTTTTGAAGACTTTGTTGTTTAAATAAAAAAAAATCGAAAGTATATTTTTTATTCCAAGATATAAATTGCTCCCAATTTCAACCCTATTGGTTGTTTCATATGACAATAAAAATTCCAGGATTCGTGTATGTACCCATATGTTAGTATCATAAGTATCTTTTTATATTTATATTGTTGATAAAATTGTAATTTATACAAAATTTACAAATTTTTCAACCATTTAATTTAATCTATGACCTTTCTTTATTTATATTTCAATAAAAATTCAAAAAATATTTGGAGAAATTTTTAAATTTAAATAAAATTTTATCAGAAAATATAAAATTTATCTCAAAATTTATACATGTATTAAAAGAAAAATGAATGCATAATATAAATATGTAAAAGGAAATTTATTTAACTTGTCCTGAATTTTTATATATGATAATAACATTTTTAAGGACTCCACTCTGGTTTGGATTGGAATTGAATGTTTTTTTTTTTTTTTTTTTTTTTTTTTTTTTACACGCTAACTAAACGCTAGGAACGGATTCCTGTATACATATATGTAGGTTTAGTTTGGAAGGGGAGGAAAATAGGATATTAAAGGGGAATTAGGTGGTAGGTTGGAAATGAATCTAAAAAGATTCGTTTTGAATTTTTGCAAGTTGTAGTATGGAACGTTATTAACAGAGGGGAACACATTAGATGGAAGCATGTTCCACATCTTAGCAGTCCTCACAACAAATGAGTTTCCATAACCAGTTTTGAACCATCTTGGGATTTCCACAGTGTAGAAATGAGCACTTACTGCTCCTCTGGTGTTACGTTGGAATTGTTTAAGAGGAGGCATAATTGATTTTAATTCAATAGAGCAAGTGTCATTACCTACAAGATATCTATAAAACAGAGAAATCGCTCCAATATTTCGACGAGAGTTAAGTGGAGTAAGTGTTACTTGCTCGACAGGGTCGCCTATAAGGCGTAAGGCGCGATTTTGGATTTTGTCGAGGTAACTCAAGGAAGTTTGGGATGCGCCAGCCCAAATGTGAGAGTTATACTCCATTTTAGGTCGAATATAGGCTTTATAGATATTGGACAGATCCTTAGGAGAGAAATATGTTTTGCAACGAGACAGAAAACCCAAGCACTTGGCAGCATTCTTAGCTATATCAAAAATATGCTCATTCCACAGCATTTTTTGATTTAGCTGCAACCCTAAAATGCTTAGATTTTCTGATCGTTCAATATTTTCTCCTTGGAATCGCAGAATTGGGTTGAACTGATTTCTTTTGCAGGAAATCAGACAGCTTTGAGTTTTTGAGGTATTAAACTCAACTCTATTACTTTTACCCCAATCAGCTATCTTAGCTAAGTCATGGTTAAGTAAACTAACCATGATATTTCTTTTCGAGCTGATTGCGGTAGGTGTGACGTTAGATATTTTAAGGAAATCGTAGGACGCCACTAGAGTGCTGTCGTCGGCGAAGCTATGGATTGGATTGAGGGTAGAGGAGAGTAAGTCGTTGATAAAAATCAAAAACAGAGTTGGTGATAAGGCGGAGCCTTGTGGAACGCCAGCGTTAATTTCAAAGGTGTCAGACATAAAACTGTCTTCTGTAGGTTTCAATTCAACCTACAATTAATAGATTTCCTAGACCACCATTTCCTTAACAATTTGACTTCTTGCTTACTTGTATTTCATCTGCTAACTATTAATTTTGACAAAAAGGACACGCTAGGTAACAGCAGAATTTTGTATTTTATTATAATAGATAACTATACAAACTTTATTTACTTACAGACTAAATTATTTAAAATATATCCAAGACTTACTAACATTTACATAATTGCTTTTTGACTTCCGACGTAACTTTATATTGAAAAAAAAAAAATTAATGATAATTAACTTTGAACTGCGGTAGTTTGTTTTAGACAACCAAAAATAAGGTAATTTAAAACCATTTTGAACTTCTAAACAAATAATTAATGAAAGAAATAGAAATGTTGTTCAAAAAATTCATTTAAAAAATTTTGTTTATGAAACATAAAAATAGGCATAAATTATACAAAAAAGACAGAGCTGGGCCCTGTTGCACCAAAATCTTTTTTTTTTTATTACTTTTCTACTCCTTTAAGGGGTATAGGGCATTCACCAAGTTTATTTTAAACTAAAGGCTTCAGTTTTTTTAATCATAATATTCACTAAGCCGTTGATTACTCGGCTGTAGCTATTGTATAAGGTTATGAAATATGAATGCAAAAATGTTAACTTTGTATGCCATCTATAATCTTACACAAGAATTATTTATATATTTTTATTAAATCTTATTTTATATTACGATATAATTATACCATTTTACGATATTTTTTTATTAGATATGATCTGACCGAGGATTGAACCCGAGACCTTCTACATGAAAGGCGGCGTCTTTAGCACTACGCCATTGGTCAGATGCACCAAAAATCTACCACTAATCAAATATATTTTTTATAAGTGAGTAATAAGTAGTTTTTACTAATTAAACCCAAAAATTTATTAAAAAAAAATATAATTGTTAGTTTTTGGTTTTTTAACAAATATCAACAACTTTTAAAAAATTGTATAGAGATGTTTAGTTTGGTTTAATTTTTCTATTTAAAAAGTTTTTACGTATATTTAAATATATATATTGTTTTATAAACTTCTGTGAAGATAAAATACTTAAATAAATAAATAAAAACCAATCCTTTATTGATCAATACTTAAAGTAAAACGTTAATAACCTAAAATCTTATAGGTATCTACATATATTTTAATTGTTCAAAATTTTTCTGTGTTTGATGAGCTATACATTCATTTAAATAACTATATAACAGTAATCAAATTACTATTTCTTTAATTTTATCTAAAAATCTTAACTTTGATTTGGTTATGAAAATAATGTCAACATAAAACTATTTTATTCTATTGTTTTTTTTTTTTTTTTCGTAAAACAATAAGAAATTTAAATATATATATTTACATATATACTTACTAACATATATTTAGTTATACTCGACCTTACAATAGCACTTTTTTTTTCTTTTTCTATTCATACTTTTTTTTCAAGGTAAATTTAATTGTCAATTTTCATATTATTGTGAAAAAAGAGGAATCATTTCTATAAAAATTAAACACATGTAAAATATCAAATTGTATGCAACATAAAAATAAATTTAAGATAAAAAAAAAAAATAAATAAAAACTAAATAGATACCTAAAATATATTTCGGTTTAGCTGGTGACACTTAAATGTCAAAATAATTTTAAATTAAAATTAATTTTCTTTTTAGTATTTTTTATGTCAAATAAAAAATCTTAAGAATTTAAATTTAAATAGTTTTAATTAAAGATATATAAATGTGTATTTTTAAATTTGTATTTTATGTGCTTAGAGAGATCTATATTAAACGACACTAATGTTGTCAGTTTTATTTGTATCATTATGTATCTCATTCGCTTTCACTCTCACCTAAAATATTTTTCTCACTTTTGGAAGTGTTTTGAATTATGTATCTCGACGTCACTTAGGTGAGAAGGATTGCAAATGTGATTTGAAAAAAAATTCAAAAAACATCTGTTCAATATTTGAATATTAGATTTTAAATAAACAGACCAAAGATCACCATACCTATGTTTGTGAAATAAAAAACAAAAAAATCAAATTTTTTCATTTAAAAGTAATGAAGATGATGGGAATAATCAACTTGTACGACTGGAGCAGAGAAACCTTACGAACAATGCAATTATCTTGAAAATTGCAGATTTTAAGTATTGTTTATATGATTCTAAAAAAAATTATTTTAAATTAACGCAAAATTTCCGGCTCAATAAAGAAGGCTTTAAATACATGATTTTTTGCTGAAACAAGTTAGCAAGTGGGGATTGAAAATGAATACCACAGCTCTCTGGCTCAACAGTCACCATTGTGCCCCTAATATTTGTCATATTTTCTTTAGACGCGAGATATATAATAGGTTAATTTACTCGCTAGGTGACTGGAAATTCACCAGATGAGAGATTGAGTGAGATACATAATGAGGCTATTGTTCTCACTTTCCGAAAAAATTTTAAAATAAAATAAAAGCGTACATACCTACTTCTTTTAATAAAATAATTTGTTCATGTGTTCAATATCCAGAACAACAACCTTTAAAAAAATTTATATTTACTATATATAATAATTAATTAATAAAGATTAAAGATTACCAATAGGAATATTAATTTCGGAAGGATTAAATAACTAATAATTTGATTTCAATAATATTTTCTTCTAATAATTACTACGCCATAAAAGGTATATGATCTATAAGTACTTATATACCTAATAAATTTTTCAATTCTATCAATTTCTATGAATTTACATGGTAAAAAGGATTTTTTTTTTAATAATTTACAACTTAATGATAACATTTTTAAAAAATATTAGTTATTTAATTTAAAATATTATAAATATCTATAACTTAAGCATGCTTAACAATTATTGAAATACTAATATAAGATTTTACAAAGCTTTTAACTTTGCTTTAATGATTTCGTAGTTTTAAAATTTTTAATAGACTGGTAACCTTCAATTAAATATTTAAATTTTTTTTTAAATTCTAAATACATTTTCTTAAAAAAAAATGTATATATATATAACATGTTATATACAAAGCTATAGGTACAACTTTATATAAAATCGATATACCTTTATATGTAGTACATATATATCTATAAATAAAAAAATTTTATTCAAAAATTTTAAAATACAAGTAAATAAATTGTATATTCATCAAAAATCACAATAAAAATAAGAAACAAAATGTCGTAAATTTATCGTAAAATTTAATAAAATAAAATAATTTGTAAATTGATTTATTTTTACATGTCAAAAACGAAACAAAATGATTTTTTGTCGTTAATTATTTGTCGTGTTAAGTTATATATATATATATATATAAGTACGTATACATAAAGTATAAAATTATTCAGTAGATACTATATATATAACAAAGTTTTATATTTTTATAGATTTGTTTGTATGAAAAAAAAAAATAATTTTGCATGTATCTTTACTTTGAACAAATCTCTTACTAAAAAATTCATCACCTCTTTTATTTTAATACAATAAAACTCTTAGTTACTTTTTTAAAACTTTTAAATTATTTTTTATCTCCCTCTTTCAAATTTGATTACAGAAATTAACTAACTTTTAATAGTTAGGTTAACCACCTATTTGTTATGCAAAATTTATACAGATATTTATATACGTACATATATGTATATATATTTATATGTATATATGAATTATATATATATTTTATGTTATCGATTGTGTAATTCTGTTTGATTTAGTGAATGTATTGATTTGGCAAAACTTGATTCCAAAGTAAAAAAAACGAAAACTGAGTGATTGATACAAGAAGTAATTATTTTTTTAAATCAATAGATTAATTGATTTAGGGAGTTGACATTTTTTTTCTAAAAAATATTTGAAATAAAAGATTTTTCTAACCCCTAGTACCTATCTAACATTTTTGTTACCTAATTTTGGAATAAAAATAAATTCAAAGAGCTTAAGAAACTGATTAGATCTATAATTTTACACTTACTAAAAAAGGCGGTATAGGATTAGAAAAATCATCAAAATGAATTAAATCGAAAAATATAATATTTATTTATCTATGTATTTCTTTATACATTTCTTATACTCTTGGAAAAGTTTTCATTTTATTCACTTTTAAAATGCAAGTGTCCAAATTAACTAGATCTTAAGGTATATAAATGAACATGAGCATAGCTAAATAGCAATTTATTTTTAAATAAAAATTAATTAATGAATTTCTTCTTTTGAACAAAAATTTTCAAACAAATGAAAGCAAAAACAATTACGAAAAAGCTTAAAAAATTAATTATTATTTTTTTTCATATTCACGTTCTATTAAAACCAATACTGATGTTCATAATTAAGTTTTACATATTTTAAAGAAATGTGTGATTAATATTCAATAAATAAAAAATATTGTATAAGTTAAATAGTATACTAACTTCTTATTCATTTTACATCATTCAGTATTAAATAAAAAAAAAAAAGCTTTAAGATTTAAGGTGTAAATAAAAATAAATACTAATAAACTTATAATAGTGTATAGGATACGCAATATGATGTATTTATTAATAAATTAAAATATTTAAAAATGAAAGATCACTTTAGCATCCAAAACATAGGTATTTAATAGTTTTAAGTAGTAGCAACTTTGTTAATGAACAATAACAAAAAAGAGAACAACAACAACAACATAATTAAAACTATAAATACCTACCTAACCAATTTAAAAAATACATACTATAGTCATTCTTGTGTGTTGCCGCATATTATATGTATTTATATTTAATTTTAATCATATATGTACATAATATTTAGGTATATAAAAATAATAACAAATATCATTCTAATTAATGACATAACCATTTCACCACTTAAACAATTTTTAATTTTTTTTGTTTTTGATTTTGTATTAAATTTAATAATATGATCATATTTTGTTTTTGGATGAAGAAAAATTAATAAAAAATTGTGTCTATTATTTTCTCTATTCAATTTTTATTTTATTAGCTATTTTAATATCGATACTTATACAATTATCAGATATGTATAAAAATATTTATACACACATCTACATATTTTATATAAAAAATACATATTATTTTTCTTAATTGACATTTTTCTATATTGTTGTTATTTCTTTTGTTTTATTCGAAATCATTCGGAACAAAATAAAAAAGATTCGTATTCGTGTAGTAGATACATAATTACATAAAAATAAGAAAGATATTTTTTATTTTTATTTACACATAGACAAAACAATATCAAAAATGTATCTTATTTTTTTATTATTACTGGGGTACACTTGGTAGGTATTTTATCTTTTGATGGATATTTTTCTGCTTATAATATCATCAATATTCACTCTGTTTTGTCGCATTGTAAATATTTAATATTACATACAAAGTTTTGTTTAATTCAATTTTTTTGCATAAGATAGAACAGAAAAGCAAAAGGTAAGGGCATCATCTCGTCCACATCAAATATTAATAAATTATAATCACTATTATCAATATCAATTTAAAAATGATTGTAAAATACTTTATGCCCATGTACATTGCATATATAAGTATGTATAAAAGTAAAAAATGCACGATATTAAAAATATTTAAAAAAAAAAAAAAACATAAAAAGATAAATTGTTTAATTGATATATGAATACACATAGATAGCCCAAAAACAAGTACCTACTAACTGAAAAGTATTCGTAATTCGTATCAATACAAATAAGTAGCATCAAAGTACTACATACAATTTTTTTACTTGTAAAAATAAGTAAAAAAAAAAGAGGTAAGAAGATTATTTACCTTGTATTACCTTTAAGGTTGAGTAACAATCGCACAATGAAAGGATAACAAGAGTGTTATTTCAAAAAATTATCCGCCGTTTTTTTATTTATTGTTTTTTTCTTTTTTTTTTAACCAGTTCAACCAATTTGAATGGTTTAAGAATAATATTAGGTGAAGCATGCTTTGGTCTTTTATTTTATACTTTATATTAAAAGTTAAGATAATCAAAAAAAGAAAATAAAAACAAATTAAGAAAAGAAGTATTAAATTGTTGAGGTAAATAAATGTACAGACACTTATTTACCCCACATTAAAACATTCGTTTACTGGTATTTAAACGTTGTATTTTGACGTTGCCTTTTAATTTGTTGTTGTTTAATATTTTTTATTTTTTGTTTTGGTATTAATATTATATTGTTTTCCCTCTTATTTACTTTCTAACCAACACAATTAAAAATAATAAAAAAAATTAAAACAAAAAAAAATTAGTGTTACCGCAATATATAACAAAAAAATATTGATTTTAACTATTAGAAAATTTGAGACAGTAATTTCATACCAAATCATAATTTAAACATGTTATTATATTATAATTACACTCTAACCATGAACTTAAATTAATTTTTTGCCAAAACCATGTCTCTTTAAAAACAATGAAATTATAAAGGTTTAAACAAAAAGAACAAAATTATTTTTATGTTTAAATAAAGTAAATATAAAATTTTGAAATGAATTAACCTTAATTATTTATTTTTAAAATAAATTCATGTTTTTATTTAAATACTATTTGTGTTTTGATAGTAACCATTGACAACACAAACAAACAAAAATCCCTTTACAAATTAAAGAAAGATGGTAACTCTTTCGTAACAAGTTGTGCAACTATTTCACATTCACATTTTACACATTAAAAGAATTTACGTATTTTTTCGCATATTTCGTTTTATATAGGTATACCTACTATCTGTCAAGTCAAGGCGCTTTCTTTCTTTGTGTTTGTACATATTTTTTTTTGGTTTTGTTTTTCTTTTCCTTTTCATTTTCCCCAAAACTTTTCGCAAACAAGTTTTGCTCGCCATTTTTTAAGAAAAAATGCATGTTTTTGTTTTAATTTTTAATTTATGAAATCAATATTGCGCCCTTTTACATAAATTTGTTTTACAGGTATTACAACATTAATATGATTTTTTAATGCATAAAAAAGCAAAAAACAAATCTTACCTGAATTTTTTGTCCATCATTTGAAATCACAAAGTTAGGACTTTGAGACTCACATTTCTTATCAAACCATTGAACTTTACATTTTTCATTTACGTATTCATCGAAACTATTATTTTGCAGAACACTTATACGCTTTTTATTTACTAATTTTGATGGTTTACCAGGAAATTTCGATTTGCCCATTTTTCGTTTAAACCGAATTTGAGGCTTTTAAATTTGGAAAAACTAAAAAGTAGTTTTCCTCATTGCAATCTTTTTTTTTTATTTATTTTCTTAGTTTTAAAAAATTTAAAATAAACATCACATTTCAACACAGATTTTTAATAAATTATATAAATAAATTTTACAAAATAATTATTATTATTAAAATTTACTTTTAACATAATTGTTTAGAATTTTATCGTACGTAGTCGCAGATTTTTTGAGAGTTGTAGCACAGCTGTCAATTTTTTCACAAACACATTCATTGCCATTCCATCATTTTTATCCTACTTGATTTTAACAAACACATATACAATCTACAAATAAGGAAAATTTTCGTCGCGAAGCACAGTTTAACACTACTTTTAAATTGTTAATTTTACACTTAATTTCATAAATTCGTATAAATTTACATTTTAATATCGTTTAACTAAATTTATATTAAATAAAAACTTTAAATTTTATTAATTTTGATATAATTTTCACTTTATTTAGAATTCTTTTCGTAGAGCTTTACAAAACTGCGTATGAAACAAAATGCCAAAAACCGGATTCTATGCATGGCAATAAAATTCCAAAAGTTACAGAAAAAATTTGTTTACTGGGACCTTAATAACATTCACCCTACTAAAGTTCAAATAAAAATTCGATATTATTCTCGATAATGTTTATTGGTTAAAGAAATGTTTAAAACTTCAAAATAATTTTTCGAAATACAATTCTAAAAAATTCTATTTGAATATTTAAAAATAATATTTATAAATAAACAAATATTTTTTTATAAATAAACACTTTGCATACAATTTCATTCTTAACTGTTTTATTATTTTATGTCGACTCGGCTTGGAGTTGGAGTATGTTCTTGATTATTCTGGTAAAATTGTGTTTGTTTAAATATTTTTCATCTTATAAGAATTTTGAGAATTGTATCAAATTTTTGTTTTGTGATGATTATTAAATTTTATTTTATATTTTATATTTTATATTTATTTCATTCAATTATGTTATTTTTAAATATTTTTGTTAAAGAGTTATAAATGAAATTTTATTAATTTTTAATCAACTGTCAGTTTAACATGGAAAACAAAAACTGACATTTGACAGTTTATTTTATTGGCAACTTTTTTATTAGAAAACTTATAAGAAAATCTTGAAAACATGACATAAATTGGAGTTCATAAATCATAGTCCAAGCCCCGTATGTAGTATGTGTATATGACATTTCAATAAAATTGCGTTTTTGTTTAGTTGGCGAAAAATTACAATTTGAAAATTGTTTTGATTTATATTTCAGAGTTTGTTTTACTAATTAAAAAATCAAAATTTAAGTTTTATAAAAATGTCAGATAGTGAAGAATTTTTAAGCGCAGAAGAAGATTATGATACTCATGATAAGCCTCATTCACAAACCAAAGAAAAAAATAAATGGAATGAAGAAAAGGTTGTAAATGATGCAAAAGAAAAAGGCAATAAAGAGTTAAAAACTCAAAAACCGATTAACGTGGAACCATTTATTATTGATGAAGAAATAAATATAAAAAGTAAATTAAAAAAGAATTTAGAAAAATCAATTAATTCAACTGAAAATGATAATAAAAGTAGCACACAAAAAATAAAGTTGGAGGATGAGAATGAACTAAAAAGCAGTAAAACCGAAAAGGTAGAAGATGAAAACTTAATTTTTAATAAAGCCTTAATAGTTAACACGGAAGTACGAGATAACAAGCAGAAGGTTAAAGAAAGTGGGTCAAAATCAAAAGAAACAATTGAGAAAATCGGAAATTTAAAAATTACCGATAAGAAAATCATTGAAAATCTTCAAAGTATAGATGTGAACAAAAAATCCAAAAAAAACATAAACAAAATTAAAGAGAAAAGGGGTAATATTGAATATGTAAAAGATAAATGTATTGAATCAGTAATAAAACCTGAAAAATCCAGTGAAGATAAAGATGAAGAAAAGATAGTTGCAAAGAAAATTGAAGATACATGGGATTTTGATGATTGGGGAAATGATGACAAATCTGTTATCGATAAAGAAAAAGAATTGGTTATTGAAAAAGAAGTAGAAATATCTAAACCTGATACAAAACATAAACCAATAGTTTCAACAAAGAAACCATTTGATGAAATAAAAGAAGATAATTTGGATTTTGATAATTGGGGTGGAAATAAAGTTGGCACTAAGGAAACTGAAGACAATGAAGAAAGTGGATGGGATGACTTTGGTGATGATGAATGGATAGCTACTGATGAAATTAAAAAAAATATAGATAGTTCAGCAGAAGATTCATTTAAACAGCAAAAAGCATTAAAAAATAATTTTAATTCAAATAATAAAAAAGCGTTTGAAAATCAAAGTCAACTACCAAATGCAACAGAATCATTTGAAACAATTAGCCAAAATTTTCAAAACAATACTTCTTGGAATGGATGGAAACCATGGGGAGGAGTTGTAACATCATTGCTGTCAACTGCAACGGAAGGTGTTACTTCTTTAACAACTCATGTAAGTCAAGTTCTTGAAAGTAGTATTGGCATTCCAGAACCGGAAGAACTTGTAAAAATTAACCAAAAACTCGAAGAAAGGGAAAAAAGTTCAGAATTTGAAAAGTTAACTGAAAACACAACACAAGAAAAAAGAGAGGAAAAACAATCTACTTTGATTGGAATAGTGTCTGGGGTAACAACAATTGGAAATAAAGTAATAGCCGGGGGATTGGATACTTTAGAAGGAATAGGAAAAAAAACCATGAATATTTTACAGGAAAATGACCCATTACTCTTAAATAAAAGAAGAATTATTGGACTTGAAACTTCGAAACCTAATCTCAGTCAAGTATAAAAGAGTTAAAATATAATTTTTTTGATTTCGTTTTAAAACATATCAACTTTTATAATCTTAGGTATTGCGGGAAGCTAAAGAAAAATCAGAAGAAGTTGAAAAAAATCTAAAACAAGCCCAAAAGCAATCATATAAAAAACAGTTACATTTTGAAACATTATTTGACCATTATTATGGTTTGGTTCATTTAGAAGCTCTAGAAATGTTGTCTAAACAGTGTGATATTAAAATACAATCGTTAATGTCTCCACTTTCCGGAAAGGCTTTGGAAGAAATGAAAGATACATTGAAAGAAGTTAAAGAATTATGTGAACTAGATGATACAGAAAGTGAAGAAAATGATGAACCATATACATCAGAAAGTTTAGAGAATGATTTGAAAATAGCTACACAAGATTTTGGAATAGCAACAGATTTTTCAGAATTAATAGAGTATATATTTTATATTTGATCTAAAATTGTTTATGAATTTCTATCATTTGTTTTAGATGCTGGCGCAAAAATCTTGTTTATTTAAGTGAGAACGTTGAAGATCCCCAGAATGTTTTTGAAAAGGGATTACGTTGTTTAGCTGAAACATGTGCTTTGCAAATGAATAAAATGCATAAAATTGCCGAATTACTTATAATTCATGAACCCCATAGTACTGCAAATGAAGCAGATAGTTTGGTTCAAATAACAAATATATTTTCACGTCATTTAAAAGGAATAGCAAATAAATTTTGCGGAAAATTAAATACTTTTGAGCAAACAGAAGAAGTAAAAGCTTCGATCACCAATATATTTTTAGAGGTACTTTAAAACATTTTTTTTTGTAATTTTGATATAATAAAATAATATTTTGTAGGTTTATAATAGCACATCGTATGTTCAAAGTGCATTTAAATTATTTATACCAATTCTTCAAGTTGGAGCAGCATAAAAATAAATAAAAAATTAATATTATGTTCTGTTTTTTTATGTAAAATTTATTATTGTTATAAAGTGTAATTGTTTTAATCAAAAATATTTTGATTTATTTTTTAACTGAAGTGAATGCCTTCAGAATTGAAACCTAATAGTATTCTCATAAAATCATCGATGTCCATTGTGCGAGCACGCGAATTATCTACGTTTAAACTTTGAAGTATTCCAATAACTTTTTCTTGCATATTAAAATCTTCATCAATGTCCTTAAAAATTTATATTTCATGAAAATTTTGAAAAAATATATTTTATTAAAAAACCTACAATATTTCTAAGAGAACAGTGTAATTTGTAATTCTTTTCTAACATATCCAACACAGATGTTTGTTTGAAAGCTGCACCTAATGTTTTATTTTTTCTTAAAAATGCTACTCTAGTCAATCCGTCCCATTCTACAAAATTGATTGGAGGTGGCGGGTTTTTGGGTTCAATGCGTACAACACTAGATTCAACTTTTGGCGGTGGTCTAAAATTATTTTTCCCCACCTAAAAATATTTATAAATAAGAAATATAACATTTATGTGAAAATAATGAACCTTCATAAGCAAATCTACTCTAGCTAAGAGTTGAGTGTTTATACTTAAACGACAGTATAATTTATCACCAGGTTTAGCTACAAGCCTCTGAGCAAATTCTCGTTGAAACATTAAAACAGCACATCTGAAGAATGGTCTAAAAATAATTTATATTTTATAATTACCTATGAAATAGTAAAATAGAATACCTATGCAATAACAATTTAAATATTAAGGGGGAACTTATTTGATATGGTATATTTGCAATACAAATATCAAAGAATGGTAATTCTGATTTTAAAACATCTCCTATTAAAATTTGTAGTTTTGCTTGGTAAGGTGTGCCTTGGACACGTTTTTGTAATTCTGCTACTAATCTTGTATCAATTTCACATGCAATTACTTTTTTTGCTTTCTCCAAAATTTTTACTGTCATGTTACCAGTACCAGGACCTATTTCCAGTACAACATCAGTCGAACGCAATGCTGATTTTTCAATCATACTTGTTATTACTAGAGGATTTTTTAAAATATGCTGTCCAAAATCCTTATTAAAGACAATGCCTATAAGAGATAAGTAGTAAAACAACATACATTCGTATTTTTATTCATATTGCAATTTAAATTATAAAAATATAAAATACCTTGCTTTTGAACTTCATTATGAATTCTAGATTTTTTAGTAATTTTTTCTTTCGGCATCTTAAGAAATTATAAAAATTTAATATCTTATTTAATTATAATAGTTATTTTTCACGTGTTTATTATTTATTAAATATTATATGAAATGTGGTGAATAGATTTTTGAAATATGAAAATGACATTTAAGTTGAAGTTTTACATTTGTTTTCAGTTTTTTAGGTAACGTTTTTTTAAGGTAAAAATTAATATGTAATTATTCAAACACAAAACACAACTATTGTAAGTTAAAATGTTTCTAGATTAAATATATTAAAATAAATTTTTCGGTTTTATAATATATTAATATATAATTTACTTTAAGGATTTTAAAGATTTTATGATTTCACAAAAAAATTATTATAAGATAAATTATTTTATTGAAATTATATTGATTAAAAAGATTCAAAAAAAAAAAAAATTATAAATTTTAAAATTACAGCTCAATAACTACATTTAAATATATTCTGAAAAACATAAATAATGAAACATAATATAATAAGAATTAATTATACATTTAATATATTAATTTTGTAAATTGCATAAAATAAAATGCATTACAATTATTTTTATTTATATTTGAAGTTTTGGTATTCAATTTTTATTAACAGTGGCTTTCAAACTTTCGACAGACAGATCAGCACTACTGCATACAAAAAGGATTGGCAGAAAATCTATACACACTATTACAGTCTTTATTACATTTAACTATCAAAACGATTTTTGACATAATCCAATCGAAGTCAAAAAATGGCGATTTCATAATTTTAATTCTGAAATATTTGTTCTTTTTGCTTAAAATACAAAATAAAAATCTTAAATATTATTTGAAGTTATTAAGTGAAAGTCTAATTGGAAGTGTAATAAAGACTTTAAATATTTATTGATTTTCGTCACACATTATTTTAACGTAAATTCATTGGAAAGTCTGGGCGGAACGCCATTACAATTTTTTTTTAATTAAAAGAATTTTTCAAAAGAATTTTTATTTCATAAAAAGTACATTACCATTCATATTAAAGTAAACAATAAAAAGCTAATAAATTAAGTATAGAAAAATAACTTTTATTTAAATTTTTTAACATATTTTAAGTGTCGAAAATATACGTGAATTCTTTTAAAATATTTTTTTTTTTACAAATAGGATACATTACATTGTAATAGGTAGGTGTTTTCAACAAAATTACTAAATTTACTACAAATGTATTAAATTTAATAAAATACATTAAATATTATGTTAATAAATTAATAATATATGAAAAATTGAGACCTACTTAAAATTGAAAAAGAAAGACGAAAATTAATTCGTGCCTATCCTCAGTAAAAAAATCAATTCATGACGTTTCCTTTTTGTGGGTACTTTCATACACTTTCATATGAGCAAAATACATAGTACATAATAAAACCTATATAAATATTATGTACCTATAATATATTTTGACTATATATTACTATCTATATGTCATGTTCTTTGTATTTTTAAAGCATATAAACCAAAAAATGTAAGTTAACCGGCTTAGTCTATTTTTCCAATTAAACATATTAAATACTATTACAAATATATTCAGTTTTCTTTTAAAATATTTAAAAATTTTAAAAGATGAAAATGAAATAAAGTTAAAAGTCCGTAAATTTTTACGCAAATATAAAATTTAACATATAATATATATATGTATATCTATATTTCACAATTTTATTGTTAAACTTACATAGATCATTGCTATTTTTATAAAAAAAAAATTATTGCCAATATGACGGAGGAATCTTATTTATTAAAATAATTCCTTTCTAACATATTTTTCATTAACATATTTTTGTTTTACTTTTTCTAATACAAAGTTATTATATCATTAAATGCATTAATCATTTTTAATCCTATTAACTGTATTCAATATAAAAATTAAAAAATTTCCTTCTTGCTTTTTTAAATTATATTTTTTCTGTTAATTAAAATAAAACACAATTTTGTATTTTTGATTACATATATAATAATATTAATTTTTAGAAGAATAGTTTTTTGTTCCAAGGATAAAAATTGTATGGATTCTATTTTTTTTTTTTACATTTTTAATTTTTATTTTTTCAGGATTTTTTTTTGTATCTAAATGATTTTGGTGTTTATGATGTAAATATTGGTAACAAACGTCTCAAAAAAAAAAAAAAAAAAACAAATTTTAATTATAGGAAAGTTTGTATGAAATGACGTTTGATACTCGTGGCCAACAAGCTGCAGAATCATCGGAAATGAATTCTGATGCTTCATCCTCCGGTGAAGGAGAAATGTATGTTACTGATTTTTTTTCCACCAACTTGACTTAATATAATTATTTTTTTATACAGCTCTCCTGAAAAGTTAATTGCATCGTTTCCATTATCAAAATTAAGAACTCTTACTCAAAAAATATCCAATCCTCGATGGATTGTTCCTGTTTTACCTGAACAGGAATTAGAATGTTTACTAAATGCTGCCATTGAATTAACTGCAGCTGGTAAGATATTCAATTAAATTATTTATTATAATATTTGATTTCATGCATTTTTTATTTTAGGTGTTGATTATGATTGTGAAGCTTGTATTGAATTTTATCGGAATGCAATGATAACTTCATTTGCAAAAATTTTAACTGATGAAGCTGTTAATTCATGGAAATATAATATACATCACTGCATTCTAATGTCATGTGGAAAATTGTTGCAATTAATAGCAATCCATATGAAACGTGATAATCCGTATTTATTAGATTTATTGGCAATGGTCTTGGATCCAGAAAATAAATTTAACACATTTAACGCAGCTAGACAACCAGAATGTTTTGGTCCAGAAGGATCATGGGGTGAATTAGATGAAAATCAAATGTTTGCTAAACCACCAAGTGAACCAAAAAGTCCTCGAGGGTGGTTAGTTGATTTGATTAATCGTTTTGGACAATTCTATGGTTTAGATAATTTACTGGAAAGATTTAACGCAGGAGTAGCATTATTAAAAAATTCTAATGAAGTAGATGATAAAGAAAAAAATAAAAATTTTAATACTGATTCAAATAGTTTAATGGATGACAAATTATCATTGCCATTAATTCATGCTTTATTGCGTCCTTTTGGGCAATGTTATGAATTATTAACACCAGCCACAATTGAAAAATATTTTATGCCTATATGGAAGGTAGTCCTAGAACTTTTAGATAGTTTATCCGACGATGAGCTTAAGAGAGAAGCAAAACCAGAAGGCCGTAGTGATCATATAAACGGTATTGTTAAAGCAGCAAGATGTTTGGCAAGTCGATTACCAAATCAGGAAAATTTAATTCGTGATTTAGAAATGTTTCGATTAAAAATGATATTACGTTTACTACAAGTATCAAGTTTTAATGGAAAGATGAACGCTTTAAATGAAATTAATAAAGTCTTAACTACTGTGGCCTACTATTCCCATAGAACGGCACAGTTGCATTGTTTACCTGATGAAGATATGGAATGGCTAACGGCAGAGCGCATGGCTGTAAGTAAAATATTGTTTATATAAAATAACATTTTAATAAAACATTTTTGAAACTTTTAGGCTTGGATTAAAGAAAATGATGTGTTGGGTATAGTTTTAAAAGATTCATTACATCAGCCGCAATACGTAGAAAAATTAGAAAAAATTATTAGATTCCTAATAAAAGAACACGCTTTAACATTAGAAGATTTGGATGCAGTTTGGAAAGCTCAATCTGGAAAACATGAAGCTATAGTAAAGAATGTTCATGATCTTTTAGCTAAATTAGCGTGGGATTTTAATCCTGAGCAACTAGATCATCTGTTTGAATGTTTTCAGGTAGTTTTTTTTTAATCATCTTCGATTTTGAATTTTTTATGTTTGTTTTTTAATTTAGGCCAGCATGACCACTGCCAATAAAAGGCAAAGAGAACGTCTTTTAGAACTAATTCGACGATTAGCAGAAGATGACAAGAATGGTGTTATGGCCCATAACGTATTAAAATTATTTTGGACTTTAGCTCACAGTGCTGAAGTTCTTCCCGAAGTATTAGATCAAGCTTTGGCAGCACATGTCAAAATTTTGGATTACAGTTGTTCACAAGAAAGGGATGCTCAAAAAACAGTGTGGCTAGATAAATGTGTGGAAGAGTTAAAATCCGGTGGGAATTGGGTACTACCTGCACTTCGTTTAATTAGAGAAATTTGTTGTTTATATGAATCATCAACAAGTCATGCACCTCGTGCCCATCAAGCAATGAATAGACAACAAGTTATAGAAAGATTGCAAAATGATTATTCTTTAGTTATATTAGTAACAAATAGCCTAACTTCTTATATGGATAAAGTACGCAATATTGTGAAGGAAAATGCTGAAATGAAACCTCAAAATATCTGCATTGACGGTCGTTATCCGCATCCACAACAAATTCAGGAACGTTTAGATTTTTTGAAATTTTTACTTAAAGATGGTCAGTTATGGTTATGCGCAGATCAAGCTAAACAAATTTGGCATTGCTTGGCGGTAACTTCTATTTTCGCCAGCGATCGGGAGGAATGTTTTAGATGGTTTGGAAAATTGATGGGTGAAGAACCAGATTTGGATCCAGGCATAAATAAAGATTTTTTTGAGAATAATATTTTACAATTAGACCCGCAATTGTTAACTGAAAGTGGAATTAAATGTTTCGAGCGATTTTTTAAAGCTGTAAATTCAAAAGAGGAAAAATTAAAATCAAGTCACCGTGGTTATATGCTAGATACCGAAGATTTGATTGGAAAGGATTATTTATGGCGTGTTATAACAAATGCGGGTGAGAATATTGCATACAAAGCAATTGAATTGCTAATTGAGGTGTCCACAGCTTTAGGACCTCGTTTACAAGCTAATATAAGCGAATTTCATGAATTATTTATTGGAGAATGCTGTGAACGTCTGAAAAGTCACTACGATAACATAGTTATTTTAAGTAAAACAATTAACGATGATAATTCTTTAACTTCATCGACCACAATAGCAGAAGAAGATCCAAAATCTAAAGATGTAAAGATGCGTTTCATTGAAGCTGAAAAAATGTGCCGTATTGTTAAAGTATTACAGGAATACATTAAAGAATGCGATCGATCATTCACAGGTGATCGTTACAAACTGCCTTTAAGTAGAGCTAGTCGAGGAAAGTACATGAATTTATATATTAGATTTCAAAATCCTGGGAGGCCTATAGATGACATTGAAGTATCTACACATAGTAATGAAACTGTAATTTCTTTCAAAAAGAATTTATTAAAACGAATAAAAGGAACTTCAACTGCAAATATAAAGGTGGATTTGTATTATAATAATGGGGAATTGATTGAAATTAATGATGACAGATCACCGCTATCACATTTTACTATAAGGGATAAAATGATAATTACAGCGAAATTAACTCCTGTAGGAGCTGGACTTGCTAGTAGTCCAGATAGTACTAGTGATTCAAGTATTGGTTCTCCTCCAAGGCCTTGTCCCGATATGCAGAGGCCAGAATCAGAAGCAACATTGCCTGGAGTAATTATTTCACAAAAACCACATTATGCAGAATTTTTTCTTAAACTGTATCAATCTGGAAGCGATTTACATCATGGAAATTTAAGAGATAGTATTAGAGCATTACTTCATTTATTACCAATTGATAGATTCACTGTGCGACAGTTACAAATTATGTGTAAATTTCGTAGTAATGTATCAGTTTTAAGTGTTAATACGGGGGGTGAAGTAGCTCTTACTGCTGACCAACAGCAACAATCTTCAAACACTCCATCCCCAGAATCGTTATTCTTACACGCAACGCCAGCGCAAGTTTTATATAATTTAGAAGTTCTTCATGCAATTTTAATACCAGCCTATGATTTATTGAATGAAATGACACAACATATGCAAATAGCCTGGTTGCATTCGGGGGTAGCCCATTTTATTTTAGATTTATTAACCAAAAATAATTTTTTACCTAATGTTGATATGCATACTAAAAGAGCAGCTTTTCAATGCGTTTTAAGGCTTGTGAAATTATTTTTATACATCGTGGGATGTGTTCTAAGCCGTGTTGGTAATGAACCGACATTACCTGACTTGGATGAAACTGCTAATAGGTCTCAAGTTGAAATTTTAAAACAAGTTTTAACAACAATACCTGGAAGTTCTGAACATACGTTAAGAATTGTTTCAACAAAACTGGCAGAAAGTTTAGCTGCAGAAATGCTATCAGCTGGTCCTGAGGGTCAACGATGCCGAATGTTATTTGGTTCAGCATTAAAATGGGTGTGCCCCGATTTATCTACTGTTAAAGCAATCGTTTATTTAGCATGGGCTGCATCTACTGGAAATTTAAAAAATCTAGGAACTAAGAATGACTTTAGTGAAATAAGTTCTATGCCAGAATCTCTGGATTTTACTTTATGTAAAGAAGCTTTGGAAGTTTTAACCATCAGTTTAGTTTTGAATCCAAGTGCTAATGAAAATTTAAGCAAAGATCCAATGTGGCCGAAATTTATTACTTCACTTGTTTTAATGAATCCCTCGAGACATGTGCGGCAAGTCGCATCAGAACAATTATTTTTAAGCTGCACTTATTGTGCTGCAGATAAGAAACCATTTGGATTCATGGTTAAATTACTAGTTTCATCACTTCAAACTTTGGTACCCGAAAATGCTAGTACGTGTGGTGACTACTTTCAACTGTTATGTCGTTCTCTAAATTATGGATGCATGTGGAATTGGCCACTGACAATTGGTGACGGCTTACTTTCTCAAGAGATAAATTGGTTAAGAACGGTTCGGGACAATGTTAAAAAGACTGGTGAACCACAAGTACATGAAGATCTGCTCGAGGGTCATTTAAATTTAGCTAAAGAGTTATTATTTTACCTTGTGCCTGATTTAAAACTCCAACTAAATGAATTGATTGTTGAATTAATAGACGATTTTCTGTTTCCTGCTTCTCGTCAGCATTTATATTTAAAGCAAACAGGAAATTTGAAAAATTACTTTCATCCTCCTCCAGTTTGCAGAAGTCCTCATACCATTGCGGCAGCATGTGATTTATTAGTAGCCCTTTCTCAAAACTGTGTATCTAATATGAAACTTCTAGTAACAACTTTAGTTGAAATTATTAACGGTAAGTTAAACTTTCGATTTTAATGTTTCATGCGAGTTTAGTAATTATTTTTTACTTATTTGTTTAGAAACGGAACCTTTACGAGAATGGGAATTTCTTCCACCAATTGGTCCTCGCCCTCTAAAAGGTTTTTGTGGGCTTAAAAATGCTGGTGCAACATGTTATATGAATTCCGTATTGCAACAATTATATATGGTACCATCAATTCGAGTTGGAATATTAGGAGCTGATGGTGCAGCTACTGATTTCGACGAAGATTTTAGTAGTGAATCTGAATCATCTCCAAACTTTGAACATTGTGATTCTTCAAATAATAGGAAATCTTATCATATAGGAATACTTAAATATGTTCAGGCAATATTCGCCCATTTAGGGCATAGCTCCTTGCAATTTTACGTTCCACGGGGATTGTGGACTCATTTTAAGTATGTATATTATGACAATTTCCTTTTATAGCAAATAAATTTTTTTTATTTATTTTAGATTACAAGGTGAACCAGTAAACTTACGAGAGCAGCAAGATGCTGTAGAATTTTTTATGTCTCTCTTTGAAAGCTTAGATGAGGGCTTAAAAGCTTTAGGACACAATCAATTGATGGGGGCTACTTTAGGAGGGTGTTTTAGTGATCAAAAAATATGTCAAGAGTGTCCTCACAGATACTCGAAAGAAGAACCTTTTAGTGTTTTTAGTGTTGATATTAGAAATCATAGTTCATTAACAGAATCACTTGAACAATATGTCAAAGGAGAGCTCTTGGAAGGAGCTGATGCTTATCATTGTGATAAATGTGATAAAAAGGTTAGGAAAATAAAATAAAATCAATCAATATTAATTAACTAAATACGGATTTTAGGTGGTTACTGTAAAAAGACTCTGTGTAAGAAAATTACCGCCAGTATTAGCAATTCAGCTAAAACGATTCGAATATGATTATGAAAGAGTATGTGCTATTAAATTTAATGATTACTTTGAATTTCCTAGATCATTAGATATGGAACCATATACTGGTATTATAAGCATTAAAAAGAGGAAAAAGTAGATAAAATAAAATTTTAAAATATTAATTTTCAGTTTCCGGTTTAGCTAAAATAGAAGGTGAAGTAATTGATATAGAAGAAGGATTAGATGATCAGTCCGTTGTAACAAAATATGAACTAACTGGAATAGTTGTTCACAGTGGTCAGGCTTCAGGAGGACATTATTTTAGTTACATTGTTCATAAGTATATTATATTAAATAAATTTTTTCTTAAATAATATTTTTTTGTTTTTAAATTTAAAGGGATCCAAAAACTGAAAAAGGCACATGGTATAAATTTGACGATGGAGAAGTAACTGAGTGTAAGATGCATGAAGATGAAGAAATGAAAGCTCAATGCTTTGGTGGAGAATATATGGGCGAGGTTTATGATAATACATTAAAAAGAATGCAATATAGACGTCAAAAACGTTGGTGGAATGCTTATATGTTATTTTATACACGTTGTGATCAAAAACCTCTACAAGTGGAACCATGTATAGAACAACTTTCTCTGGCAGAAAGCCGTAATCTTGTTTTACCTATGCCTAAACCAATTGAAAAAAGTGTTAGGTAAGTTTTTGATAATTATTTATTTATTTAATTTTAATCCATAAATTAAATTTTTAGAATTCAAAATATTCGATTTTTACATTCGAAGACAATATTTTCTCCAGAGTTTTTTAATTTTATACGAAAACTTGTTAGTTGTAATGTTCCATCATCTCGAGGAGAAAAATTGGTAATTTTTAAAGATTGATTTTTAAGTTTGAAATATTTATATATTTTAATTTATTTAACAGGCTTCCAATTCAGAAGAGTTGTCTTTGTTAGGTACACAATTAGCTTCTCAGTTTCTTTTTCAGTTTGGATTTAGAACTAAAAAATCTTTACGTGGTCCAGCCATCGATTGGTAAGAATAAAACATATTTAGCTTAATTTTTACACATATTAATAAATGTTATTTGTTAAAAGGTACGACTCGTTATCTCATCATATAAGACATTCCTCGATTGTTCGTCGATGGTTTGCTCAGTATGTTTTACTAAATCCACCAAATAGATTATCAGAGTACATATTAACTGCACAATCCCCTGAAGTTCGAACTGTATTTGTTAAATTAGTAGTATTCTATTGTCATTTTTCACTTGTTGATGAACCACTACCAGGCTTTGATGGAACCTATTTATGTGAACAAGTTTTGATTAGTATACTTCAATTACTTAAATCTGAAGTCCCTGATCATGGCAAGCACCTGGCGCATTATTTCAGTATATTTAGTATGTATGCGGGTCTTGGTATTAGGGAAAAATTGCAATTGCTTAAGGTATGTAAAAAAAAATATTGAAAAAATTAGCTTTTATATCTTGAATTTTTTTAGTTAAATGTGCCTGCTATATTTATGCAAGTGGCTTTAGATGAAGGTCCAGGTCCTCCAATTAAATATCAATATCCAGAACTAAGTAAGCTGCATCAAGTAGTTTCGCATTTAGTACGATGTAGTGATATATCGTCAAGATGTCAGAGTTCTAATCAAAATTCTAAACCGTTGCCAAATATATATGGCGAACCAAATACAAGTAACTTAATGCCATTGTCTGCGGAGGCTACTGAACTTTTATTTGGTCGAACAAGGTATAAAAATTTAATGTTTATTAAATTTACTCCTTTTATTAATTGAAAATTTTTAGCTATGTGAAAAAACTAATTGAGGATGTAAATGTTGGTGAAGAGGGTTTAAAACTATTACAGTTTTGTAGTTGGGAAAATCCACATTTTTCACGTTCAGTTTTAACAGAATTGTTATGGCAATGTGGATTCGCCTATTGTCATGATATGCGGCATCATACAGAATTACTCCTAAATGTTCTTTTAATTGAGGACTCATGGCAAAACCATAGAATACATAATGCCTTAATGGGAGTTGCTGAAGAAAGAGAAGGTTTATTAGATACAATTCAAAGAGCTAAAACTCATTACCAAAAAAGAGCCTATCAAATAATCAAATGTTTAGTTCAACTTTTTAGAAGAAGTCCAGTTGCGTTAGCAATGTTAAATACTAATCATATGATTGCTAGGCACTGGGCAGTAGCTGTTGAATGGCTTCAAGATGAACTGGAAAGACAAAGAGGAATTGGGTGTCAATATAATTACTCATGGTCTCCTCCAGCCCAAAGTAATGATAATACAAATGGTTATATGTTAGAAAGATCGCAATCAGCTAAAAATATATTGGCATTGGCTTACGAATTATGTCCAGAAGAAGTAATTTTTAACCAATTTCTATTTTACATAAAATTTTATATAAAATAATATATTTTAGGATCAAGAAGAAGCGAATGAATCAGATGTTGAACAAGGTGAAGATGTGACGGTAAGACCCCCACAGCAACCTCAACAGCAACAACAGCCGCAAACACAAACACAATCACAACAACAACAACCCCAAATAGTTTCCAAAACAACCGAAGCAGAAAGACCAACAGCTAATCCAACCGTAATTTGTACTATAGTGCCCCCAAAGCAAGTATTGAAAGTTAACCCCGAAAGCACTTCGACTATAGTAGCTCTTAACCAAGAAAATTCAAATGAAAATTTAAGTACGAGCATGAGTCAAATTAGCATAAAAGATACCGTAAGTTCTTTGGAATGTATATTAAAAAAATATTTAATTTAAAAAAAAAAAAAATGTCTATAAATATAATTTATAATAAATTTTTAAAATTGTTTTATATTATTTTTTTTTAAATTTTTAGTCCTCTCCAACAGTGGAAGGTAACTCATCAGAAACAACATCGGAAACAACAAATAAAGTGACAATAGGAGAAGCGGATACGTCAATATCTACAAATAATGTAGTGGACAACGATAAAAAAACTGATCTTAATAATTAACGAATAAGAATTAGTGAATTTATTGAAATCAAAACATTTGATTGAATACAGCATTTTAAAAAACAAATAAAATAAAAAAAAAAAATAAGTAATTTGTATGTTAATTGATGCTCTTATTGCATTTAACAATACACACTTAACATTTAAACAAAAATAAATTCGATATTAGAAGCAAAAAAAAAATTATATTAAAAAATTAAAATAATTAAACATATAAAAATTAAAAGAAAAAAAAAAAACAAAAAAAAATAATGAAATAAGAATTAATAAGAATTTTGTTATAAAATTTTTATTTTCTAAAAAGATAAAATGTATTCTCTTTTTTATACTAGGAAATTTTGTTAATTTGTTAAATTTATTTTATAATTTTGCAAGTTGTCATCCGATTATTGTTTTAAAGTCAATTTATTGGAAAAAAATTAATATTAAATAAATATAAAAAAAAATTCTGATGAAGACCATTAAAAACAAATCAAAAATAGCAAAGAAAAAAAATATTAAGAAAATGTCTTTTTATTACACTTTTTTTAATTGAATAAATTTATTTGGTTTTGGATTTTCTAAATAAAAATAATTTTTTAATTAAATTATACAAAATTTTGAAAAATTAAAAACAAGAAAAAAAAAATTAAAAATTAAACTAAGACTAGCTTTATAAATTAGAAAATCCAAAATCAAAAATATTTAATAATGGAAAGTGTTTAAATTGTTCGTTTTTATTTAAAATATAATTAATTTAAAAGAAATAAAAAAATGTGATTTTATTCTATTTTATGATTCTTTTTTATGTTAATTTTCTCTTTTTTAATTTGTAATAAAAATTATTTCTTTTATTTTTTCATTTTATGTTAAGTGGAAATTAATATTTTCAATCAGATATAATTTTTTTTTTTTTAGAAATTTTTATAGAAATTTAAAATTCATAAATTTTTAGAATAAATGAATTAAATTAAAAAAGAACAGATTGAATTTCAAAGAAAACATATATTTATTATTAGCCTTTATAGAAAAAGGAAATGCAAAATATTAGAGCAAATCTAGAAAATGATGATGATGAGGAAGAAGAAAAAGACGCAAAAAACACAACAATTAAAAATACATAACAGAAGATAATTTTTTAAATAATACGATAATACATAAATTTATTATAAAAAAAATTAATAACTTAATATTTCTAATTAAAAATAAACAAAAAAGAGATTTGTATTTCATTGAACATTCGTTAAGTTTTCTTTTATTTAATTTTTATAAATTCAAAATATTTTTGATTAGAATTTTTTATTTTATATCAAGAATTAATTATATTATTTAAAGATTTTTTGTTAATTATGTAAAACTATGCTTGAATAAAATTAAAAAATATTTAATGTATCAACATTGAATACAAAATATAAAGAAAAGGGAATTCAGTGGTAAGTTTTTTTTTTTCTAAGCTATGGTGCTGCCAATTTTGTAATTAAAATAAAAAAATCAAACTTAAAAAATTTTGTTTTCAAAAAATTTAATTTTTTAAACTTTCTTACTTAAAAAATTAAATAATATTTTAAAAAATTTATAAAAAAAACTAGCACAACAACAGCAATCTAATCAAAAATGTTAATTGAATTAAAAAATTTAAAATTTTCTTTTTCTTTTCGAATTACTAAATTAAATAAAACATAAACATTAAACACATTTTAATAATAAATTCTGTTTAAGTTCGTTCATTAATACTTTTAAAAAATTTATTAGAAATGTTTAAATAAAAGTAAAAATAAAAAAATTTGAGATAAAATTAAAATTTATAATTAAAAAAAAATATTAAAATAATGTTATGAAAATTAAATAAATTTAAAAAATAAATAAAAAAACAGTCACTAAACATTTTAATGACCCAAAGAGATAATTGTAAAATGTATGTAATATTGTATAAATAAATAAAAAATAAAAGTAATTAAAAATTAAAAAAAAAAACAACTTACTTTAATAATTATATAGTTGATCGTTTAAACATTTTTAATAAAGGATGAAATGCTTTATTATTTTTGTAAAAAAATTGAAAATAAAGATAGAAAAACAAAAAATACATTTAAAATAATGATTATAAACATAAATATATAAAATAAAAAAATATATATATTTATTTTCTTTCAAATTCAAGTATTGCTTAAATTAACAATTCTCTTTTGTATTTGTTATAATATTGTCCTATTAATTATTATTATTATTATGATTATTTTTTTTTAAGGTAAGAACAAAAATAATACGAAATGTAAATAATATTTATATTTAAATAAAAATAAACATAAATACAAAAAACAAAAAAATAATAAAATGGTTATATTAATAAAGTTTTGAAAAAGTTGTAATCTTCCTGTCTTAGTCCCAATTGTTAAACCAAAAGCATTTTTTTAACTTTGTAAAGTTCTTAATTGTAATGTAAGATTTAACCTTAACTGAAGAAATTGGTGATTTATAATAATTTGACATGGTCGCTTGTATCGCTACAGCGGCTCTTCTGCAAAAAATTATTAAGAGTATCTGGTCATTCTCTTTCACTGCTGTAAAGTATTCACAGTATTTCCCACCCAAGGTTTGTAGTATCAGAGATTTTAGTGTTAAGTAGAACATATCGAACAGTTTTGTGTTCTTGTTCACATTTACGAAAAGAACTACACATTGCCAAGAACAACTTATAAAATCACCCATATTCTAAATTCCCTCGTAGATTTTATACGAAAAATTGGCAACGCCACGAACAAAAAGTTTAAGTGATTCTAAATTCCCTCGTAGAAAATTAAATTTGCAATAGCAACTTTGACGTTTGTATTCATTTTTTTAAATAAAAATTATGATTATTGTTTTCAATTTTGTAGTAGTGAAAAATATTTTGAAAAGAGATTTAAACATTTTTATAAAACAAAGTACACTAAACAATTAAATAAAAATGTAAATTCATTTAAAACTTTTTATTTATATGTAACAAAGTGAACAGATCACGAAATAATATGAAGTACGAATATGGTACGAATGAATATTTCTTTCGTTGATTTTTGCAGTTTTCGTAACGTTAAGTCGGAATTGAGAATCACTTTTTCGTAGATTATCTCCGACTTAGCCGTACGAGGGAATTTAGAATTGGGGTTAATGTTTCAAAACTTAAAACTTGACTAAAAAATGACAAATATTGAATTAATTTTCTTCCTAATGATAAATATATGTCCTTATTGAGGCATTATTGTATTTTGAGAACAGACAGATATTAAATTTCTTTTATTTTAACAAAAACCTTGCTACTCCTCAATAAAATTAAATTTATTTGATTTGTCGTTTATTCATAGATACAATTTTAACTTTAATATATGAGCATATATTTAATAATTACATATTATTTAATTAAAATGTTGAAGTAAAACAACTTATAATAACTAAGTTTAAAAGAGAATATAATAAAGTATTTTGCTTTTTAATACTAGTTGATTAAAAAATATTAGCTTTTGAGATAATACAAATACTCGCTTCATATATGAGTCCGTACCGCACCGTAAAGAAACATATAATAATTATATGTTACTTTATGACCGCACGTTTGTACCCTGTTTCAAATCATACAAAATATAACATACAATACTCAAAATCAATTTTAAACATTTATTAATTTTATATTGCACTACTCAAGTTTACCTATCTAGCACTAATATCTGAGAGATCGTGGTGGTGGTATAAAACTTAATACTGTATTATAATAATCTCTTACTATTTATTTTGATAGGTATAATTATTTTTATATTTCGATTTTAATACATATTATTAAAACGGCTTTCATATAGTTTTTTTTAATTAATTTAGGGAAATGAAAAGAAAACTCGAGAATTTTTTATTTCATATAAATTTTTTTCAAACTTTGAATAATAGATTTCTTGTTGTTGTTGTTTGGACGGGGGGGAAAGCAAGTTTCCCTTACACCTAGGCCTTGCGGCCCGTTGTGCACCCCTCATTAAATACTTTCTATTTATTTATAACTACTATATTATTTATTTTGTTTATATTATATATTTGTATATTTATATTATATTTGGTCACCATGGGGATTCGTAAAGAAAAATTATTTTTCAATAATTTTTTTTAATTAAATATTGTATGACCTGACCGGGAATCGAACCCGGACCCCCGCGGTTAATAAGCCAAATGCTTACCCACTGCACCACCGAGGCCCCAATAATAGATTTAATATTCTGATATAAAGATCAAGAGTGTATAGAACCTTAACTTACTACATCTTACTAAGGTACTTTGTTTATTTCTAAACTGCACTATACTATGTTGTTCCAAAACTTATAACAAAATTTTTATTAGGCTAGAAAGATGTTAAATAGTCTAATAATTGAAAAAAAAACATATGATGGAAACACCTTATTACTTGGTCGTTTTTAATAGCTTTTCGCCAAAATAGTAGAAAAAAAATCATAGATACAATGAAATTTGGATCTTGAACTTATTTATTTTAATTAATATTTCTTTGAGTGTATAGTTTTTAGTCGCTAAATTCATATACTTATTTATATGTTAAATTACCTTGCATAAACCCAGAGTATCCTACAGTAACATTAAATGTTACTATCATGGAATGGATTGCCTGATTTGGCCAAAAAAAAAAAAAATAAAAAAAAAAAATGAAGTTTAACACCAGAAAGCGAAACTTTTTCTTAAAAACTAAAATTTTTCTTTAAACGTTTTGCTTTAGTATTCCATATGTATCGCTTGTGTTTAGACGATAAAATATATTCAAAACTTAAAAACTATTGGTGGAATTTTCGAGCGGAAATAATAATTTCGAATATTTTATAACGGCGGCTGCTTCTTTTGTGATTTTCTTTATTTTTTCAATTTTTTTTTTAATTCTGAAATGATTGAATTGATTTTCCAGTCTTTTTATTTTAAGAAAATTTTGGAATTTAAACCAAAAATTTGTTGAAAAAAAAGTTAATTTAAAAAATATATTTAAAAAAATTGTGCGCTCTCATTGAACAGTGTATAAATTTAATTTTCAATAATTATGTGTATAAATTTAATTAAGAAAAAATATATTTATGTGTATGAATAACTAAGAAAGTTAAAAATATAATTAAATAAACAAAATTAAGAGTCCAAAACTTTTTCTTTAATTAAAGAACTCTTTTTAATGATAATTAAAACGCAATAAATAAAAATAAAAGAAAATAAAAATATTTTTAAATCAATGTCTTAAAATTTACAGTCATTAATTCACTTATTAGTTTTTTTTTAAAACGACAAGTTTTATATAAATTGTTTGTTTTTATTTATTATTTTGTTTCTTTGTCCAATTATAGTCTTTTACTCTAGTCAAGTTGTAAAAAAGAAAATTAATTTAATTAAATACATAAAAATAAATAAAATTTAAAATAATTAAAAATGCTTTATTTAAAATTTGTTTTTATATTACTTAGTTTAGCAAGTAAGTAAAAAAAAAACTAATTTTTTAAACAAAAAAATTTTTATAAGTTTTGGGTTAATTAATATTTTTTAAAACTGATTCAATATACACTAATCTCATAATATACACACGGTTTCGCTTTAATAAGATTTTTAATTATAATTGGTTCGATATACTATTTTATCCTTTAACTGTTTGTATGCTGTGTCTCGCCTTGCACAACTTTGACTAACACTATAAATACGTTCGTAATTAGTAATGATCGGTATTTACCATGTAAATCTAGAGATAAGTGTATATATATTTTACTAACTTTAAATAGGTACTTAATTTTATTAAATATTTTTATTTATAAGCTTACGCATTTTCATTCAAGCCATTTTAAATTATATTTTGTATTAAATGTTAGTATTTTACTAAAAATATAAGCTGTTAACTAGTTTAAAATTATATATAGAATAAGAGCCATTTGGTTATAGTTAACTTAATTATTAAAATTGATATTGGTATTTACATTCATTATTTATCATATTTTTTTTTTAAATTTTGATTTTCAATTTGATCAAAAGATTAAACACTTTTGTTAAAAAAATGTTTTACCTGCATTTTTTCTGTTTTTGTCTTCTTGTTGACTGGTTGGGTTTGTTGAATTTTTGTTTGCTTTAAATAAAAAGCAGAAGTAAAAGTTTTGACTTTGGGAAAGTGGGACAAAGTTAATAAAAGTTTTTATTAAATATTTTGAGTATTCAGAAGTGAACTAAAATATATATTATTTGGTTTTGTATATTATAATCTTTTTTTTTTGTTAGTTTAAACATTTTTTTCATTTAACTGCTTCCAAAATATCAATAATTATAAAGTATCAATAATTTTAGTATTGATTACAAATATATATAGATAGGTAAAACATATTATATATATATATAAATATAAATTTTAAATGATATATTAATTAGTATTAAACAAAAGGTAAAGAAATATTTCCTAATTAATGATTAATAATTATCAATTAATAATGATTAATTATATATATTAGTGTGAATTGAAGAATGCATACACTTCAAAACAATTTGAGAAACACTTTAATTATTTTATAATTGAATGTCTAAATAACTATTTATTCATGTGTATGATATGTATGTTTATTTGTTTGTGCATGTTTTATTAATTATAATAAAATTGTACACATGTTGAAATTTATTCTATATTAACCGTTATTTTTTTTATTATTCTCAACATTTTTTAACTGAATGGTATAATAAATGTTGTATGGCTTCTTTATTCATAAAAGAATATTAAAACTCTGATTGCAATTATGTACCAGTGGTTTTTAAAATGCTTTCTTTGTTTAAAACTAATTTTAGACAACTTATAATTATTGATTATTATAAATTATTTTATATATGTAATATAATGATGGAATAATTTATGGATTGTACACATATTAATTTTGAGTTCATTATTATTGTACGAATTTTAATAAACTTAGAAAACTTTGGCATTCACATTAATATAGTAATTTGTTGTTAGAATTTGACTGTTCAATTATCTTATTTCTAATTTAAGTATAGATTTGATTGAATGGAATGAAATAAATCACTTGTTAAATTTTTTTTTGACCAATTATTTTTAAGGGTCAATTATACAATTAACAATGGATTTTTTTTCATTGCACAAAAATATTGCAAAGATCGCTTGCATTCTATGTCTTAAAGAAGTTGTTTGTTTCTATAATTTTTTCAGAAATGAACCAGAATTTAATACAACCATAATTATGGAAGTTAATTTGTTGTACAACATAACTGTCCATGAAAATATTTCAAATTAATTTCTAATTTCATCATAATTTATTTGGATTGATTCATAAAATGTTATAAAACTACCTTTAAGCAAAAATTAACATTTTATACTGTGTACTTATAAACCATGAACTTGAAAAATGCAGTTTTCAAATTTTAATAAGTCATTTTTGTCTAGGTGTAATTTTTAATACTTTTCAATTTCGAAACCTAAAATAAAAACTTTTTTATCCATTATTATTATTGTTTTATACGTTTTATATCATTTTTAAATTATATGATTGCATAATTAAGTTGTTCTCGGACTTGTTTGCGGCATGTTTGTCAGTTACATAGTCATAAAATCCAAAAAGATGGCATTGATAATCATATTATTAAAAATCATTACTAATTTCAAATGGTATTTTAAAAAAATTTTTAAATACAATTTTGAAGCAACAATTACTTTAAAATCATTTACAATAGTTGAGGTTAAATTTAAGTACTTGTTATATATTTAACTTTTAGTTTGGTTATAATATTGTGGTAATTTATAAAGTGCTTGTTTTAGTGTGAAAAATTACTGGTGAACCATTGAAGCAAAAACTATTTTTTTCCATTTTTAAAAATTATAGATTAACTATGAGCAAAGAGCAGAATAAAATTTAACGGACTAGTATCTATTTTTCTCATTAAAAAGTTTTCAATAGTATTTATAAAAATTATATAGGTATTTTACTTTATCAGAATGTTGTAATAACAAAAGACTGTAGAAAGAAACTTTGTTAAATAAACGCCTTGTTTATTAATTTAATTATAAGACAAGTTTTTTATGGATTATATTTAAGTTCTGGTTCAATAAGTTACTTAGATGTTCATATAAAAAATTAAAGATTCTCATAGAGTTTTAAAAGGTGTAATAGTTTAATTAAGAAGGTAATTTGTTAAATAAAATTTTTTAATTAAACAATAGGTTAAAATGATAAGTTTGCAAATAAAAAAAAAATGAATTTGATCTTCCGTATTCGACGTTACAAATTCAAACAACGTTACACTTAATTTTAAATTTTATCATTATTTAATTTTTATGTATAGTTTTTACAATTATTTTTTATATAACGCAATTATGTTTCATCCAAGTAAATAGAGTTATCTATACCTTAATTGGCATTTCAACTGCCATAACATGATAAAAGAAAAAGTAGTCTTCTAAGTTAATAAATGGTTTTAATTAATAAATGTTCATTATGTTATTATTTGTGTTTGACATTATAATACTTTAGTAAACCTTTATTAATTACATTAAGTTTTTTGAACATATTCATCTCAGATTTTTAATCATTCTTTTTTTCTATTCTTTTAAGTTTACATTTTTTTTAAACTAAGAAAATATTGCACTTAAATAGAATTTAAATAGTTCCATAAATCATCTTCTTTATTTGTAAAAGAAAACTTGTACTTCTCTTTTAAGAAAAACTTCCTTTTATATTGTGTACTATATATTTTTCTTTGATTAAACAGATAACTTATAAATTATGTATTACTGAGGTTTACTATGAAAAAGTTGATATTAGTAAAACTGATTTCAAATGTATTTAAAAACATAATATGTTTATTAAATTTTTAACGAACGTGTATTATGTTATTTATTTGTGATTACTTCTACAAGTTTTTACAAGCATTTTTCATTTAGTTTTTAGTTCAGAATAATTAGTTTAGTCATAACATTGAACTTTAAAACACTTAAATTTAAATTTGAAATACAAAACCATAGAAAACTAGCAAACAAATTTATCTGCGAGAATATTATATAAATATTTAGTTATTTTGTTCGGATTTTGATATTTTTTTTTTCAAGCAAAATATAATTACAGATCTAAAAAAAAAGAAATATTATTATTATTATTGTTATCTTGATGAAAAGTTCAAAGTTTAATTAATTTTTTTAAATTAAAAAAAAAATTAATTAGCAAACATTTACATTTATGTTAATCGACGTGTTTTATATGATTCTGATATTAATATGCTAAAATGTTGAGTATATAGTCAAGTCAAGGGTATAATATTTCGGAGTTTGTATATCTTTTTTATTATAGATGAGTTCTTATACAACACGCGGTATTTCCATCCTGTGAAAGGATTTTGTTTAGTGCGTCTCCAATGTTTTTTTAATTTCAAGAACAATTAGTTAAATTAGTCGTTCAAGTTTTATAATGGAAAAACGGATTGTTATATTATACGTTATAAATTTATTAATATTTTTATGTATTTATATTATACATAACATAAAACTAGTTTTATACGTGTGTAAAGCTGAAATTTGCAATAGTTTTTAATAAAACAACAAATTACATTTATAATTATGATAAGTGCTAATTTCAATTATTTACCTCGAAAATGATGCTACCTTTAATGTAAATGCAATTATTAAAGAACTTAACGTTTTTGGATATTGTTTTAAAACTTTTTAGTTACCAATAATTAAAGTTAGTAAATTGATACATGTGATGAACTTACATAACTATATTAGAGAAATAAATTTAAAATAATTAATAATAAAAAAATTATTATTAAAAAATTCATTGAGAAATACACAATACTTATCTATTTATATTTGGTTACAAAATAATATTAAATACTGCCTGATATTATTCTAGTCTTTTGCCTTTTTGGCATTTGAGTGAACTTCTTAAATTAAATACTTTATATTTATTTATAACTACAATATTAATTATTTTGTTTATATTATATATTTGTAAATTTAAATTATATATAATCGGTTTAAATATATTAAATTCACATTCACATATTCTAGGGTCTTTTCATAGTATACTTTCATAATATGCATATTACATAAGTATGTTCACCCGATAATATTATTAATATAGAAACATAACATTATTTTTGCAGCAAGGTTTGATATGGAATTTGTAGAAAGAATAAAGAAAATGATTTTTACTTTCGGAACCTTTTCCATTATCAATAATCAGTATATTTTAAGTATGAGTTATGAAATATTAATATAAATATGTTTCGAATAAAATATTCGATTTTTAAATTAAAAACTTAAAAGAAATGTTAATTATTTTTAAATATTATTTAAAAGTACATATATAAATAAATATTTAAAAGTAAAATACTGGATTATAAACCATATTTCAATTAAATATTTAAAAGTAAAAGTACTGAATTAAAAACCATATTTCAAAAAAAAAATACTAACCTTTGCAACTTACCACCTTCACTGTTTAATGAAAGTTAAAACAAATTTACGCCTGTATAACACTTGTAATTAAGTAAGGAAAAACCAAATAATTATATTTTTTTTTGTTTTTCTTTTTCGATGTTAACTACGGTTCTCTGAATATTTAAAATATTTAAAAACGTCACCAATCACCAAAACTTATTTGCCTATTTTTTATTTATTCAAATTTTAAAGTGAAACTTTTCATCTTATTTACATATGAATAAATTGATTTTAAAAGCGGTTTTAAATTATTGAATACCACAATATGAATCATATTTTTTATTCCACTCTTCTTCTGGTAAGTCCTTTCCTTTTTATTATGTTTTGGAGGAATTATGACGGAACCAAGGTGACTTGGATGAAATTAATCTGTAAAATTCATAATTGAAAAAATATCATTTACATTATTGAAAATTATGAATGATATATGAAAACATAATTTAATGTTTATACATACTTGTATTTAATGTTTTTATATATGCATAATGCATGACAATATTAGTAAGTAACTATTTATATTTGTTTCTCGGTTAAATGAACCCAAAGTATTAAATAATAATAATAATAAGTAATGGTAATAATGCTTTAAATTTTCTCTTTAGTATTTATTTTCTTTTTAAAATAATTTTATCATGCAATTTTCGAACTTTTTAAATATATTTATATTTAATAATTGAACTTGAGTTTGTTTTGTAAATATGTAAAATGATAATTTTTAAAAGAGAAAAATGTTTGTTTCCTTTTTACAGTGCGTTTAACGATCCGACATTTCCAGATGGTTTTCTTCAAACAAATATTCCAAAGGAAATTGGAAATTGTAAATAAATTTTTTTTAATAGCAATTAGATTGTCATTTGAATAGAAATTACTAAACTAAATTTGCATAGTGTTATATTAATTGACAAAATACTGAGAAAAACTGGAAAAATATATCCATTTAATATTTATTATTTTAATTCATATTTTAATGATTTTTAATAATTTTTTTTTTAAATACAGGAATTAAAAACTTATCCAGGATAAGTAATTTAAAGGAAGTTAAATTTGAACTTGTTTATTTTTAAAATATTAATCAAAATGTAGATATTATGTGGGATAAATTTCTATTTGTGAAAAGATTATTATTTGACAATATTTCAAAAATTGCAAAGGGATTTTTTTATTTCCTTTTCCACAACTTTTACGGAGTATAGTGCATTCACCAAGTCTATTTATATAAGACTTCTGTTATATTCACTTAGCTGTTACTCGGCTGTGGCTATTGTATAAGATTATGAATACAAAAATCTTAATTTTGTGCGCAATCTCTTATCCTATACAATTTTACGATATTTTTTTTTTTAGATTTGATCTGACCGATGTTTGAACCCGAGACTTTCCACTTGAAAAGCGGATTCTTTACCATTGCATTACCATTACTATATACTTTACCATTACAATATAGGTTAAGATCAATAGGTTAAGATCAATATTTTCTTTAAAACCCAAAACTAAATAATATTACTCTAAGCTTGAATTAAAAATTGGTATTAAATGGTAAGATTTGATTTTAGAATTTTTTACAGCATTAACAACGATTTCTTCCCTTTTAAGAAAAAAAAAAAAATTTAAGAGTAAAAATTAAGTGATTTGAAACATAATTATCTCTTTGGTTGAAATTCTTATTAAAAAACTTTTTAAGATTGACAGATCCTAATACTTAATTAAGCTTCAGTTTTTGACATTAAATATCCAATATATGCACCTCATTCATTTTTTGGACCACCTACAGCAAATAAAATATGTATAAACAATATAGCAATATAATTTACATTAATATAAATTTTAATCTTCATTATCTTTTAACAAATTTTTTTACATCTTTCGCTGTTAATACAATATAATTAATAAAGATCTGATATAATTTATAAACAATATTGAATGAACCCCCCATCATCAGAACCTCATTTCAAAATCATTAATAATGAAAATTGATGATGAAAATGATCATTCTAATAAAAAATTGCTTTTTACCGATTGATTAAAAAATGATTAAAAAACATTGAAAATTAATTAAAATTTTCTCGCAATAAATAAACGGTATTAAAAAAAAGTAATAAATTTAAAAAATAACAAATTTTAACGAATAGTTATGTTATGAATATACATACATACTCTACTTTTGTGTCTTTCGTGGGTATGAAAACGATGAAGAGTAAGTGATTACCTAAAACCAAAGATTAGAAAATTTCCATAAGACCTTGTTAAGTTTTAAAAACACCTAATCAGAGTGTTAATATTAAATTTACGTAGAATAAAAATTTTTTAAAACAAAATACACCAACAAAATTGATCGAAGGTCAAAAGTCACTTAAAACTGATTTTTTTTTTTTTATTACAAACGCACTAAAATTAAACAAAATAATAAATTTTAACTTCTTATAGTTTTATTTTAACATTCGGCTTCGAATACTAAATTTCCATTACATTTATTGCGAATATATTTCAAAATATATTTTTTTTTTTAGTTAATCGTAGTTTAATTTATCTTAGCGATAAAAATCATTTCATCGCTTGTATTATTTTCACATCTACTTCTTTTATTATTATATTTTTTTTATATAATTATTAACCTAAATTAAATGAAAATATTTCAAATTTCAATGACTTTTCCTATATTTGGTTACTATACTATAGTAAATTAAATTGATGGCGAATATTATGACCGTCTTTAAAGACTCATATTAAATTATAACAAAGATTGACACTTTCAATAAAAAAAAAATTGTGTAAACTCTTCTTAATCACTGTTTTTTTTTATATAAACTTTGAATTTTATTATTTTTCTGTTTTAGTTATAGGTTTATAAAGAAAATTAATTTGATTTGATAAAATAATAAAATATTAGAGTACTATAATATAATACTTTAAACTCTATCCCCAAATATTTTATTTTTAGGCGAGAAATTGAACATATTTTCTAGACAAATAGAGAATTTTTTAACCAAATATCAAATTGCAGAAATATTATGTACCTAAAAAAATAGTTTTCAAACTACAGATGCCTACGCAAAAAAAACCTTAACTTATAATTCATATTTTAATATTTTAAAAAATATTTTGGTCCTCTTTGGCTCAAGAGAAGTTTTGTTATGTTAACCTTTAAATATTTTATATATGTATATTTATAAATTATATTCTTATTTATAACGGTTTTGTAGTTAATTTATTCATATTTATGACCCAAACAAAGAATTTTATTAAAAATTGGAAAAATCACATAAAATTAGCAATTTAAAACCCACTATAGTTTAAAATGCAACAAGAAAATAATTTAAATAAAACCTTTTGATTAAAGTTTGAACTAAATTAGAGTGTTTGAACTTGAGCGGAAAAAAAATATCAAAAAAAAAATTTACCTATAAAAACTTTTACAAAAAAATATTTTACAACAGTAAACATAATAAAAACAAATAAACAATTTAGCGACAATACGTAAATAAGGTGAAAAAAAAAATATTTGGGTCACTTTGTGGTTGTATTTTATATTGATACTATTTTTGTATCTTAAAATTTTTCGAATTTCAATACGGTGAATTTCCAGTACACACAAACTTTTAAGTACGGGTTAAAATTAAAAAAAAAAAAACAGATAACTATTCAAAAGTTAAAAACTTAAATTTAAAAAAAATCAAATAAACCCGAAAGCCATAAGTTATTAAAGACGCATGTGACATACCTGAAATAATTAAAAACAAAATTAAAAATAATAATGCATTATATGACTTTTCAGCGATACAATCTATCCAATTTATCATATTCATAAAATTAAAATTTATATTCATTAAAATATAAAGGGCATTCAAGAATTGAATAAACGTTAATATTTAACAAAATTGGAATAACTAAAATAAATTTTAACATTTATTACTTTTTGTAAATACAGTGTTATTTTAAAAATTATATTTAAGAAATTCTTTAGGTTTTATGAGCTAGTTTTATTATATGGTACTCGTAATGGTTTTAAATATATGTATAATAAATTTAATTTATTTAATATTTTAAACCACAGTTGTTTACTTTAACTCTTAAAAATTATTATACAAAATTTTGATGAATCCAAATTTCAAGTGATGACCAAGCTTTTCAATACTAACTGTGTTGAAGATAGCAACACATACACATATAGTTTTTACCAAGTTTACTAATACGAAATGTTTCTTAATTTTAATTTTGAGTTTAAAAAACAACAGCTGGATGGCACACTGGTTAGAGTGTCGACCTTTCATGCGAAAGCCCTGGATTCGAACTCCTTTGAAAATGAAAAAAAATTTGTGGTACACTCAACTACTATTCGTCATTATGGGTTAAAATTAATGGTTTAATCAATAATTAATAATTAATTATATATCTTTAATAAAAAATACATTAATATAACCATAAAAACAAATAATTTAATTGAATAATATAACTCACAGATATGAATACCATATAATTCAAATATAAAATATTACAATATAAACAAAAATAGAATTTTATCTATTGAATATCTTAGACGTTTCTACATGTTATAAGGCCTAGTACTAAGTCGTGTTTAAATTGTATTTGGAATATAACATAACGCCTTGTTCCAATATGTACCTATGGTATAGACAGGCTTTTTAGCCTAACATTTGAACACATAGCTCTTTAAAAAAAAAAAACAAATCATTATCATATATATTAATCGGTTTATTCGGCGAAAAAATGCCAGTCATAACTCTATTATTAGTTTATAAATTTAAATAATAATTTGAGTGTAGTATGTTTTAAAGTAACTCTACTTAAGGAAAGTTCTTTTTTTAATATGTGTACTAATAGATTCAATTTAATAAAACCACGGTTGTAAGAAATCCTTTATATGCTTTTTTTTTTTAAAATCCTACTTTCTACAAACAAATCCAACTGTAAATCTATTTCTGTTTAACTAAACTTTGTAATGAAAACAATACCGTATAATGCGATGATTCGCGGCGAAACAAATGGATTGCAAGTTACAACACTTGGTGAAATATTTAAAAAGAATGTGTGTTTTGTTGTTTCTCTTCACTAAATGCATACAACAGTGGTTTGTACGCAATTGAGATAATTTTACATTTTGTTATTTGTTTTCTTTAGTTTTTATTGTAAGTAGGTAGCTATAGATATATATTTAGTCTTCTTATTATTTTTTTATTACCTTTTCAAATCATCACAGGTCCAATGGTAATGAAAGTTAAGCCAAGGTTAACATGTTTTTTTTAATTTTTTGTTCAAATTTCTCTTATTAAAGAAACAAAAAAGATAACGTGCAAACATTGAATGAATTTTTAATAAATTTTGATTTGCGGGTTTTCAAACATAAAAATAATATATGTATATATATATATATACAATATTTGGTAATATTTGGTAAATGATGGATCATCATTATATCCATTACGAGTGGTTTAAAGAAAGAAGAAAAAATTACTTTAGGATTTTTACGCGAAATTCCGTGATTTGATAAAACTACACGATATAATTAGTTTTTATTTTTTTTTTAATTTATTTCAAATAAAAACAAAAGTAAAGAAATACGATTTTAATTTGAAACAAAATGAAAACAAAATTAGGATTCATGTCAAGACTCATTTTAGATAATTATCATGTTTTTTTTTTTAACTTTTGTTGTTTTAAAATTAATTTAAAAATGATGAAAATTTACAAAGTTTTCATCAATTAAATGTAAATTTGGATTTGTTAAAAATAATGTACATTAAGTTTATTAACAATAAATTGAAATTGTTTTAAATTTGTTGGAAGAGAGCTTGAATAATTTTTAATGGCAATTTTATGAAATTTTCAACTGTGTTTTAAATATTGTAATTCAAATTAATAAATTATAATATGTACATATTTATTTATATGTTCATTTTATTAAATAAATTTTTTTTATTTAATAATTTGGAATTATATTATATCAGATGCCTATTAACACATCAGAATGCTTATATTTTAAAATTTATACTTTTACTGAGATTAAATTGATTTTTCTATTCAGATGTCGGTGACTGTATTTTCTACTTATTTCTTTGGGGGTTCGTTTCTACTGGGATTAGAGTTTTATGCATACATTTGTGATGTAGAAATCTTCGCATTCTCTACTGGAATTCAAACATTTATTGAATGAAAATTAAGAGAAAACTAAAAACAAATCTTAGTTCAAGAATTATATTTTAATTTAGTTGAATTTAAAACGATTCAGTTCAGTAATAAGCAAAATTTTTTGTGATAAAAATTGTTATAGTCCGTTCCGTACTGTTCCCCTTTTTTGTTCATCTTTATTCTATTTATTAATATTTCTTCTGTTAATCAGAATTCAAAGTCTTGTTTGTTCAAAAGGTCTGAATATAGTCTTTTATGCTCCTAATCTTTATCTAATATTATAACCCCCCAACAAAATCATGAAAGTTAAAAAATTTATATTTATAATTAATTTTCAAAATGTCAGCAAATGGTTTTCTTATGTAAAGTTTTAAATTTTATAAGAAAAAACTAATTATTTTGAAAATTTCTTTTGATTAATTTTGACATATACTTATATATATAAGAAGAACTAATTTAAATTATAAAATTGAAAAAGAAAGCAAAAAAGCGCGAACCTTTCCTTAAAGCACTTTTGTAATTCATAATAACGTGATTTGCAAAAATAAATTTTAATTTAAAGAAATTTTGTAAGTATTGAAATTTTTTAAGTTGGTGTTGGTTTAATTGCCATATTTTAATTTACATTAAACCAGTTTCCGTACCAGTTACTATGTTATATTAATTTAAACAAACTACAAGATTGTAAACAATGAAAGGATACGAATACCACTCCTTTTATTAAATTTAGGGCAGCCTTAAAAATGTTTTTAAAAAGAAAGTTACACGAGTATATATATATATGAACTCAATATTTAATCTTTGTTCATGGAAGTCAATAATTTCTAATTTGTTTTATGAGACTTCTTATTCCCATGACAAAAAGAGCCTTGAAAATCAATTTAAATTAAAAATAATTAAAATTATGTACATGTATTAACATTTATATTATTCTTTCAAAAATAATATAAATATATTTAAAGGGATCAATTTTAAATTTTTAAGAGTTTTGAAGAATGTTCCTCTCAGAAATATTTCATTCACAAGGAGTGATGCTCTAATTCAATTCCGAGAATCAAATAATGTTGGTTTGACTTTAAATAGTGGGAGTAGAGTCAAATTATCAATTCAATCTTATTTCCAAAAAAAAATGTTCAAAAAATAAAGTTGAATGCACAAAACGAAATAAATTCGAACTGGCCAACTACTCTGATTCTGTACCTAACTCTAAAAACCAGAATTTCGGGAAACCTTTTTTCAGAATCTTAATAAACTTTTTATAGCTGGTTATTAAATTTTGTTTATTTTCTTTTATTTAAATGTGCAATATTGTTAATATATAAAAATTCAATTCAAAATCATTAAGTAAATTGCTTAACAGAATTTTAAGGACGGTATCAAAAAATGTATTGCAAAAGAATCAGTAGAAGGATTTTATCGTTACTTACAAAATTATAGTTTCAATATTTTGTTTGGTGGCGGACTTTAGGGCGGCTGCCATCGAATGATTTCTCGAAAAGTTTTGTTCAAAGAAAACCACAAGGAAGCGTCAAAATTATGGTATTCTCTTTTCCAAAATATTTCCACACTTTTATACATTTATTAAGTCAAAAATAGGTGATTTTTGTTTATTCAGTTTTTTGGATTCGATTTCACTTTTTTGATAACTTAATTGAAAACTTAATTGAATTTATTTTATTTATTTTAGTTTTTTAATATTTTTTTTTGGAAATAAGATAGAATTGCTAATTCGACTTTATTTCTATTGTTTTTGGTAATAACTTGGGTTTGACTTTATTTCACCCCTACTTAAATTCATATAACTGTAGTATGTAAATTGAAAGAATTTATATATTACTTACCAATTTCCAATTCATATTACTTTAAAGGTTGAATGCAGATGCAAGTGTAGTTTTTAAATGATTTCAGTTGATCTGTGATCGTATAATAATTTAAGTTTATTCATCGGTACAGATCGATCTAAATGAAATTGCAATGAAAAGTTTGTTAATATTTTTTTGTAAATTTATTAAAATACTTATTAAAAAGTATCATATAAAAATAGAAAGTCTTAAGACTTAAAGTGAATTGTACATTGCATTACATTAAAAATAAAGGATTAATATACCATCATGTAATTAAATATAAAGCCAGTTTGATCTTAGGTTTCTAATAAATTATTTAACTGGTTGTTAGGTGAACGATTACATTCACCTTACATATATATTAACTAATTGAGATTGTAACAACTTTCGATTTCATATTGAATATTTTATTAATTTTAATCAAAAGAAATTTATGTAAAAAAAGTGTACCAGAATCAAATCAGTTCTTCTCCAATGTTTTTTTCCATGAAATTTTTCAATTAAATTTTAAAAATTACAAAATTTCATGGCTATCATTTCATAGCGGGCTATTTAAATTGATCAAATCATATCAAAAAGTTTAGGTTAAGATTAAAAATCAGTAAATCGTTAATTAAAATATTAATTTTTTCTTCAACCTTTTAAGATTTCAATTTTATTAAAAAATATTATTAAAAAACTCTTGGATTCCTGAAAATAATTTTTGAATAAATTCTTAGAGATAAAAACGAGTTAAAAGTCTAATAATGATATTAAATCATTTCAAAACCTTAATGCTAAAATCCAATTTGGAAATTTCCTATTAATTAATTATTTGCTTAATGTTTGGTCAAATCCGGATAAGCTCTAAGCTTATCTTTAGTAAAACAATGTCATTCAAGATGCTTGTTTTAATTAATGCAATTCAATATTTTGTATATTAATAATGTATATTTATAATTATAAATAATTATATAAATTTAATTTTATTTATATAAATAAAAAACTTTTGTATCAATTTACTTTAATTTTTAAGATAACTAAAATAATTTATTTGGAATATTAACTAGCATGTCGGTTTAAATATTTTAAACAATGATTTAAATATTTTATTTTAAACCAATATTATCGTATATTTTTTTTAAGCCTATTTTCAAGATATAATATGGAAAAACACCTTGAATTTTATAAATCAAGTCCTCTGCCTTCTATTTGAAAAAAAATCTATAAAAGTCTTAGTGTTCCTCAAAATGAACAATTAAAAATTAAAATTTTTTTTAAACATTAAAATTGCGTAATGGTGCGTAAATTCCGAATTGAATTAATTCTTTAAAACTCATTTTTTTCTAGGAAGGAATTAAGGAAATTCAAAACAATTTACGTTTGTTCTTAAATTATAAAAATAACAATGTAATCTAATCAATAGCAACTGTTTTAATTGTTATTTTTTATAAAAGAACAATAAAGATCCCGCCATTTCATTACTGAAATTAAATTTTGTTTTATTTTTGGAATCAATGAAGCTTAAAAAAAGTTATTTTCTTTTGTTTAGTTGAAATTAAATTTGTCCTTCTTTTGTAATGTAATAATATGTTTGACCATATATATACATTTACATAGATTACATATTTATTTTATTTTAGGTGTTAATTTCAGAAAATGAAACTAAAATAATAAAACAAAATTTTAAATGTTAATTAATACATAACATAATTTTAAGAAATTCTTCACTACCATAACATAAAATGTAGTTTTAAAATATTAAAAATTTATTAATTATCAAGTTTAATACAATTATTATATTTTTTCAAAACTACATATGCACATATGAACGTACACTACTTGACAAAAATGAAACAACAGAATCTTAAATAAAATGCATTTTCATTTAATGAATTTTATTTCGACTCAAGATGTCTATTATCAAATTATAAATTAATAAATATATGGATGTTGCATTTAATGTGAACCTAAAGGCTGGGACCTTGTAGTCTCCTGAAAACGTGTCACATAAAATTTTGTTTAATGTTGACTTTTCAAATCTTTTATTATTTAACTATAAAAAAACATAAGAGTTTATTAAAAATTTTTAAATAAAAGTTCACTTTAGTGTAAAATATAAAAAAATATTCCTGACTTTAAAGATTAAAAGATTAATAATACCTGAATTTTGTATTATATTAAAAATTCAACCTGCAGTTTAACTCGAACGAAGAAACAAGTCGTTGATTACGACTAACTAAATAAAATATTGCCGAAATTAAATTTTTAATAACTAATTTGACTTAATTGATTTTAGGCATAAATGATATAAAGAACATAAAAATGAAGTTAACTTTCTATTCCTTAAATATAAAAAGTTTTTGTAGCGCTATTTTTGTTCAATAGTGTAACAAGTTTTGAAGAGTAAATGTACTACATCTACAAAAATATTTATTTAAAACCTTCATGGTAGTTTTTTATTTATTTAAATTTTTTCAATTACAACAATTAAATTACACATATATATATATATATATATATATATATATATATATATATATTAATTTATAAGAAAAATATTAATTATTATTAAAAGAAAAAAAAAATCATTGAGAAATTCATTAAAAAATATGCACCAAAATATAAACAAAAATTCATTAGTACTTGGATTTGGAAATTATTTAGATAATATGTATTTCATTTCATCATTTAGTGGTATTTTATAATTTTGCACCAACAAAAATTTTTATATTATTTTTTTTTTTATTAAATTAATTTAAATGAAAATTATTTTCAGAAACATCCTATGGTACCTGTGTTTTTGAATCCGATTTTGGTTTCATATTAAATTGTAATTTTAAAAAGTCTGGATTATTTCGTGTAAGAAATTTAGGTGGTGTTAAGGCCCATATTGGTTTAGGTAATAAAATTTCTTTAAACAAAATACAACATGAAAAGCTACAAAAGAATTGATTTCAATTATAAAAAATTTATAGAAATTTATAGAGTTTTTTTTATGCTAGTATTAATTATTGAAATTTCCCAGAATGGAATAGGATTTGAAAACTAAAGATTCTCAAAAACATTTAAATTCTATTTTGGATATCAATAAATCATTTATTATTTTGTTAATAATAACTAATAAGTGATTCGTCAATTATTTCTCTTTGGGATTGATAAAGTTTAGATAGAAAAAGTTCTGTAAATTAAAATAAAATGGCTATAGCTGAAAGTTTCTTAAATTTAGATTCAAAAATCCTTGGAAGCTTGGTCTCCTGTCACTTGGTCGCTTCTAAATGGAAAATGACAAAATGTTCAATAATTAAAAATTATTCGTGGGGAATGGGATTAAATATTGTATGAGCCTCAGAAAGAAATGGGAATTTCACATATCGAAAGAGATCTTCGGGTTCATTTTACTGCAATTGTTGATTTAGTTAACTTGTTATTTTTATTACATGATCAATTCTTTGATAATCTAAATTATAGATCATAGGCATCGGTCTTGTAATTCTTAATATAATTCTTATCTATATTTACTTAATCCTAATATATTTACGATAATTTCATTACATATATTGTAATATTTTGATTAATGTCGAAGGAAATCAACAATAAAAAATTTTTTAAGAAAATAATTGGAAAAACGTTAAAAAAAAACAAAACATGTAAAACCGCTTTCATTTTTTTTATCCACATATGATGCAAGATTGTATTAAATTGATACAAAAAAAAATTTAAAGTTAAAATAACCGCGTAAAAATCGCAAAACGATTTTAACGGACACGAAAAATTATTGTGGAAACATGCCATATTTTATTAAATTTTACCATATGTTTATAAGTTTTTTGTTATATCTATGCAGAAAAATATGTTACATATATATTTATATATATGCAGTATTCATATGAATAGTATGACAAAATTTTCAAAAGTTTGAATCATCTCTATATACTTTTTTATTATTATTTGTAATTCCGTTTATGATCGCGATTCACCACACAATGAAAAAAAGGTAATTTCCAAATAATTGTATTATAAATATAAACTAAAAATAGTAAGTACACTGTACACGGGACGGGATACAAGTACATTAATGATTTATTATAAAAAAATAATTTCATTTTAAATTGACCATGTAATCGTTGGTTCATAATAAAATAACTAATAACTTATATAAGTTGCAATCACTCAATTTAACTATTGAGCTCATCTTAAAAATTACAATTTACAATTATTTGTTAAGTGAAACTATTATAAGTTTCATAACATTTTACCATATTTTACTTAAAAAAATTAAAACCATAAGAGTTTAAAGTTCTTTTAAATATATAAAAAACTTTTGTCTTTTTTTATTTAATTGGTTTTATCCAAAATTTAACGGTTGGAATTATGTGATTTAATTTTTTATATATGGTCTTTTAAAGTTTTTCCATTAGTAAAATCAAAAATTGGCAAAAGTAAAAAAAGAAACCGAATACATATATATGTATACAGATGTATATCAAATTCGTTCAACTTTCTTTTAAAAAATTATGTAAAAACCACCAAATCAGTAATAATTAAATTAATTCTTAACAGTTTTAGTATAATTAAATAATAAAAATAATCTTCTAAGCACTGTTGTAAATATTTATTTTTTCGGAGAAGAAAACTTTTTCTATCAACTATAGTTTACTGTCTAAACTGTCTTTATTCTATTTTCTCTTAATTGTTCTACTCTATCTTCTTTTGTAGCTTTCTTGAATTCTGTATTTATTTTTCAAAGTACGATTTTTAGGATCTAAATTTCTATTTCCAATTTTTTTTCGTTTCGCTTTTATTAACATTAGGTTTTAGCGTTGGAGATGAACTTGGTCTACCAGAATCTCTGGGTAATTTAGAAGGTGAAAGAAGAAGATCGGTAAATTATAAAAATGGACCAAATGATATTGGTGTATTACCAGCACTCAATCTGCCCAATCCAATTTTAAATAAGGTAATTTTGTTTTAAAATCACTTTTGAAAGAATAAAAATATTGGTGATTTTAGCCTGTTTCATCATCAATTCAAAAATCAACAATATCAAAAAATGTTCCGCCCAGTTCAAGTGGACGAAGTTATTTTAAATCACCTCAAGCATCTTTAATGACCCATGCAGCTTCATTACCATTAGGTGTACCGGCTTTTCGTCCGATACCATATCCAACAGAACGCCCTGAAAATATTCGAAAACATATGCTTTTAATGCAACAGCAAAATTCTAAAGTCACAGTAAACAATAAAATGTTTCAACCTCCACCTTTTAAAATAACTGATCGTAATTATGTAAGTTTATAGTTTTTTTTTTTTTTAATTTTAAATTTTATTAATTATTATCTTAAATTTTGTTTTAGAATATTAATACACACCCACCTGTTCAAATGTCAATTCCCAAAGCAATTCCACCATTCCAAAATTTACCTCAATCTGTGTCAAGAATTTCAACTGGTAACACTGTCGAAATAGAATCAAATCAATTCCCGACATCAGATGATGAATTTAATTATCCCAAAGTTGATTTAAAGGGGCATACAGTTGAAGAACTAGCTCAAGCAGCCAACGTTTCTGTTGAAATTATTAAGGGTGCCATTGCCTTGAGGCAACAACAATTAATTAAAGATTACCAAGCGTTCTTGCAACAAAATCAAAAACCATACCAATCAGAGCAAACCTACACTAAAGAACCGCAATTTTTACCAACTCCTGTTTCAACACAAACTTCAACACCAGCACCAATTAAAACAACAACAACTGCTTTTGTACAAAAGAATAATAAAAATTCCCAGAAGGTAAAATAATATATAAACTAATAATACACTTTAATATATAACTTTCATCTTATTCAATTTTAGGTAATGAATGCACCAAAAGAGTACTATCCAGTCGGATATGAAAAGAATTTTGATGATAATTTCGAATCAAAAGTGGATCTTCCAACTACCTCATTTAATTGTGGCGAACAAAAACATTTCCCAGGATTGTATGCTGATACGGATTTAGGATGCATGGTTTGTTAAAAATATATATTAATTTATTAAGTAGAAACGGAAAAGTTTACAATTTTTTTTATCTCTTTAGGTCTTTCATGTTTGTGCTTTAACTGATGACGGTTTAATAATGAAATCTTTCCTTTGTCCTGAAAGTACTCTATTTGATCAAACAGTTTTAAAATGTAATTGGTGGTTTTATGTTGATTGTAAGAATAGTAAAACTAATTATGATTCAAATATTCCTGTTTCGAAAAGTTATCAGCTTATGAAATCGCTGACATATTTTGCAAATTATAATAAAAATAGTACAACTGAAGAAGGTGAAGTTAATATGGAAGCATTAAAAAATACTGTTTTAGATCCAGAGCCACCAAAAACAACTTAGATTATATAAATTTATTTTAAAAAATAACAAAAATATAAAATAATTAATTCAATTGTTTAATATAAAATAATTTTTAAATTAATTTTACAATTTTTAAGTAGAAGACTTTTAAAATAATTTAAAAAAAAAATTGTAACTTAAGGCATATTATTTAACTATGGAATATCTAACCTTTTTGTTTTTTTTTAAAATATAAGTTTGAAATTATATAAAAATCTTCGAATTCGGATAGAAAAATTAGTTAAAAAGTTGAAATTATAAAACAATTATAAAAAACTAATATCCCCCATTGTTATTACATCAAAGTAATAATTATGTATTTAGTTGCAAAAAAATTTTTAGATAAATTTGCATATTAATATCTTTTAATCAGAGCTAATAATTGTAGTATATTAAAATATTAATTTAAAAATATATATTAATTTATTAAGTAGAAACGGAAAAGTTTACAATTTTTTTTATCTCTTTAGGTCTTTCATGTTTGTGCTTTAACTGATGACGGTTTAATAATGAAATCTTTCCTTTGTCCTGAAAGTACTCTATTTGATCAAACAGTTTTAAAATGTAATTGGTGGTTTTATGTTGATTGTAAGAATAGTAAAACTAATTATGATTCAAATATTCCTGTTTCGAAAAGTTATCAGCTTATGAAATCGCTGACATATTTTGCAAATTATAATAAAAATAGTACAACTGAAGAAGGTGAAGTTAATATGGAAGCATTAAAAAATACTGTTTTAGATCCAGAGCCACCAAAAACAACTTAGATTATATAAATTTATTTTAAAAAATAACAAAAATATAAAATAATTAATTCAATTGTTTAATATAAAATAATTTTTAAATTAATTTTACAATTTTTAAGTAGAAGACTTTTAAAATAATTTAAAAAAAAAATTGTAACTTAAGGCATATTATTTAACTATGGAATATCTAACCTTTTTGTTTTTTTTTAAAATATAAGTTTGAAATTATATAAAAATCTTCGAATTCGGATAGAAAAATTAGTTAAAAAGTTGAAATTATAAAACAATTATAAAAAACTAATATCCCCCATTGTTATTACATCAAAGTAATAATTATGTATTTAGTTGCAAAAAAATTTTTAGATAAATTTGCATATTAATATCTTTTAATCAGAGCTAATAATTGTAGTATATTAAAATATTAATTTATAACAAAAAATTCACAAATCTAAAATTTAATAAAATTAAAAAAAATAGTTTAGTTTGCTCTTCTCTTAGAATCTTCGATTCAAATACCTAAATGGACTAATAATAAAAATAGAATTTGCAAAGAACATCGTAAATCGAAGATTTATTTTATTTGACCTTTGTTAATTAATTTCAACTTTAACTCAATTTCCAATATTTCCTTTAACGATTTCTTTTTATTAATTTTTGTGTTTTTCTTCTTTTTTTTATATTTATTTTTTTATTTCGTTTAGTTTTAAGTTTTTAAATACTATAATTTATTTATTTTAGTTTAGGAAATAAGATTTTTTTAATAAAAAGTGCATACATTAAAAGTTTTAAAAAAAAAACAAGATCATATCAAGTCAAATTTAGTTTAATATTGTAATTTGTAATAAATAATTTGTAATTCTTAAACTTAATTTAAAAAAAGAAAAAAAAACTTTAAGGTAAAATGATAATCGATAAATTTTCTTTTTATATGAAAACTATTTATTTCATTTGTACAATATATTATATATTTTTTAAACTTAATTATATTTTCAATTGAAATTGATGTCTTTTAAAAATTCAGTTTAAAAGCTTCAATTGAAAATATAATAGTATTTATGTATAATTAAATGTATAACAGAAATAAACAAAATTAAAAACAAACATTATAAATTTTTATATTTAAACTTTTCAGTAATTTAGATAAGCAATAATTGATTAGAAAAATTTTAAAATTTACAACAGCGAGAATAACAAATAATTACTTAATCATTTTATTTCGATCTAATGAAATCATAAAATCAAAAGGAAAATTAATGTAAATAAGACAAATTTTATTTTAAGTTCTTAATGTAAAGATGAAAATTCTAAATCGATGAAATATAATTTTGTACCTTTAATAATAATAATTTAGATTTCAATGCATTGGTTGTCAAGGGTTTGCATTATGAAAGATGTACTATCTGATTAACATGAGTTATATATTGGACATATATTACCATTACTGTACAATTTTATTGTATACCATTAGTATCATGGAATAAAATATTCACATGCCATGGAATTAAAACACTAATAATAATAAACAGAAAAAGTTATAACCTCTTTCAGTTAAAAATAAATATGTATTTTCTTTAAGTGCTAATTTTTTAACTGTTAGTCCAATAAGCCTGTTTACCATATAGTACTAAGCCTTATAACATGTAGAAAGTTTTAGATGTTCAATAGATAAATTCTTTTTGTTATAAATTGTAATAATTTATTTGAATTATAGATTTTTCTGTATCTGTATTTTAAAAATAAATTTAAGAAAGTTGTACATAAATTAATATTGATTTCATAATTTAAATTAGAACTTATCTCAAGTTGAAAGTATTAGCAAAGAACTAGATTAAAAAACGTTAAAATATGTCGTAATAAAATAAATTAAGATAAGCATTAACTTTGATTAATACTTTGTTTTTTAGATAAACACTTGCTTAAAGTATTTATTCAAAAAAACAAATTATTAAATAAATTTATACATAATTTAAATTACACAATAATAGCAACAACATTAAATAATTAAATTATGTTGCCCAACCCAACAATAAAAATGTAAAAAGACCATTCCATCATTCTTCTTTTTTACATAACAGTTACAGCCGACATGGTTAAAATTTCAAGTTAATTTTTTTCTTTTCCTTTTGGTAAACCGAAAGCTGGAAGGTTGCAGAAAAAATTACCATAAATGAAAATAAAATTATTAATTGTGAGCGCATAGTATGATGTCCCTATGATTTTAAAAATTTCTAGGAAAATTCTTAAATAAAACTATATATAACTAATTTTTTAAGTCATAATACTTTCTTTTTTTATTATTTAATTTACATCGTTTAATTTTTTTTTTTCTTTTTTTTTAAATAGAATCTAAATTTACATACTTACACATAAAGTAAACTTGTAAGAATAAGAACAATTTTTTTTGTTTTGTTTTTGGATTTTTTAATATTTTAATGAAATTGTTTATTTTTGGACAGTTCTTTCGCTTTTCATTTTCCTACATATATATATATATATATAATGTATGTATATATTTAATAATATATACACATAAAAAACTAAATCCTTGCATTGCTTTAATAGTGTGTAGAATAATATGGCAATGGCGTGTACTTTATATATTTTCTTTATATTAAAACTTAAATTTTAAATTTTTAAATATTATCTAATATATTTGCTTTTTGTTATATCTCTTTTCAAAAACGAAACTCTTTTTTTTTTTCTTGTTATAATCTTGAAAATATTTTTTTTTATTTATTTTTTTTTTTTATTTCCATCAATTTTATTTAAAAAATAAAATATATTTCTATCTAAAAACCATCTGAAATATTATTTTTCTTATATGTATAAGACATATTTTTTTAATAATTTTTGTTCGTTTTATAATTTTGTGTGTTTTTAAGTTATAAAGAAATATTTATAATTGTTTTAAATCATGGAATTAAATTTAAAAAATAAATTTTTTCATTAAATTTAACAAATAAAAAAAAAATGCACGGTAATCCGTTTAAATTAAAATGCTTCCATATTTTTAAAATTTAATATTAATTTTTCAAACTTATGAAAACAATGATTGGTCTTAAATGAAATTTATAATACATATAACTTTTTTATTCTAAATTGCATAATGGGTAGTACATTTAAGAGTTTTAAGCAATTTTTTTTTTCATTAAGAATTTTTAGAAATTTTTGTAAGTTTTATTTTTCGCATTTGTAAAAAATTTTATAACTATTTTTTAAGAAGTTTGTATTGATGTAGAAGCGTGTAAAATATGATGTATGCTTACATTATATCTTGGCTTTTAAATATTTATTCACTTAGATTTGTGATAACTCTATCAAGGTAAATTATCGTGTTACAAGGCATGGGTATGCTTGGCATTCGAATTGGTATTATCTGACTTATGTCACGGTTATTAAACTAAACTAGTAAATTTTTGAAATTATTTAAATTTTTTAACTTTCACAAAAATTCACTATTTCAAGATATACTTTTCGATAGTATTAATTGAAGTTTATTATATGAATGATAGATTTTCAAAATATATTTTATTATGAAGTTAAATATTTGCAACTAGAATTTAAGCAGATTTATCATTCATAACAATATGAAAAATGTACACGTAAGAATAAAATTATTTTAAATTTTCAGTCAATATTAAAATATTTGTTTTTGTATAAGTCACTGGATATATGTACATAGTATATTACGCGCTCTTATTTGAGAATTGGTGTTTTTAGAATTTCACATTCTAAGAGGCATTCAAAGAATTTTTAATTTTTGCTATAATTTATTAGATGTTAACGACAATGTTTAGAAGATACTAAGATACTAAAAAACAGGAGAATAATTGAGCAATTTTCCTTTTTGTTTTTGTTAATTTTCCTTTTTATGAAAAAGAAAATTGTTATCTAAAAAGTGCAAATAAGAAAATATATTTTTCTTAGTCAATATCATTATTACCGCGCTATTTTAAATTTTGTAAATATATATATATTTAATTTTGGTTTAGTTGTATTTTAATTATATATGTTTTATGTGCGCATTATAATTTGTTAAATATTTTAATGTCCAGTTTATCAATTTTTCAAATATTATTTTAATTTTAAATACGTACTTAGCAAAATATTATTGGAAGTTTTTATAAAAGGAATTAAATTGATGAAAAATAATAACAAGATGCTGAGCACTATATGAGATATCCAAAAAATAATAAGAGAAAATTTAAATTCAGGCAGAGCGTTACCAACGGCACCGATGTTTTTACTTTATTAAAACACTTTAGTTTGATGGATCAATAATATGAACCTAATGTATATAATTCATTGTCAATCAACAATATCATTATTAGTAACATGACTTAAAATTTGTAATAAATCAAAAATCTTTTAGGATTATGTACCGATAACTGTTATTGACTGATTGAAAGTTAAATTTTTAATTCTTATTAATTCGTTATAATGTAAAATAAATATCAAACTTTTTTAAAAAATAAAAAAAATGTTTAATATTAGTAATATTATAATTTAATAAAATTTACATTAAAATTATTTGTTATTTAATTTTTAGTTCTTCAATGAAGTATTTATTGATTCTTTTTAAAAATGATAATAAATACAAAAATTTATTAGTAAAGCACTGCCTATCTCCAAATGTATAAACATATAATATAAAAAAACAAGAAAAAAAAAATAAATTTGTAATTCTGTTTAATTTCTTTTTTTTTATGGAACATGTAATTTATATTGTACATTTTTTGTATTATTTACCATTAATTAAATTTAAAAATTCTTAAACAATGTTTAATTACCAGCACACACATTTCCAAAAAGAATAAACAAAGAAATATATTAATACATACATATATATAACTTACAACATGATTGAATTTACAAATATACAAAGTTATATACTAAAATTTACGCAATACTAAATATAATCAAAAATACCTTGAAATAATAATAAAAAAAAAATAAACTTTTTAAACAAAAGATAAACACTAAAATAGAATTAAAAAGAAAAATATTATGGAATATGTAATTGAAACACTATAATATTACATAATCATAAAGATTTTTTATATTTCTTTAGCAACATTTACTATTTTATTTAACTTTATTAATTAAAACGACTTTTAATCAAAACACAAATTATGTATATTACAAAATCAATTTTTATTGGCAAATTTATTAAATCGCCCCAACAAAAACTATTAAAAAAAAAATGGAGAATAATTAGAAATTTAAAAAAAGAATATTTAATAATTAAAAACCAAACTATAACAATAAATCGTTTAATTTAAATTGAAAGGTGATCTAAAACTAAAATAATTAGATAAATCATTTTAATTCCTTTTATATTTTGACTTTTTTTGATTTCTTTTTTAAAATTTTTTACTATTATTATGGTAAAAACAAATTTCTTCTTTTAATAATTTTAAGTTGTAAATTTGTAGAATAATCACGGCTAATAAAAAGCTTTTAAATAAAAAATTTAATTGTATTAAATCAATGTTAATAATCTACAATAAAGTTAATATTTTCCTTTTTAAAACGAACTAAAAAATAATTATATATAGTAATAATCTAAGAAAATTCATTAAGTTCTAAAGCTTAGCTGTTGCTTCGATTTATTTTTAATAATATTAAAACAAAAATCTTTTTCTCTTTTTTTTCTGTTTCTATATAATTAATAACAAAATTTAATTAGATCTAATCGCCGCTTACTTTAATTTTATTTGCTTTGTTATAGTCATTAATTCGTTAATATTTTACAGATTGTGAATCGTATAAATTAAAGTTACAATTTAAAATAATAATAATAAACGCTTCTTTCTGACCCTTTTGTCGTAAACATAGGGAGTGTAAAACACGACATTTTTAAAAATTTTAAAATAATTATTAATAATTTTCTCATGTTAAGATTTCTTTTATAAATACAATTTACACTTTAATAACAATTTTAAATGTAAATTTCTTTTTTAATTATTTTATAATGTATAATTATGTTTTTTTTTTGAACATTTTGTTTTGTTTTAAAATGAAAATTATTTAAATTTTTTTAACACATATTCTGTTTTTGTATTATTGTGTTTTCTATTTTTTTTACATTTTATTTTTACTTTTTTATAATTATTAAATATTTATTTTCTTATAATGTTAAATAACTTTTATTTAATAAATAAATTGAATTAATCACTATCTGCTCGCATTCCTCTAACTTCACCTTGTTGACGTTGACGATCTAATTCTTCTTTGGTTCTTTCTTCAATAGCTCGAATATCATCCATTGTGAGCCCATGCCACTTGTCCATCCAACAAAAAACTTGTCTAAAATAAAATCATAAGAACAATAATTTCAAAAATGAAAAATTTTGTACCGATGAAAAACTGTGAACAATCTTCGTTCTGATTTTTGTATAAAATTTTCTATTCTAGTTTGTAAACCGAACCATTTAAATTCACAAGTAACCAGCTTGTAACACGTCATCACGGGATCGACTTTATTTTTCCATTCGGATCCAACTAGTGGACCTCTGCCAGTTTTATCAGATTTAAATCTAAAATTTTAAAAGCAAAAATTATAAAATATTATATGTTATGTTTAAACAAAAAAATACTTTGTTGGATCTTCTTCAGGTTTGTAATCGGCCTGTGTTACCGGATCATTGGCAATATCAATATTTACAACTTCACGCATTTTTAATTTTTCTGGTGGCAATTCATGTACCTTTAAGAATTCAAAAAATTATTTTAAAGCTAAAATTTACTTTATAATTTAGGTAAAAAAAAGGTTTATAAATTAATGTTAGTATGACAAATTTTGTATTAGATCTACATTCTACCAATTACAAAAAAATAATATCTAATATATATTAATATAATTATTCTAAAAAATGTTTTACTAATATTTACACATTTTTTATTATCGTATTATTTTAATGCAGAATTTTAATTTCTTTTACAGTTTTAAAATATTTTAAGATTAACAACAAAAATAAAATAAGCTGAACATAATGTTAATTAAGTGGTTTGGTCAAATTATATGAAAATTTAAATAAAACATAAGGAGAATTGGCTTTACTATAATGAAGGGGTTGAATTTCTTTAAAAATAAAAAGATTTTTATATGAAACTGGAAAGATTTACTTTTCAATATAGTTCAATCGCTTCACTATAGTGCTTGATAATGAAAAAGTGAATAAAAACATGCATTTAACTTTTCAAGAAACAACTTACATTGTTTCGCTCTCCTTTATCTGCTATATGGAGTGATTCTATGCAGATAACAAAATTTTCTTTCATATAACCCGGATTCTTAATATTAACCATAATATATATATTTTATATGCAACATATATTTATATAACAATATTTATATTTTTTATACATTAAGATATCCATTTAATATACATTTAATTCCCAATAATCAATCCACCAGTTAAAGATACATTTTGCCACAAAAAAATAAAAAAGAACAAAAAAACCATATTAATATAAGTTATAAAATTTAAAACTTACGTTTTCTTCATTTGGAGGACCAGGTCGATGCATAGTTTCAACCATAATAATAAAATTTTTTTTCATAAATTTAGGATTCTTTAAATATAAAAATGACACTTTACTTATAAAGTTTACAACTGTTCAATTCACACAAATACAAGTATCTTTTTTTTTAAATTTATGTGAATCAATTTTTAATAAAGTTTAAAACAAAATTTATGAATAAATTTTCATTTCAAATATATTTTTAATTATTACTTACAGTAATTACAGTTCTGCAATAAGGATAAGCATTCCATGCTTCTTCATGAATTTCTAAAGCACCTTTTGGTGCAAGCATTTTAATAAACGCTGGTACTTTTGAGGCCAAATGATAAATTTTATATGTATATTGCCCTGCACTATACTTGCCTCCTACAATTATTTTTAAAAAATTTCAAATCATTTTGTTTTTAAACATTTCAAAATTCTTTACCTAATAATGGATAATTAGAGAATGGTTCATTTTTAAGAACCTCAATTCCTTCACCACCGCCAGTTTCATTTTTCGATGCTTCGGCCACCGAATAAAGTTGGGCAACTTGATACTAATTAAAAATAAAACTTTAAAAAAACTATTTCAATTTTATAAATCATTTTTTAGGTTTACCTCCTCTACTGTTAGTGGTAAAGTAACTCGGCTGAAAAGAAATTATTAATTAAAAATAAAATAGTTAATTATTATTATGAATTCAAAGAACATTTCTGAATAATTTTTAGTTACAAAAGTATTTTTTATAAAATGCATATTAAATAAATAAATTAAAAATTTCTTGTATTTTGCATTATCATCATGATGAAGCTAAGATATCTAATTTATTAATAAATTTATTGTTTGAATTCAATTTTTGATAAGTTGCAATTAAAATAAATTATCGGGGGATTTTTTGTAACATTTAACATTTAAAATTTTTAATTGTAATTGTATATAATAATAGGTACAAAATACAGACAAAAACAAAATTTAAGTTTTAAAATATAACAAGTTGAAGGCCTTCAATTGATAATTTTCTAGTTATATGCATTTGTTGTATAAAACCTTGGACTTTCAATTAAACTTTCTATCATTTTAGCTTATTGTATAAAAAACAAATGTTTAATGTATTAAGTAGAAATTCAAATCAACTATCTTAATAATTTTAACAAATTGTTTTTACATAATATATATCAACATTTTATCAAATTTTTTAATATGTACCATTTCAAATCGTAAAAAATTATATATGATAGCAATATGAAATAATTTATTCAAAGCTTTTTATGTGTAATTAAACTGCTGCAACAAATTTAATTATCAAAAGACTAAACATTAAAAATTCAAAATCTCTGTACTGTACCAATTATTTTTTGGATATATAATAACGTCAAAGTATTGAATTTTAATTAGTGAATCATCTTCTTAAATTAATAATAGGTATCGAATATCACTTTTATATGAAATATTAGAGTTAAATTTAAATAAAAACTTTCGATTTCTCCTTTAAAAATAAATTTTGCTTTCATTATTGCACAGTTTTTAGTTTTTAAAAAGTTTACGTAGCTAAGTTCACCGAGAGAAGCATGGCTTAATTAACTGCGATAAGATAAAATTACAAAACATTTTGCCAACTTTTCAGTTTTATGTACTATTATTTAATTTTTATTGTACGTAAGATATTGCTCGTCATCAATAAATAATAGGTAGGTAGGAAGAAACTTTTTTAAATTTTTATATGTACACATTTTGAATCAATGTCATTACCGTCATTGCAATTTAATTAGAACTTTTAAAAAACTATATCATTTTTGAATTATATTCGATTATTTTTTTTAATTTTTTTTTTTTGTTAATAATTCCATGATTCAAGTTTATTTCACACAAAAGAATAATATTTCTATTTTTATATATTTTAAAATATTATGAAAATATGATCTTGAAATAAGTAAAAATCGATTTTGATTTTAGCATTGAAAATTCTGAAGCACCTTTTATCTTATTCACTCTAACGTATTAGTTGTTACTTATTAAATAAACAGTATATTTATTATTAACATTATTAAGTTTAAGCAATTTTCACTTACAATTCCTTGATTAACATGATTTGACTAAATGGATATTTTTAAAAATATTAAAGGAAAACTTAAGTAATTCTAATAAGTATTACTTTACAGTTCACAAATGGCAAATTTCTGCAAATCTTGCCTCCGCACTCGAATCACTTCCTGCAGAAATTAAATTTTGAAAGCTACTTAGCTGTCGAATCGGTTGTCGTAAGTGACGTTTTTCTACTGTCAAAATGTTTATCGGCTATGTAGTTTTGACAACAGCAATTGTCATTTAAAAATTTTGATATGTTCGTAAATTTACTAAATTATTCAAGTTTCAAAGCTTAAATTTTTACAAATATATTTAATTTAAACATAAATTAAATAAAAAAAAAACTTAATTTTTTTAAAAGAATTAATTAAACGAAAAAAACAATTATTGAGGCAAACAATCTTTATATTTCATTATGTACTAAATTTAAACAAAATAGGTAAAAAACATTTTGGAAAACATTCGTTTTTTTTAAATTACATAATTTACACAGGAAATAATTAATGTTTATGATATTATTTTTAGTATAAATATAAATTTTATTTTTAAACAAAATAAATAATTCACTATAATTTAAAAGAATTTAATAATAAAGAATCTTGAATTTGCATTTCAAGTTCAACATCTGATAGGTTAATTTCACGTAAAGAGTTTATGTACATGTAGCGGGAAAAATAAATATAAAGCCATCTAAACCATTTCATTTGGGATTTATGCTTTTTCATGGCACTTCTTACAATAGATCCACATTCCCAATTTAAAATAAACCTAAAAAAATAAAATTGTGCAAACTAAAATATGCAATAAAATTTTAATTAAATTTTACCAGTTGGTTGACATTAAAAAGGTACAAAGTAAATCAAAAACAGAAATGTATTTTCTTATAACATTAATTGAGTCCAAGGTATAAATTTTACATTCTGAAAATAAATATACATATATTTAAAAATAAGTAAATAAATAGTTTATATTTTATTTGACAATTTTCTGAACGAACACTAAATTTGATAACTTTTTAAGTGGAAAAAATAAATAACTTGTGTTAACATTGAATTATGATCTTATTTATCATTATTCATTATATGAAGTAAAGTAATATATAAATGAAATTGAGGTTTAAAACTACATTAGTTGAGAATATTTTTCTGGTTTATTTAATGTATATGAATTACGTCAGCAATTCTAATTTTAATTCTATGAAAAATATAGTAATGTTTACTTTGACTCACCTTTTGGTAACAGATTTGCTAAGCATAATGATGCAGTTGCATAGTATATAGCACAATGATTCGGATGTTGACTAATTCCATCCCTATCAAATGTTATTATACCATCAATATCTAAACTTTCAACAGTATTCAATATTAATTTGGCTACAGCTTCAACTTTCCATTCTACATTTGGATCATCTGGCAATAAAGTTGCATTTATTAATATAATATTTGACTCTGGAATACCCATTGATGTACATGATTCCCATAATTCGTTTCGTCTTATTTTCCCTTGTTTTTCAAAATTACCTTAATCATAAATTAAATATTAAGGAAAATTTAATTTAATATAATGTTACTGCCTTACCTTTTGATAAACATAATATATATAATTCACAATTTTCTCTGCTAGTTAAAGATAAAATTGTGGGTCCAAAAAACATGCACTCATCATCAGGATGTGATATAACAAGTAATATTCTGTTGTGTTGTGGAAATTTTACATGCTTTACTAATTTTTTCAATATTAAATGGTATGGACGGGTTGTAAATAAAATTTTGTAAATAGTCAGGCATACTATTAAGTATACCAACAGAAAATAAAATATATGCTCCAGGGTGTCTATTGAATTCGACACAAAAGTTGAATACGCTGATCGTAAGTATATTAAATTGCTCTGCGTATTACTATTGTTAAGAATGTTTATCATTTCATTAGAAAATTGTTAATATTATCCATTTAGATTTCTTATTTATACTATGTTAATTGAACGTTCATTTTTATTTCCCCAATATTAAAGTTTGTTTGGTAGTGATTGCCGAATCTGAAAATTTAAAAAGAAAAATCGTATAATTTAAAAAAAAAAAATTTTAAGTAATTTTCGAAAATAATAAATTAATTATTTATTACCTTGAACAATCACACAAATTTAATTTAAAACTTTAAATGAAGGGAGAAAAAAATACTCTTAAAATATCCCTTTGACAGTTAATGTTTAACCATAAAATGCCATGTTTTAGAAACATAGTTCGTGTAGTAAAAGTTTAAAATTTTTTGCATACATGGACTACATCCTAAAGGTATCTCTTTTAATAAAATGTTAACTTTAAAATGAATAAACATGATTTTCAAATTAAAACGTAATCGCGAATAAAAAATAAAATTTATCAATATAAATCATGCTAAATTTTTAAAATTTTAAAACAGAAAAAAATCAGGTTTTTTAACTGGTTATCAAAATTTAAATAAAAAATAACAATATATATAGTATAAATAGTTATTTAATATTGTTAAATTATTAAATATACAAATAGTTGTTATTTTTTTAAGCAAATTAAAAAGTTTACAAAACCAACTCAAATATTTTTAGATATGATCTTGTGTGAATGATTTTTCATTTTATAACTCATCCCTGCAAGTAAATGACATTTCAATTTTCAAAAGTCAAATTAAAATTATCAGTCTTCGTCTGTGTGGTAATTTATTATTAATTTAATTTGCGAACAAAGCTTATTTTTGTGTATTTATTTTTATTTGTGCCATTTGGAAAACTAGAAAAATTGTTTTTATTTTAATAAAATTTTAATAAGAATGACGAACCGTAGAAGTTATTATGGAATTGACTCACGCGATATGCACCCAAGAATCTCACAAAATTTTACATATGTACGTATGAATAGCTTTGGTTTTGAAGGTTTATCATTGTTTTACTAAATATGTATGTTTTCTAGGTGAGCAGTTGTGTTAAATATATGATATTTCTATTGAATTTCATATTTTGGTTATTTGGAGGACTTTTAATGGGGATCGGTGTGTATGCTTTTATGGATAAATTAAATTCAACGGGGTTTCTTCGTTTGGAAACATTTTATGATGTTATATTAAATATTTCCCTTGTTATGATAATTGCTGGAGCACTTATATTCATTGTGAGGTAAATGTACTAATCTCTAATTAAGTTTTGAAGAAAATTAAAAAAAATATATTGTTCTTAGTTTTGCTGGATGTTTAGGAGCGTTACGAGAAAATACTTGCTTACTCAAATTTTATTCAATGTGTTTACTAGTATTTTTCTTATTAGAAATGGCAGTTGCAATAGTGGGTTTTGTTTTCCCACAAAACATGCAATCATTTTTAGAAGAATCTTTTACAGATAATATAATTAAACAATATCGTGATGATCCAGATCTTCAAAATTTGATTGATTTTGCACAACAAGAATTTAAATGTTGCGGTTTAAGTAACGCTGGATATCAAGATTGGGGTACATGCTAAAATATTTTATCTAATTTTGTTAAAATAATTGGTTTTTTTTTTTGTGAAAATTTTAGGAAAAAATGAGTATTTTAATTGTTCATCGCCAAGTGTCGAAAAATGTGGTGTGCCATATTCATGTTGTATTAATGCTACTGATATTAGTTCCGGATTAGTAAATATAATGTGCGGTTATAATGTACAACAACAATCTGTAGCAGCGGCAAGTAAACGTATATGGACGAGCGGATGTATTGAAATTGTTCGAGTTTGGTCAGAACGTAATCTTTATGCAATATCTGGAGTAGCATTGGGCATTGCATTAATACAACTTTTTGTTATTTATTTGGCTAAAACCTTAGAAGGTCAAATCGATTTACAAAAATCACGTTGGAATTCTTGAGCATATGGTTGGGATGGTGGTATAAAATTTTAAATACTCACAGTAACCACAAAAAAATATTAACATATATTATATACCAAATTGAATATAATCTGTGAATTTTTATACCTTAATTTGAAAATATTTTAAGTATCTCTTGAAGCTTTTTGTTTTGTTGGTTTAAAGTCTCGCTAAAGCTATTAAGAGGTGTATAGTTTTGTTTGTTTTGTTTTTTTTTTTTTTAACAAAATATAAATTTAAGGTAATATTTCAACTTTTTTAACTAAGCAATAATTTTTTATACAAACATATATAATAATAAATATGTATTTGCAATCTCGATTCATTTTTAATTTGATATATATTTATTATTTTAAAATATTTTTGCTAGTTTTGTTACAATTTTTATGAATTAAAAGTAGGTTTTCTTATTTTATAAAAAAACAACGTTTTCAAGTACGACCCCATCCCAATTTGAAATAAAAAAAAAAACATAATTTTTAAGATATTCTAAAATGAGAGTTCTAGTTAGAAATAAAAAGGATTCAGTTTTTTAGAATGTTATTATTGAAAATATAAAGACATTAAGATATTCACTAATGTAAATAATTTAGATAACTCATAATTTTCGAGCAAGGTATTATTACGTATATATTATATATATTTAAGGTATATTTAAGATTATTAAAAAAAAGTGTTTGCTCAATCATTCAAAATTGAACATTTACTTAAGAAAATAGCATCACGCTCAATATTAAAACAAACCAAAATTATATTTAGCACGTTTTCTACAAAATTAATTAAAAATATAATATGGACACTTCAATGCATGTTTAAAAAAAATTTTTAAAGTAATTTCTTTTAAATAGTTTGATGTTATTTTATGTTTCTTTTTAATTTTAAGTGAGCAAATTTGGAAGTTTTTTTTCTATTTGTTTTAAATATAAAAATTTTTAAAATAATTGGCATTGATTTTTTTTTACATTTATGGAAAAATGCAAATAAATATGAATGATTCTAAGCATTTTTTCAATTGTTTAAATTTATGTATAACGAAATTTTCAACATATTGTGTAGAAAACAAAATTTCATAGCAAAAACAAAATACGATTTAAATAATTAAAACATTTTTTTTTCTAGATTTTAAATATTTATATTGATAAGACAATTAGTATATATGTATATACACATATATATATATTTATATATAAAAAAAACAAAAATACTGATTTAATAAAAATATTGTAATCTTTTTTATTTTAAATATATAATAAATGATGTCTAATAAATAATAAAATGTATTTAAAATTTTTTTTTTCACATTTTTTGGCCAATCTATTTTTCAATTTCTAGGTTTCATATTTTTCTTTAATATTATTTATTTTATTTTAAATATTTCAAAAATTTTTCTTTAGAAGAAATTTGATTTTTCTTTCAAATTTTTTAACGTTTTTTCTAACATTTAGAAAATTAAAGTTTGATTTGCAAAAGTTTAATAAACTAAAACAACAAATAAATTAATTATATTACATTTGTTTATGTTGTTGAAAACTCAACATATTTCCTCTTTTTTTCTCTTTAAAGTATATTTACATTTATATAAAATCTTCTATAAATATATTACTAATTTAATTTAGAAAAAGAAAAATATTTAAAATTAGATTTAAAAAAAATCCTTTTTGTTTTAATATTAAACTCATTTATTAACCATACGAATTTTGTCCTTAATTATATTACGCAAATCATTTACAACTCGAGTATGATTCTCCGAAAATGTTTCAATAATTTCTTTCAACAATGTTGTTTCTGTATCTGATTTCAATGAAAGATCTTCCATGCAATTTTCCAATTCTTTCGACGTTGATGGTGTTTTCCACAATGCTAAAATTAAAAAAAAAAAATATTCTTAAAAAATGAAATTAGTTATAAATTATAATATATAACTGTTTTGCCCTTTTTTAAAATTTACCTAAACTGTTGTAACAATTTTGCAATTGTTGTTTTACATGTCTCATTAAATCTAAAGTAACTTGTAAACGTTGTTTATCATTTATTGATGCAGAGCTACTATTTGAATTACTTTGATCATGCGGTTTGTTATCTTTTCTTTTAATTTTTTTACTATGAATATTTTGTGAAGAAGTTTGAGAATATTTTTCATGACATGCAGACAAAACAAATGCATACAATGCCAAAATCTAAAAAAGTAAATATTTGTTAGTATTTGTTATGTAATTAAATTAAGCCAAGTTAAAAATTTAAAAAAAGAAAAACCAGAAATTATTAGTTTTTAATTTACCTCAACAACTGCGTAAATTTGTTGATTTGTATTCCTATATATCCATAAATTATCTTCAGAATTATTATGATTTTCTATTGCTTTTGTAAAAATTAATTCAAGTTTTGTAACTTCATCATTTAAATCATTAATTCGATTCGGTTTCAAATGACCATCATACAATTCAATAAAAAAATCTGATAAACATGTAATAAATCTTTCGTATGGTATTTCTAACATTAAGTGAAGTCGTGATGGAAGTAAATTGACTAAAAATTGATTTGATGGTTTTACATAATTAATATCTTTAATTCGATAAAATGAATCAGCCCAATTTTTCTTAAGAAGTTGAATAGTTTTAAGAGCATTGGCTTTTTCTATTTTATTAATGATTTTTTCAGGAAAATGTAAAATATCAACAAAAGCTGCAATAATTCTTAAAAACAATGAACGTAATTTTAAAGATTCTGAATTTTGTATAAAACTTTGTTCATTTTCTTTTTTTTTATTAACCAAATGAATTGGATCCCAACTAATAACAACAGAAAGATCTCGATTATCAGCAAGTTCATTCCAGGAAATTCTATCTTCAGAAGGTTTAATGCTCATTAATTTAAATGTATTTAGATTTTGTTGTATACCACCAGATAAAGATACTAACTCTAATAATAATTCTTCAGCCGATACGGTAGCATAATGTATGCTATTCCATAAACGATCTCTAAAATCCATAAACTCTTCCAGTTTCGTAAATGAACCAAATTTATATGACATAGCTATATACTCTAATCTCTCTTTATAACTATTTGTAAAAAATTTCAAAGTTGTTTCGTATACTGGTTTAATAGTCCAAAGATGTCCATATTGAGAAAGTAATGCACAATGTAAGTATCCCATGGAATCTAATTGGATGTGCTTAATATCCAACATATCATATATTTGTTGTGCACCGTAAATGCATCCAAGATAATGATAACTTTTAAGTAAAAGCAATTTTACATGAAAATTACTTGGACTGTTTTTTAAAACATACTGAAGAAGATATATTGCCTCCATTAGATGCTTAGAATTATTTTCAGTGACAGAGAGATCAAACATTATATTGGCTAAAAACAGAAATTATTTATATTCTAGTTTAAAAAAAGATAATTAAATTAAACCTGCTAATAGCGCATAAGCATCTGATGGTCCCATATCTGTCGATAATAATTCTTTTCCAAAAGCACTAAAACCGTTTTCATAATGTAATTTTAGTGCTGTATATAAAGCAAGAGCATGTTCTTTCCCTAAATTAATATGACCTCCACAGATACGTGATACTTGTAGGGAGCAAATATGTTTTTGCATTTGCAATCTCTGAAAATAATGTTATATATTACAAAAAAATAATACTTTTATTTTAGTAATAATAATACTCACGCTTTGAGGTAATGTAGAAGCTGTAATACCAGATTCCTTAAGTAATTTTGTAGCCAATTTTATTCTCTCATCTAATGAAATAGAATTTAAAAATAAAGAGATGTCCAATGTACAACATGGTTTATCTCCAAATAAATGATAATATTCAATTATTAAATCAGAAAATTCTCCTAATAATTCAGTAGCATTCAAATTATTTTCTCTCATTTTTTTATGTAGTTCTAATCTAGCAAGATACGGTCCACGCACTTTTTTTAATTCTGATTCCATTAACTGAAATTTAAAAATAGATAATAAAAAATTATGAATTTTTTTTTACCTGTGAAGTAATTTTGTTTTTTTTTTTTTTTGTAAAGGAAATGACAAATACTTGGCACAAAAAATCTTGGCAGTTGTCCATAAGATTACAACCGTTTTCGTCCACTTGACATATTTTGTATAATTCAAACACACTAGTTATATAGTCTTGATAATAATCCCAACGGTCACGGCTAGAAATAGATATATTAATTAAATTGTATTATGGATATTGATTTTTTTATTTACTCATTTAATAGTAAACTTTTAAGTAATTGATTTAGATCACCCCATTTTCCCAGTAACTTTAATAAATTTATTTTTAATGAGACTGGTGCTCCTGGATAATACTTTTGACAAGTAGGACCTTCTAAGAATGTTAAAGCTTCCACATATTTATTTTGATGGTGCAAAATGGTCAAATACAATTGAACTTCCTGCTCTCCATCAATTTTATTTTCAAAAATCATTTTATCAACCATTTTTTGAGCTAGAGAAAGATAAAGAATTCTTTTATCGGAATTAGAACTTTCTGGACCTCTTATTCCCTAAAAAACACTTTTTATGAAAACGGTTTATTTTTTTTTAAGCAAACTAACTTGTAAAACAACACTCATAACAGCCCAATAATAATATGGATTTTTAGCTGCTGCTTTATATAGCTGTAGTGCAGCGTACTGTTGAGATTTATAATCATCCAGACGTACATAAGATATAAATAGCTGTGCTAAAATTTCCTCATTACCCGGATATTGTTTAGCAGCATGACTGTATAATTCACAAATTTTCTCCACTAAAATTTTGTTTGTTATTAAAGTAATATAATATTGAAAATCATATCGAATTACATTGTTCCATTTCTCTGTAACAAAATGAAAGAACTTGCATTGTAGCATCGTCTGAAGTTTTTTCCAAAGTAATAGTACTTAATATGGAATTACTTTCTTCTTCTCTGCCTAGTCTTAAAAGAGCTAATGCTTTTAAAGCATGAGCACAAGTTAACGTTGGACTTTTTTTTAAAAGTTTTTCTACTTCTTGTAATGCTTTTTTATTATTGCCGATTTCTAATGAGTCTAAAAATGTGAATTATTGAATAAGGTTAGGATTATTCCGATTTTGGATATAAAATTTAAGAAAGTTTGATTCAGTTATTTACCATATATAGGACGAAGTCTTCTCTCAAAAACTGATGCATCTACATGCGCCATTTCTTTGCAAAAATATATTTGACTTTTAATTTATTTAATTAAATTCTCAAAATAAATCTAATTTAATATTTTAAAGACTACTGTCAATAAAGGTTCTAAATTTAAAGTGAGTAAAGTAACGTCAAAATAACATTCAATTGTCAAAATGAATTAAAGAAAAATATAGGGTTGAAAATTTAAAAAAACGATTAATCGTAATTGGTAGGCGTTGTAGAAAAGGAAAGTGGAAAAACTGGTGAATTTTTAAGGTCTGTGCTAATAAACTAAATTCGAAATTATTGTACTAGTAAAAATGTAATATTTTATGCTTTTATTAAAAAACTTCTGTTAAATTTGAAATATCGAATGTGGTTTTAATATCAGTATTTCCATAATATTTTACTGAATGAACATAAGAACATAATGCGTAATGACTAATGACAGTTTTTATATATAAGTTTTGACATAACTGCACACCGGTAGGGTAAGGTAGTTAACATTAGACTGACAAGTGACAGCGGTACGGTGATCGAATTATGTTATTAAAATATTTTTTAAACGCCACTCGCCAGTCGTAGAATAGGTTTTATAAATAATAAAGTTTTACATTTTAAAGGTAAATTTTTCAAATTTTATTCTAAATTTAATAGGACTTAATATTTTTTTACTTATAAGGAAGTTAGTTAAATTTATTGGAGAAAATCAAATTAAATTTTCTATATTTGAAACATCTAAATTTAATTTAATACTTTACAGGAAAATCTTTTACAAAAATGGTTGATGCGAAATTAGAAGCTGTCCCTAATGTAGATATTGATGAAGAAGGTGTTTTTAAATATGTTCTAATTAAAGTGTATGCTGAGCAAAAAGTTGACGGAACCGAACCAAGTAAATTAATCGTCAGAGGATATCAAAGATGTCAATGGCATTGTAAGTAAATATTTAAATAAAATAAAGAGTACTTAATTATAATTTTAGTCAAAATTATTTATTTATTTGAAAATGCTTTAAGGATATCGGTATGTCATTAAATAAACTTCATTAAAATATTTATGCATTATATAAGCTTTTATACCAGAAATATAGCTAAAAAGTTTATAATATAGAATTTGATGATATTGTTAGTATGATTTAAAACTTTTTTATAACATCCCTAATTTCAAAAATGTATATACTTAATTGGTAATTTATAATTGGGTAAATAAAAATGACACATTTTTATAGATATGTTTTTAATTTTTTAAAATTAAATTCTAGATTTTTTTTTTAATGTATCAATTAAAATATTAATACTAAATCTTAAAATACATTATAAACCTAAAAAATTTAGTGACAAAGAAAACTAAATCTTCAGTTGATAACCTCTTATAATCAGCTTTTGGATCATTTCTACATCAATTATTAGACGTCTAGTATATAAAATTTGCTTTATATCCCAAAAAAACAAAAAAAAAAAAACAACATATTTTTAATATTAAACTTATATGCAATTTATTTTACTTAGTAAAATGTTTACAAATACAAAAATTTTTCTTACAAGTAATGTTCAACGTTAATTTTTTTTTTTTTATAATTTTAATTTAAGACATTAAAATAATTTTATACCTTACACTATTTTCAAAACAAAATTGAAAAATTAAGAGAAATAATTAAAAATATTTTGACCATTAATTAAATGTTTTTAAATATTTTAATTTACAATCATTTTAAATAATGTACTTAAAAATATTTTATAAAAAAATGTTTTCAACATCCATGGTTTTAATTAAAAAAGAAGTTTTAAAAACTAAGAAAGCGTTTATGACTTCATTTTATTTATGCCTTTATATGTATTTTATATCTTCCAACAATCATATTATTACAAATGAAACATTATTCTGATACTTTTACTATAATAGACATTAATTTCAATTGCAAAGATCTTTAATTAAAAACACCTTCAAGTACTAATCATAAAAGAGGTTTCATGCAGTTACTCTCATTAAAAGAATTTAAGAATTTTCGAAAAAAACTATTTATAATTTAATTTTTTATTCTAAATGAGAAAAACTTTATTATTTTGTTGAAATTAAAATAAAACTTCAATTTATATAAATAAAAAATATTTAAAATCTTCTATTTACGCCAATAAATAAAAAGTATTCTACTTAGATTTGTTAAGATATTTCTCCAAGTGCATTCTAAAACTATAATTTATTTATATATATAATTTTGATATAAAACTAGTTACTAAGAATTCCACTTTTATATTTTTATTACAACTTTTACAGCTATAAATTTAAATTTTAATAGAAGAATCTAAAATAAAAGTTTTTTAAACTTATATTTAAAAAAAAAACAACAACAATAATTTATCTTTTTTCTAAAAGTATAAAAACTTCATAACAATTTTTTTTGTTATTTCAATTGTATTAAAATATGGGAATAATTTGTTGCCCTCTTTTGTACTTAATCATTAGTTGCTATGGAATCTGCATTGCTAAGCATTAAATGTTCATCTGGTCCATTCCAACTGCAGTCATCGCTAACAAATTTACAACTATCATATTTTGCAAATGTTTCAATATCTTCACATGATCTACTATAACTAGAACGTTTAAGCTTTATATTGTGTAGAATAGTTTTTTCATGTTTTAATTTTTCTTCGTTTTTTTTAATTTTTAATTCAATTTTGTCTGAATCTGAATTTTCTTGGCTATCTTCTGATAATGTATGAATACAAGAATCGTCTGTTTCACATTTTTCATTCAATTCTTCTTCAAAATTAATATTTTTATACAAACTATTTGTACAATTTCCACAACTTGCGCATATTGAATTGCAAATATTAGTTTCATTAGTTTTGGGTTGTTTTGTTATGTCTTTGTCATTATTATTCTTCATCATATATTTTTTATCACCATTATTTGGTTGAACTAAAGAATTGTTGAATATTTTTGTTTGG